>CARXXK010000005.1:5916181-6416784 GCA_949089665.1 Macrosiphum euphorbiae | reverse complement strand
ATTTGAATAATGAAACAAAAACTTTTTAAAATTTAACTGAGTAGGTGTATACCTACTCAATATTATTTCTGCATAAATCAACTTACCGTCTTACCTTCAAACAAAATACCGCACTATTTTATATAGAACTGTGAACTGTGGTCGACTTTTGAAGTTATGATATGACTGGTAACTGATTCTCTTCAACTGTGTCACTGTTTACTGAATAGTGATGACTGATGGCCACAGGTGGACTCTCGCGAAGTCGTAGCCACTGGTCCGTTTGCAATCGTTTGCAATAGTTACGATTCTAATTTTTAAGTACTAATAGTTACTGATAGGTACTATACTTACCTAATATCGCGGATTGCGTGCTTGCCGAACTGCTTTTTTTTTTTTTTTTTTTCCGGTTTAATCGAGAGCCGGAGAAGGAACTGTTGCTCACATTGCTTCTTCTCCGGCAAAAACTGTTCTTGCCGAACTGCTGTACGTTTTAAAGTTTGAATTCATAGTACTTTTTATCTTCATATGTACCTACCGCGTAAGCGTATATTCTAGTACCTATCGAATACCTAGATATTAAATGTTTTCGTAGAATTCACTCGTGTAAAATCTAAACGAACATTAGCTAAATCGTTAACATTTTCAAAGAAGATCATCGGATATATGATATCCATAATAATGAGGATTATAGGTAACGTTAGCTTATTTCTTCAAAACTGAACCATTTTCTTCATAACGTGAATATCGAGTACAGACAATTTAACGACTTAACAGTTACTATAAACGGCTTTAAATGAATTGATTACTAATAGGGAAAATCGTATTTTTCCCAAACAATGTTATTTTACAAGGTATACATTGTACTTAATTTTATAGTCCATGTAACTATTAATATTAGGACTTTATACTTAATTTTATAATTACTTTAACTATTGATAATAGTAAACTATTTTAACTATATTTTTTAGTTAATAAAAAAAATTGAAAACTGCGTTAACTATAAAATATAGTAAACATTACCATAACAAATAACTATATTTATATAGTCATAATAAGTAAACCATTTTAGTTATTTTACCTATTAAATAGTTATATTTACTATAATTTGTTTAACTATAATATTTTAGTAAATTTTTTTTTTCCGTGTTGGCTATTCGGATAACACGAAAGGTTATCGTGTGTATTATTCGAAAACAAATAGAATTTCAATGTCTAGAGATATTATATTCGAAAACGAAGGTAATAAATTGGATAATATAATTGCAGACAAATTAGAATTCACAGATACTCAGACTCAAGTCGAGGACGATCCGGTCAAGGTCGAATTGACGACAGTCGACAACAGGAGTGGCATGGTGCTACGTGATCGGAATACATTAAAAGCGCCGATCAGGTATAATGTGTCGTCGTTCGTCGCCAATCTCGTTGAACCACTAAATCGTGATGAAGCGATAGCTGGCCCACAGAAAAACGAGTGGGAGCACGCTATGAGTGATGAAATTAAATCACTACACAAAAACAACACTTGGTCACTAGTTAATTTGCCTCAGGGCAAGGTTGCGTTACGTAATGCATGGGTGTTCAAAACCAAATATAAAAGTGACGGTATTATCGATAAATTTAAGGCCAGATTGGTCATTAAAGGTTGTTCACAGAAATACGGTATAGATTACCATGAAACATTTTCGCCAGTGGTCAGATACGAATCAATTAGGGCGATATTCGCAGTAGCAGCTGTGGAAAAATTAATACTACGACAATTCGACATCAAGACAGCATTTCTGTACGGAGAACTACAGGAAGAAATTTACATGGTACAACCACCAGGATACGAAGATGGATCGAATAAAGTATGTAAGCTTCAGCGTAGTTTATATGGCTTAAAACAAAGTCCAAGATGTTGGAATATACGCTTTAAGAACTTTTTGAAGGCATTTGGTTTACAATGTACCGAAGCGGATGCATGTGTATTCAAAGCTGGTAACAGCCAAATTATTCTTGCAATATTTGTTGACGATGGTTTAATCGCGGCAGATAATGAAGAGATAATAGAGAAACTTTTAACGAACTTGGAGAAAGAGTTTGAGGTTAAAAAAGGAAACTTAGATTATTTCCTAGGTATGCAGGTAAATATAATGAAAAATGGTTCATTATTTGTGCATCAGACAAATTATGCATGTAGCATAATTAATAAATTTAATATGCTGGACGCCAAGGAACTTTCAATACCAATAGACAAATCACATACACTTGAACAAAAAGAAGATACGGAAATATTGAATGAAGATATTCCTTATAGGCAGGCAGTAGGTAGCTTACTGTTCTTATCACAGGTAACAAGACCAGATATAGCATATGCAGTAAACTTTGCTAGTCGTTACTTAGCAAAACCAACTAAAGCTCATTGGAACTTGGTAAAACGGATTATACGATATATCAAGCGAACATTTAATTATGGCTTGTACTTTAATAACAAAATAAAATTGTCATTAGAAATATTTAGCGATGCAGATTACGCAGGCGACATTCAGACACGACGTTCGACGTCAGGATTTCTATTCAGGTACGGGTCAAGCATAATTTCATGGACATCGCAGAGACAACATTGTGTGTCGTTATCATCGACAGAGGCTGAATATATTTCGGCCAGTGAAGCTGTCAAAGGGATCTTGTGGATTACACGGTTGATAACAAGCTTATCAACAACAGGTGACAAACAACCAGTTTTATTTATAGATAATCAGAGTGCTATACGTTTAGTTAAGAATCCGGAGTTTCATAAGAGGACAAAACATATAGACGTACGGTACCACTTCATACGGGAGAAATACGAAGAGGGACAATTCCAACTACAGTACATTGGAACAGAGGACCAGATTGCGGACATTCTAACCAAGCCTTTGGTTAAGGAACGATTCGAGAAGTTGCGGTCAGCCATAGGAGTGACTACAATTAAAGAGATTATTAATTGAGGGAGGGTGTTGAAATATACAATTAATATGTAGTACATGTAGTCAGCCTTGACACGTGTGTACAATTTAGTAACTAGTTATGTACGAGCATAAGACTCACTCTCTTCACGGATGTAACATGACCTCGGTCGTGCATATATATAGGGCCTTTGATGTATGTAATATTCACTTGCACAGACGCTGTCATACCGAGTGTACGCGGTGTGTGTGTATAGTCACAGTTTAATTGTCCAGTTGTACGTTATTATATATTATACTTATACATAATCATATTGTCGTGTTATTACTTATTATATTAATGCTAACATCATTAGTCCGTCAAGCTTCACTTTCAACAACATATACAAAACATTTTTACAAATAAAATAATGTGATATTGAAGTATATGTATTAAGCTATTTTTTTTCTAAATTTTAACCAAACATTTGACATTAGTTAGTACTTAGTAGTATATATATATATATATTATATAATTTATAAAAAATAAAAACAGTTTGAATACAAATTAATTGTTACAAATCAAACAAAATCATATTTAAATTGTTACTACATTACATATTTATAGAACTGTACATATTGAATTGTGTTTAACAGTTATTTATTATTATATAATGAATAAAAACAAAATCCTAAATCCCTTAGATTTTTTTTTTCTAAATTTTAATTGATATTAGTTATTATGAATATAATATAAGTTACCAAAAAATGAGTACAGATTGAATACAAATGAATTGTTATAATATAAATCAAATAAAATCATATTTAAATTGTTATAGATTGAATTAATTGTGTTGAAAAGTATCTTAGTTATTTTTTTTTTTAAATTTAACCAAACGTTTGACATTAGTTACGAATACACAGTCAAGTGTAATCGCATCCAGAGAGACCACGTGGAGGTTGTCAAACTTTCTCTCCGCACAGAGTCACAAAGACACCGTGGGGGGTTCACAAAGGATCCCGGGGTGTCACAAAGGCACCGTGGGGGGGTCACAAAGGCCCCGGAGGAGGTTACATAGATCCCTCGGGTGAACATTGTATAACTACATTAACTATATAACTACCCGTAATCGCATCAGAGAACTTCTGCGTACACGATATTCTTGGTGACGAATCGACCATTTCCATCGCAGTACATGCCGACTCTGACGGATTGCGCATCCCTTACTCTTGAAAATGCAACGTACAGCTGCCCGTGGCTGAAGACGGGAGACGGCAGGAGCAAACCGACTCGGTCAAACGTTTCACCCTGAGATTTGTTGATTGTCATGGCAAACGACAACCGTACTGGGAATTGAATCCGCCTCATTCGAAAAGGCAAATTGTCTTCCTCACCGGAAATCATCGAAGTGGAGGGTAAAATTATGTAGTCCTGCGCGTCATCGGCGCCGGACAACCTCCTCGCCTTGAAGTTGTGTGGCCGCAGTTCGGTGACCACCAACCTCGTCCCGTTGCACAGTTGTCGGTTCGTATCAATGTTTCTCAGCAACATGACGATCGAACCGACCTTGAGCGTCAACTTGTGTGGCGGTAGCCCGTTCGGTTGCAGAGCGTTGAGGAACTCTGTCTGGTAGTTTGCCGCTTCGTCGGTGTCGTCGATCACCACTGTGTCTATGGAGGAGTACGTCATTAGGGCGCCCGTGACGCGTCGTAGCACTGTGGAATTTATTTGGTGGCATTCCTCGTTGCGGGAACACAGTATGATTCTCCGAGCGAACTCGTCGACGTTGGCCAACGACATTTGCTGCGGATAGACAAAATCGGTCAAATCCACAACGTCGCAAACCAGTTGCGGTGGGATTTCGACAGTGTCCGGAATACCGTCGACCGACGGCAGTTGACCGTTACCGAGCTGAAGTAGCCAAGCAGCGAAGTCGGCGTCGTTGTTGGCGCGCATGTTCCTCGTCAGCCGAAACTGTTGAAAGTCTCTCCTAAATGAGTGCTGTTTGATAGATGACATGACGATGGAGCTCCTGTTCCCCCGGCGAACGACGGGCAATATCTGCCTGAAGTCGCCAGCTAACAGTATTGGTTTACCACCAAACGGTAGGGCCGATCCCATGATGTCCTTGAGCAAGCGATCGACCACCGTGAATTGTATGCCCGGGGACATGGGCGCTTCGTCCCAGACAATCAGCGAAGCTTCGCGTATCCTTTGCGCGCGCAAAGACTGCAACTTGATGCTCGAAGTAGACTGTTCGGTCAGCGTTCCCAATGGCAATCCGAAAGTCGAGTGCACAGTCATGCTGCCCTCCATGAGAGATGCGGCGATCCCGGTGTATGCCACGCTCAACACAGTTCGTTGTCTGTTACGAAGCGACGATATTAGGCATCCGTATAGCGTCGTTTTTCCCGTGCCTCCTGGCCCGTCGACGTAGAACATTTTCTGGACGTTGCGGTTGTCTTCGACGGCCGCCATCACTCTATCGTAGACCGTTCGCTGTTCGTCGTTCAAGTCGCGCAATCGTTGTTGCCAGACAACGGCCGCGTCTATTGCACCAATCATTAGGTCGTCTTGATCCGGTCCCAGTAGATCTTCGTCTGGATTGGGTAGATCGTAGTCGTCGAGCGATTTTCCGCGTGCACGAAGTAGGTCTCCGATTGCTTTGAGACACGCCGCCCTCGCGCGGTCGACGTTTTGAAAGCGCCGATTGAAGTCTTAAATCATGTTGACTTCGAACCGCCGGTAGAGATCCGCGGGGTCCGCGGGATGGCAAAACAATAGTATCGTGACGTAAAGATAACGCAGTTGAGTGGCTGTGTCCAACGCCGATGATTCTGTCATACACGCCCGCCACCCTTCGTCGTCTTCCAACAATCCCAACGCAATGGCGGCGGCCGCGTATGTGGCATGCACGACCCCGTTTACAGTCTTCAAGTCTCGGAAAGACCGTGGGCCTCTTCTGTGCAAGAGTAGCAGTCGTAGATGAAAACGGTCTCTATCCAGTGGGTTTACGACGTACATCCGAGACAACGTCTCGCTACGTGCCTGTCTTTGCCGCAGTCTCCACTCTCTTGACGATGCTTGCCAAGTGTAATGTATCGGTATCTCGTGGTACAGATACTGTCTTGCATCAACGTTTCTCTCGTTAAGCGCGAAGAACGCCGTGAGTTTTGTTCGAGGTAGGGCGTTGTTTTGTACCTCCTGTAGTTCTCGTCCACGCGCAAAGTACACGTTGTGGTAGTTTTCTAGGTGAACTGGAAGTCTAACTACCGTGTGACTGATGTCGTGTAGTTTATACGCAAACAACCTCCAGACGGCTTCTGGTGGGCTGACGTACCTCGAATTTATGTAACTGAAAACAACATTTATGTATGTATGTATCAAAAATATTCAGAACAGAAAGTTGTACAAAAAAAAGTCAATAGTTATTTAAAATCTCAATATTACATATATATAAAATATTGTCATGAGTAAAATGTCGTAATACTATTGCTTGTGATGTATGTATAATAAATGTAATTATGTCAAAGTATAGCGTAACACTATTTCAGTGTTGATAAAGAAGAATACGATAAATGTTGTTTTTGTTGATCTGGTTCAATATAACAGTATATATATATATATATATATATATATATTAATATTTTTACAATTTGTAACCAATAGAATACATAAAAGAAAGGAAATTGAAATAAATGTATTGTGGTAGGTACCACCTATAGGTTAACTCAAATGTAGTTAAGGTTCACAAAAATAATACATAATACAGAACTTTTAAAATAGTCAATCTATTCATAATAATATAATATGTAAAATCAAAAGTGGTTATAGTTGTACATACATATTATAATTTCTTAAAATAATTTTTTTTTGCATTTCAATTATATTCTATGTACATAACTTAAGACATTAAGACTTAGTGTAATAAGTGTTAAATGGCTTTCAAAAATCTAATTTATTACTTTAATTTATAAATGTTAATTAATAATATGATGTAATTAATTTCTTAATAATATATACTGTTATTAGTGGACAACTACTATAGTGTTAAGTCATTGTAAAGTGAACAGAGAACTGCTTGTCAAATTAAACAAATGAATAACATACATATGAAATTTCTAATTTACAAAGTACCGGTTTCAATAATTTATATTATGCTGAACGGCTTTCCTAAAATGTCTTTACTATTAAGATGATTGAGTATTATATGTAGTTAAGCGAATTGAACTAATGAAAAATAATTGAAAATGAATTCAGTTATTGCTTGAGGAGTACATATTATAATATGAATGATGATTGTTATACACAGTTGTCAACTGGCCATGCTGATACTACTGTAGTGGAATTTCAATTAATAGAAATCATGCATTAAGTGGGCAGTTGTTTTAAGCTAATACTCTAAACAATTTTTTTTTGTAACAATAATATAAAGTTATATATTATATATTCAACAAAAACTCTAAATTATTGAACAACAGTAGAGCGCATACGACAAGATAGCCCAACATTTATGTATTTATGTATCAAAAATATTTAGAACATAAAGTTGTACAAAAAGACATCAATAGATATTTAAAATCTCATTATTTTACATATATAAAATATTGTCATGAGTAAAATGTCATAATACTATTGTTTGTGATGTATGTATAATAAATAAAATTATGTCAAAGTATAGTGTAACACTATTTCAAAGTTAAGAAAGAAGAATACGACAAAATATTGTTTTTTGCATTTTAATTATATTCCATGTACATAACTTAAGACATTAAGACTTAGTCTAATAAGTGGTAAATGGCTTTCAAAAATCTAATTTATGTCTATAATAATTTATAAATATTAATTAATAATATGCTGCAATTAATTTCTTAATAACATACTGTAGTGTTAGGTCATTGTAGTGTAACAGAGAAATGCTTGTCAAATGAAACAAATTAATAACATATATATGAAATTTCTAATTTACAAAGTACCGGTTTCAATAATTTATATTATGCTGAACAGCTTTCCTAAAATGTCTTTACTATTGAGATGATATGTGAGATGATTGAATATTATATTTAGTTAAGCGAATTAAAATAATGAAAAATAATTGAAAATGATTTCAGTTATTGATTGAGGAGTACATATTATTATATGAATGATGATTGTGATACACAGTTGTCAACTGGCCATGCTGATACTACTGTAGTGAAATTTCAAATAGTAGAAATCATGCATTAAGTGGGCAGTTTTTTTAAGCTAATATAAAGTTATATATTCAACAACAACTCTAAATTAATGAACACCAGTAGTTTATACTCTGCTGTTCTATGTTGTGTTTATGTACAATAATTTAAGTTTACATAAGTTGCAAGTGCAATGTACGTTAGGTTAGGAGGTCACAGTGAGGCCAGAAAACCAAAAAGAACTTCACAAATGCAATATTTGAAAGAATATAATGTGTTAACTTATAGAAAAATGCATTTTGATGACATGCCTGTCTATTTCATTTCCGTTCCATAATTCCATGGTCGCTGCATCGTGCCCTTTATATACGTATTTATACAAATACTGAACACTCTTCACGGTAGAGCATACCTCAACATTAATGTGAGCATCGTATTATGCTAAAAGGTACGGGTTGTAAGGCACGACAAACTCGTTGCTGACCTGTTGATTTCTGACCCTGGCCACAGGTCCGTTGTTTGGCCGATAGTACTTTGGGTAACCACCGTCAGAAATGTATACAGTCTCTTCGCTGTATTCTTTTGGAAACTCTTTGAACAACTGTTGTCCACCATGCATGGGCTGTTTGGGTTCAGCGTGGCACACGGCCCGTGGATCATGTGTCTCGTCACACAATCGAATAGACGCGGAGCAGTCACCGGGTCTGGCAAGAAGGCGCACACTACATTGTCGGCGTCGTCGGCAGTTAGCAACTTGCTACCCTCACTCAGAATGATCAGTATGTGGGCGTGCGGCAGTCCTCGTTTCTGAAACTCGACAGTATAAAAATATGCATCGACATCACCATTCACCAAATATATTGTTCACCGTTATGTCGCGCATCAGCTGCTTGAGTTTCGCGTTGAACACTCTGGACACCAGGTCCGGTCTGTCGGTTGCCGTGGCCCATCTCGGTAGGTTCTGTGCTAGGATTACACGTAAACGTAATAAAAAGATTAGGCTTTCCACACTTACTCACAATGGCCATCACGTCATGATAACACTTCATGAAACGGGGACCACCTGTGAACGACGATGGCAAAATCATCCTACGGCTGACGCCCGCCACGGGTGCGTCGATTCGGAGCTGTTGGTTGAAGTGATCCACAAGTCCCTGATACGATTCTGCGAAAAGCTCAGCTTGATGAAATCTAATGTACAGTAAGTTGTTCGCTTCCATTCTAACGTAATGATCACCTTCACACTGTTGCAACAGATATCGACCATTATGTAATAAACTCATAGCATCGTGGATTGTGTCGTTGTTGCCATTGTAACGAATAGCAAGACGATAGCAAGTATACTCCCTGATACTGTTCCGATTGCGAACAGGGGTTCGGCGAGGGCTCTCTTGTAGCAAACGTTGATGCCAACCCAGCTCTCCTCGTGGGAAGAGTAGGGGATACAGCATTAGATCCGCGTTTGAAGATCCGGCTGGTATGGTCTGTAGCCGGCGATGTTGCGGGTCAATCGGATTCCGGTCGTGGATCACCAGATCGACGTCTGTTGGCGGTTGACAGTCATCACTGGCAAACACTACTGCGACTTCGTTGACCGTTTCAGGCGGTGGGTTGTATCGCCTCCTGTCCACATTTCCGTCGGCGACAAAATGCATTCTCAACCTCCTCGGAAGCAACTGAGGATCTCTGTCGGGAGCGTTTTCTCTAGCCCACACTTCTCGCATGGTTCTGTAACGAAGTAAACACGGTCTTGGGATTTATTATACAAAATTGAAATTTATTAATCGTTGTGTAATAGGTACATGTTTGTAGCGCATATACAGGGTGTCCCGTGAGGATTTACTCATTAGCCGTAGAGGGGGACTCGCCGCCCGGACAAAAACCAGTTTATTGACGTTTTACTAATAAACTAAAAAAATTATTAAAAATCATGAGATTAATGAAAATAAAATGTTAAAAGCTCAAAATGTTCACAAAAATATACTCTATAGAATGGCTATCTTCAATTTTTTCAAAAATAAAAAAATAATTTTTTTAACTTTTTTACTAAAAAATTTAATTTAATTAAAAAATAAAATATTTGTAGTGCTTACCTCTGCGAGTCTTAATAAAAAAACATAATTACGATATCTCCATTATTTCAGGAGATATCGCAATGAGTAAATCCTCACGGGACACCCTGTATATGTGTATTGTTAATGTTCTCAGAAATGTCAACGTCAGAGTCCTATTTAATTAATCCTCACACATAATATCAACAAAGAGTGATGTGGTAGTGTAAAAAAATGACAGAGAGTAGCATAATGCAAAATGTAGTACAATGTATAATACCAAATGTTTTGTTTGGATACATTGACTTGAAGTGTCTTAAAGTACATAAGGAACAAAAACAAAAGTAATAGAAATCATTAACTCTAACTCTAGTCACGTGTGTTTGTGTTCATTTGAAATGAAATGAGAAATATTCAAGTAGAAGTTGAGTTTTGTACATAGGAGTAGTGTACCCACATAATGCACACACAGAAAGAAGAAAATAATGTATAGAAATGTAAGCATAGGTATAAATGAAATAGAAAAAAACCAATATCTAATGACAATCGGAGACAGCAGTAACGCAATTTAAATACGTTATACTTTATTTTAAGTGTAGTGCCTATGGTAAGTATAAAGTAAGTGTGGCATGAGAGAGTAAGATTGGTTGTAAGTTAGTGATGAGTTAAAAATGAGCTGTGACAATGCAATAGTGTAGTGTATAGCACCAACGTTGTGTCATACATTGAAGTGTAGCAGTGTATGTATAGAATTTTCCATATACCTACCAAGTATCTTAATACTTTTAAGAGAAATAAATCTGTATCCGTAACTGAATATGAACAAAATAAAATAAACTTTTAATTTGTGACCAAACGTTGTTAATATAATATTTAGGCAATAATGTGTTGTGATTGCGAATAAGAATTTATGTTTTTCTAGTTATTACTCATTAATGCAAGCTACTTTGTAACTAATTGAAAATGTATGAATGCAAGCAAAGTAAAAATGTATAAATGAATAGTGTAAGTAGGCAGGTAAATATACACTGACATAAGGCTAATGAAATAGTGTAATTAATTATTACAATTGGAAATTGGAATAGTGAGTAGTGACATGTGTACTTGCTAGCTAACTAAATATTTCAATGTTATGAATCAATGTTAACATGGTTTGTCTGTAGTGTAGCGTAATGGAAATGTGGATTGTTCAGTAAAATGAATTAAATATATTACTCGAAAGCCTGTGCGAATGGATTTATGCCCCGTAACAGGCCGTCTTAAGTCTTCGAGCACACTTGGAAATAGACGTTGTGCGGCAGGCAGTAGTTGCTGCTGCTCCCTACGAATCCGGTTTGTCTCGCCGGATTCGACAAAATACAGCTGGCAGAATCTGCGTTGGATAGGGTCGTTCCCGATCAAGTCATTACTTATCGTCCAATATCCCTGCCCATGAACAGTAAACACATTCGGTCCCCGACCTGGCAAGCGCCGTGTGTTTAAGGCGGTGGAGAATGCAGCAAATGCCAAAGTGTTGTTGTACCGGCGGATGTTATTTCGGTAGTGTCTACCTTCTACCGAATCTTCAACCAACAACCTCTGTAGTAAATACGGTGCAGGTGTCAACACACGCGGTCCTGAAACGGCCATCAGACCGTTGTTGCAGCATGTAGAAAAATTATTCGGGCTTGTTTCCTCGCACTTAAATTGGCGGGCCCTACAATACCGGCATACGTAATTCAACGCGCCTATGTAGTGTGGTTCCGGTAGTGGGTGCTGAACGCCAGCCGGACGGTCTAGCAACAGTCTAGTGACAACCGGGGTGATTTATTCAACCTGAAATTTAAAAGACACGGTTGTATATTATTTTTTTCCTTTATGAGCATTAAATGAATAATATAATTTATACAAAATATATACAAAATATATACTGACCTCTTGAATGTCGTACAGTGGTGAAAGGTCGAAAACACCAACAAAGTTATCATCATCTGATACTTGTTCGTCTCCGTTCACGATAACTATTTCAACGTTGTCGTCGTCCATCGCGACTTCGTCTGCCTCAACGTTGTCATTGTCCATCATGACTTCAACTACCTCAATGTTTTCTTCCAACAAAAGTTCATCCCTCGGAATTTGTACACCGGCATCGACGTTTTCCAAATGATCTTCTCGTTCTCTGTATGGTCCGACTACCTATAGAATCATAGACGGTTAATTTAAATGTTTAAAAACAAAAATAATTTAATCTTAAGAACGGTTCATTCTAGAGTGAACTAAATATACAATAGAGTATTTATTGTGAAACAATAACATTGCAATAATATTTTATTTTCTATTCGTTTCTACTGCACAACATAGTGTAGTTATTAAGTCATTAACTTTAGTGTCAATTAAAAGTGTAATGCAATATAAACTAAAATTGTGTAGTTTGTAGAATGTACCAAACCAAATATAACCCAATGTATTAATTGATTATATGTACCTAAATGAAATTGTAATTAAGAAATATTAATATATGTGTATGTGAAATGTATAATAATGTAATGTATTTTTTTGTATGTATGTGTTATTATAAATGATGAGCAAGGTGGATTGACTATTGTAATAGTTGAGTATGGTTATAGTAATTACAGTATATAACGTCACATGGAATTTTAAGTGAAAAAAGTCAAAATTAATACAATATTGTTAAACTTAACTTAATGTAGAATAAATTGAATCGTCAAAGACAATGAAGATATGTGAAAGTGAAATGTATCTATAATAATGTAATATTGTATTTGAATGTAAAATGTTGTTTACAAAAGTGTATATTTTGGTAGTAGGTATGTACATTTTATATTCCTAAACTATAAGGATATAAGAGTGTGTTTTGCTGTACAGTCAGTTCGGTAGTTGATATGATATGAAGATATGTGGATACTCACCAAAGATGGCACCGCTGTGCGGACCAGACGACGGCGTAGTGCACCCCCTTCAACGTAGTCAAGACCAGGAACAAAATGCCTAGAACACAACGCAGAGTTTAGGTTTACATGAAAACCTTGGTTCACCACGAATTCCACCCACTGAAGACGACGCACGTCAGTTGGAATTCTAAGGATGAATGTGATTTATAACATGTTACATTATTGATATGTGTTGGGTGAAATTGTAAATACCTGTGCAGCGAAATGTTATTGTCACCATCCACGTTTCCACAGATCACACATCGTCTCACCATTGTGAATAGCCTGGAACGCATCGTTTAATCGTTTAAAGATTAATAATAATACATAATATATAATTATTATAATGAAAGCATTGAAATCATTTTGAAAAGATGATCGTATCGGTATGTTATCAGCAGTGATTTTGCAACTTGTGTTATTTTTAGAATTGATAATATAGTTTGTACATATACCTTTTGTACATATAGGTACATGAAAAATGGAAAAATACGAAAAACGACAAACTGAGCTCGAGGAATGTTAAAACCACAAAACAAAGTAGAATGAATACAAGCAATGTTAACGCAAATAGGTACTTAAGATACGGACGGCCTCTGTCGGCTGACGTGACTGAGCCGAGTACGAATGTGGATATAAAAAACTTTATATTCAAATTGTATACGCTGTTTATGGGGAAAAAGAAACACGAAACGCGCCATGGTCAAAATGTTATGTACAATGTTTGCAGTGTGTACAGAAAACCTTAAGAGTTAAGATGGCCTTAAACGATACGAGCTACCATGAATACCTACATGTTATGTAATAGATGTACAAACGCACGGGATAGGTAATAATGCTAATATTATTATTGTGTCTGTCAAAATTGTACTCACCTGTATCAAAAATCGCTTGATCCAAAACCAAAAATACGTTAGAAGGAAAGCACTTGTTAAGAGTCTAGAAATATTAAAATGTGCAAAAGAATCAACAGGGTTCCTGTGCATATACAAACGTCTCCTTCGAACGTTGGCCGTAGCCTGACGTTGGATAACACGGTACGGTTCCGAGAGCTTAGTTACCCTCTCCATTCCACCCCCGTGCGATAAGTTTTAACTAATAATGTTCCAAAGGGCATTTAATGTTATGGACAGACGGTAATAAAAGATACGAAATAAAATACAAACTATATTTATATAACAATCATGGAAATTTTGAAAAATATGCAATTATAACAATTCCTAATAAAACAAATATAATATGTACCTATTCATTGTGTGATATAATATGAGAATGACTTTAAATAATAATAATGTACGATATGTTCCTGTATTATTATATTATATTATTTAATTTATATGAAAAAATATCGTGAAAAAAAAAATGCAAAAAAGTCAAGATTCGTGTGATCCATAAGGCAATGACGGTTTCGACGCCCGGACAGCATACGACGGATTCGAACCCGGGACCTACGTGTTTCCTACCTAACGCCTAACCTACTCGGACACAGTTTGAAATATGGAATACGGTCAAAACATCAACACTTAAGCTGTGCATCTACGGAGCGACGTAAACCAATTTATTCGATGATCATCGATTTAATCGCATATAATTCGCTTGTAATACGCGCATCTCCCATACATATATTTAACGGGGCGTGTGAAAAGCGTTTTCCGTTAATAATTATTAAATCATAGGCAAAAATTAAATTATACACGTATATATACTCTGTACCAAATAAGAGCGCACCGGGCGGCGCACGAAAACCGGTCGAAACTCGCGCATGTCAGAGAGCGCTGCCGCAGCATATTCCGGCGCCGGCCAGGTCAACTCTGAATACAGAGTGTTGTATTATCACACAAATTTTAACGGTATACGCGGTTAGACGTTGTTATATTTTTTGCGCGCATTGGTGAATATTTTGAATGTTTTTAATATTATATTGAGTTCAATACCTATGTTAAGAAAAAAAAAAACGAAAAGTATGTGTATTATTTTACTGATTAATACGCGTGAAACGCATTATTACTTCAGCTCCCTGTATTCTCGACGGCGGCGAATCCGACCGACGATCGGCGACCAATCACAGAGCGAATAGACTCGACCAGGGGGTCCAGACGTCGCTCCGCGATTCATTTGGATGCGCCAACGCGGTGCGCTCTTATTTGGTACAGAGTATACATGTATATATACGCGTACGGTCGGTCGGTCGCTTCTAAACGCGATTGCGAGGCGAACGAACCGATTTCGGGGGAAAAGCGCATATAAACGGCTTTAAAAAGACGTCGACTACACGATTCGGGCACAAACGGCTTGCGAATAGACGAAACGGTGGGAGAAAAGGAAAAAATCGTCAAAAAAGTCCGGTCGGAAGTGTATTTTTTGATCGACATTGCGACCGCTTCGGACGGCGCACGAATATAAAACGCACACCGGCGGCTTCGAATTAAGTATAAAAAAGGGCGAAAAGAGTCGAAATCGTGTAAAATAGCTAATTTTCCGAAAATTTCAAAAATCGGTGAAATGATAGGAAAACAGGAGATAACGAAAAACGTTTTAAAACCGACCGCCGCCACTGCGAAGGTACGCGATTGGTCGCGCTATAAGGAATCGACGGGACTCGGCCGGCGGGCTGGGGAAACGGAGCAGTGCTTCATTTTTTACGCCATGGGTTCACTATAGCCTGCGTTTTCCTTTCCATTGGTACACTATAGACAGCTGATTTCCTTGTCATTTTATAGTATAGGATTAATTATACATAAAATATAACAATATAAATTTGTTAAAACTTATAAATGGAAGGACAAACGAGATATATACATGTGCAGTACAAAAACAACTTACCCATGGGAAACAACCTCCCTATAGAAGTAATATCCGAGTCCATGCCAAACCTTTTCAAAATCTCTGAAATAACGATTTTCGTTCAAGACGAGTACTTAATATTTTCTATCGAAATACCCTTGATTTCAAGTAAAGTATTTAATGTGTATCGACTCATTTCATTACCGATTATATATTCGACCAATACATTAATTTTAATTGAACGAGAAGCCGAATATTTGGTAATTAACAATGATAATGACTAATTTTTCACAAAAACAGGGAAACAGTGGGAAGCATGTGTACATTTAGGAACCTACAAATTATGTAAAGGTGGTCAAACATTTCACCACCGCTCGAGATCAAACATTTGTGAAGTAGCACTTTTAGCATATCAGACAATCCCAGAAACTTGCAAAATAAAATTGCTAACATTAACAACATCTATTTGGGATACGTTATTGGATTCTAATGCATGGTTATTTTATACACAAATAACTTTAGTGACCATCAAGTGTGCAGAAACTCCACCAAAAGTAACATTTTAGATCTCAGGCGTAGGAAGGTTGACTACCTCCCAAGATTGTGAAATCCATGCAGACAATTCCATTATATTTCCAACAAGTAGATCTAATAGAAGTATCTATATTGATTTAATCCCAGAAAATAAAAAAATATGAATTATTAATATCAGAGAGTCTAAAAAATATAATTCCCCAGAACTTAAAGGACATAAGTATCATACACGATTTTAATTCTTTATCCAAAAGGTTAGTAGAAATAAGTAAGTTACAAAAGGTAACAACAGATTCTATAATAATATTTCAAATGGAATTCCATATGGTACTTGTGTATATCTTAATATTAACTGTAATATCCGTAGTTAGTGGATTAGCTATTAAGTTTAGAAATAGAATAATTAGAATGTCTTCTCCGAATTTACCGTATTTATAATTGAATAGTCGATAAGTAAACATTATAATCATAAATTTAGTTGTGAACACATATTGTACGGAATATTAGGGAACCATTAGGTCCCTAAGTTCCATTTAAGTTGGGGGGTGTTGATATATAATAGTGTATAATATAATATTATACGATGGCGACTGTCTGGAAGGAATTGCTGCAACAGCAATTCCAGGCAAGCCCTGGCTATAGGCACGGCTCGTATAGCAAGCCGTGGCAGTTGGATTGCAGAGTAGAAGACAGAACATTGTTATTCTAGCCAGAACATTATTATCGTCAGACCATTTTAAAAAACATTATATAATTCATTAAATAAGTTTTCTTTTCAAGTTTAAATATAGAAAGTAATAATGAGTTCGGAATTGTTCGTTATTTTATTTGTGCACGGACCTCCTTGGAGATCCGTAACAATATATTAAAAAAGAAAATAGATACCTACCTACAAATGCATTAAATTCCCAGTATTCATTATATATTTTTTACTAGCAATTTTCAACTTTTCTGATAATTAGCTCTTATATAGAACATGTAATAGATATTTCTTGCCTTGGTTTGATAACCGAAGAGATGATTAAAGAATTAGTCCCTAAAATTGGAGATAGAGCAAAATTGAAGTCAAACCTTGTTGTGTGGAGAAATGTTATATATATTACATCTAACAATGGGCCATTTTTGGTAAGAATTAATTCATATTGTGTTAAGTTAATATATATATATGTATAAGTAACAATATACTTGATTAGGAATTAGGATAGAAATACATGAACAATGCAATAAATTTGGTTCTAAAACGGTTTATTAAATTTAAAATTATTATAATAGGTAGGTATTTTTAATTATTACAATATTGTTAGGTACTAACATGTTAGTATCTACCTATTAGTAAATGTAATTTAACCATGGGCAAAAGACGAACTAGTTAATTGACGCCAATAATGCCACTGCCGCGCTTATCACCTCACCATACTATACTATTTATCAAATCTGTATCATACAGAATGATAAATAAAATAAATATTTTATTAATAATGCCTAGTACCTATTTTTGCTTAAAATTTAATACACCATTTAACTACTGCATCTCACTTATTTCTGGCTTGCTGTTTTCATAAATATTTAACTGTATATACTTATTAGTTATTATTATTATTTATTTATAAAGGAATTAACTGTGATTGATATTGATGATCAGTCAACATTATCTCACCAGCAAGAAACCATAGCACAAACTGAATCAACAAACTGCATTGATTTGAATAGTGATGTATATAGATACATCACTATTAGGGCCAGTTGTACCGTCTATGATTAAACTATGATTAAGCTTAATCAGCTGATAACAGATATTTAAACGGGTAAATTCGGCCGATTAAACTCTGATTAACCATAATCATAGACGGTACAACTGGCCCTTAGGAACATTAGGAACATTTTCGACAACCGACTCATCATATTCTACATCAGCATCCTCATCACCATTGCCCTAAACTTCGAATTGTAAATTCTGAATCGGTAATTTATAGTTTTAGAATGTAGAAGTATGCTAGGAATATGTAGTTAATATTTATTTTAATTTCATAGTTTCAGTTACAAAATTTACAAAACTTTCTTCAAAGTACTGTAGAAGGTAGAGCTCTTTTAGCATTGTACAAGGATAGTGGTATATTGGACACTTCAGGCAGAAGAAAACTCTGTAATTTAATAGTTAGAAGAGAACTTGATAATGACCCTGAAATGAATAATGACCTTGAAATGAATGTGTAGGTATTGAAATTATTTTTTCGTCTAGGTCCAACTTTAAAAAAGGTGGCAAAAGGTAAATTACTTGACTGTTTCAATAACAGACGTAGAGAATATAAAAAAGCTGGAATAATTACATCAAGGCGTTCTAACGGTGGACAGTTAAGCAAGCTACCACTTGGTTTAAATGTAAATTCTGCAGGTGTTTATTGTGTCTCTTAGTAATTATTAATCATATTTGGAGCAGTGTATAATAAACATTTTACAAATTTAAATAGTCATTGAAAGAAAAGATATTGAAGAGCCCCTAGCTTGGCTAAATAACTCTTCTGATCCTTGGTACATAGTTGAAGATTATCGGAGCATTACAAAATCATATAGAATTCAAGGAGAACTAGGCGCAAAAAGTAAAGGATCAGTTGGCGATTATATGAAAGATTTTCCATGTCTAAAAAAGCCATCAGGTTATACTCTTGTAAGTAATAAAAAAGAACTTATAATAATAATAATTGATTAACAATTTTTTATAACTGTTATTAATACCATTGATTATATGATACTAATAAAAATTACTCACAAACAAGGTTTACATGACTGTGGTTGTTGTATAGGACATCAATTATTAGAAGGTGCAATTATTTTTAAAAAATAACATTTTTATTTTTAAGTTGCTTAAAGACATCTGTCTGTTACATCTATCCACAAAATAAAGAAAGCATATTCGAACATTTTCCGATTTACAAATCAAAAATATTACAGTTGGCTAAAACAGCATCAACTACATTAAGAGATACCTAATTCGGTCTTACATTACAACCAATGGTAATTGTAGTGGGTCCTAAAATTAGTAAAATAAATCAATACTTTGTGACTGTAGATGATACTTTTTACGAGTTACACTATATAGAATCTGCTGTTGATTGTTGTTTTAAAGTAATACAGAAAATGCAAGTAAATGCAGAATATCAAACTGAATGCTTACCTATATGGACTTTTATTCAGAAAGCTTTTTATAAAATTAAAACTACTTACGATACAGAATATGTAACAGTCAATTCTTTGGTAAGTGATCTTGGAATACAAGAATAACTTAATTTTAAATATTATTAAATATTTTGCTCTTATATATTATTATTATTAAAAAAAAGTTAATTTTTATAAAGTTGGCCTAAAAGTCTTAATTTAAACTAACAATTTATATTATTTAGTTTAGGTATGAGAACAAAATTTAATTTAAATTCTTATCATAATTTTTATACCAAACTATAAATATGCCTATTTGTTTTGTATGTAAACAATTCTTGTCATCTATTCAAAATTTAAATAAACATTCAACACATGATTTTCTATCTATAAATGTGCTAAAAATGATTGTAACCGTTCTTTTCATTTGCTTAATTCTTTTAAAAAACATTTATCTACCATTGATTACAGAATAGATAGATGGCCCATACAATGTTAATATTTGGCGACCACCGCTAGTGTCGTCGGGATGCAAGGTGGTGGTACCCCCGTCATAGATGTTTAGTGGGAGGGAGGTAGCTTATCGCGCGGCGACCATCTAAAAATAGAATAATAATAAGAAACTGAAATGCCAAACAAAATCATTGGAAATAATAATTATTATTTTACTACCTATCACTATCTTGTTAATCGTTCACTGTGCAGTAGCCCGCAACTCGCATTTTCTGGTTCTGTAGTGTGTACTGTGTAGACTTTAGACCTGTAGAAATGTTCTGAAACATGTCTGGAAACAAGTGCCAATATTTAAATTGAGGCAAATCGAAGAAAATGTTTCCGAATTTAAAAATGTATAGTTTTCCAAAAGACGAAAGAAAAGAATTATGGATAATAAATTCAGGTAAGGAAATAATTTTAAATTTTCATAAAGCATTTCAAATATTATTTTGTCACTTCCTAGTTCCTAATTAATAATTATTAATTTGATTTATTTTTAAGAAAATATCTATTATATGTTAAGTGATTTGTAAATTTTAAAATAAATCATTTACCTACTTGTATTATTTGTTATTTTATTAACTTATTTTTGTACATTTTCACAGGAAACACAAATTTGTTTTCTATTGAACCATTTAAACTCCACAATAGGTACATTTTTCAAGAACATTTCCCACCTGAGAGTTTTATTCAAAATTTTACTCAAAATCGTTTAATAGACACTGCTATTCCCTATAATTATAAATCTGATGCACAGCCATCTACATCATCAGGCTTTGATAAAAATGCCAAATCTGAACAGGAGTATAATATTTTAAAGTTAACACCAACTAAAACATATACACGCTCAAAATCAGACATCGTAGAGTTAGTTTTTCCGAGCCCCCCTTCAATGTTTTCTACTCTTCAAAAGATTAAAATAACAAATATAAAAGACATGCCTAGCCCAAATTTAAAAAGGAAATCGGATTTGATTGAAATAGATACACCTAGAAAAATAAACCTAAAAAAAAAAAATAAAACAAAAAAACATATTAATTCATAATAAAATAACTCACATTTCAAAATTAAAAAAAAGAATTAAAACTTTTAACACTCGTAATAACGGTAAGAACTCAATAAATATCCTTAACTTTCCATCAATTAATTCCAAAGAAATCGTAACAATGCAATTAAAAGATAGGCGTCGTCCATGGACATTAAATGAAAAAAATGTAGCTTTAAATTTATATTATAAATCACCAACAGCTTATACATTTTTACGTACACAAAAAGTTAACTTACCCGGGCCATTGGTCAATCAAAATTCTTAGCAGGTTTTAGTAAATTATTATATTAGCCATATACAAAAAAAAATTTGAGTCATCTGACCATAAAGAAAGCATGCACTGTTTGTTTTGATGAGATGTATATAAAAGAATTTAATAGTATATATATAATAGAATATTCTATTCTAAAGAATTTGATTTTATTGGATGTTTTGAAGACTAAGGTCATTATGGGAGGACCAATAAAAGTGCCAACTGTGTTTTAGTATTTCTTGCTCATTCTGGAGTTAACAAAACAATTTAAAAAATTTAATAATTAATGTTTTAAAAAAGTTATTTGAGGTTGGATTGTGTCCAAAAATTATAGTTTGCGATCAAGGCACAAACAACCAAAGGGCTTTAAAATCATTAGATGTTTCAGAGGATAATCCATTTTTTTTTATCAACGACAATAAAATATTTTCTTTGTTTGATGTTCCACATTTACTCAAAAGTATTAGAAATAATTTAATTAATGAATGTTTTATAAAAGATAATAAAATAATCTCATTTGATGATATAAAAAAAACATATGAGTTGGACAAACAAAATCATAAAAGTAGGTCTTTTGCCAAAATAACAGATGCACATATTTACCCAAGTTCTTTTCAAAAAATGCGTGTTAAATTAGCAGCATAATTACTAAGCAATTCCATGTCAGCAGCAATTCGAACTTGCGTACAAACAGGACAACTTCGAAGTAACACTTCATCAATTTGCGTGTATAGAAATGTTACCTTAAATTGGATTTTTGTATATTATGTCTAGCCTTTTTTAAAATCATCAATGTTTTTTTACGATTTGGGGTTAATGTGCTACTAATTCGCTGTACTCTATTTTTTATAGTTTGTTCACGTTTTTTTACTCGGAAAGCTGTACTTAATCGTTCACACCAAGTACACCTTTTCACATTGGGCTTATGTAATAAATATGAACATTTCTCATGTCTCCAAATATCGTTTTTATTTTTAATGTCATGTTATATTAAAATACCTAAAAAAAAAAAAAAATAAGATTTTTATTCAATCAAATATTGTTTTAAATCTTAGTTCTTCCTCTTCATACCAACACATTTTATACCTTTATAATTCAATGCACTCGGGCCACCTGTACATACACGTTTTACATCTAATAAATGACGTATTAATTTTTCTATTTCCAGGTTTGAAAACGTCAATATCTTAGGCAATAGCAAATCTTCTTCACTGAATATATTGTCTAATATATAGCATCTTACACGTTGATCTTTGGTTATGACAATTTGTTTCTCAACAACAACTTTTTCATAAGTATTCATCATATCAAGTTTGGTGTAAAAAAATATCAGAACTTCGGTATTAATATAATGGTACTAACCATTTGGCAGCATTATATTATTTTTAATTTTTTCCAAAAAAGAACAATCAATTGTTTTATCCAAAACATATTATCAAAATATATGAACATTGTATATTTATATTATTTAGTTAAAATTAAAGTAACTGTTTAAACGTTTTTTAATTGTTAAAAGTAAATAACCTTTTATGTAATTACTTACCTCATGACCAGTTATATTCATATTATTCAATGCCGGGTGGTTTTGAACTGGCCATGACAATTGTCTCCTACATTTAACAATTTTTTGAGGACTTTCTTCAATAACTCTTTTTGTAGATTGCTATTAAATTATATTTTTGGTTGGTTATCAGTTTTAACATATTTATTGTAAACTACCAAAATGTACCACATTTAATTTACCTCAGCATTAACAATTCCATGTTCAACCGTATCAAAAATTTGAGGAACTGCACCTTTCGCTAAACTAGGTTTCACTTTTTGAGGAAAGTCTAAACCCTAAATTATGTAAGTATTTTTTTTTTAGTTGGTAATTATTTATTTATTTCTTATGTATGTCCTTCAAAGTTTAAATAACAGTTAAGAGGATGACTTTCACCTCAACTATTACTAAAATTATAGATGATAATATGTTTAAGGCTATGACAAATTGATTTTATATTTTCAAAATTTTATGTTTTCAAAATAAACAAAAAAATTGTGTAAATTTAAATGATGTTTAATTTGTTTTGAGACAATATTTAGACAAACCCACAAACCGACTATGTCATACCTTCAAAAATATTATTCTCTATCGTTTTTATAATGGGTGATTTTACTCTAACATAGCTTAAAAACATAAAAAAAAATGATTCTGCAAAATTGGGTTTTGTTTATGTTGCATGTGGGCCAGAAAGAGAAAACAAAATTGCGCTAACATCCTCTTAAATTTTACCAACTATGTGTTTAAAATATTGTTTTTTTAAAATATAATTAATATTTACTCTAATTATAATATGTACAATACCTCAACACCAGCATAAGTTTTTACTATATCTTTAGGGAGAAAATGTTTTTCACAAATAAACTTAATTTTGGTATCGCATCCATTAATTGATTTAATAATTTCTGTCCAAGAAGAAAACGATGCCTTAGGAATACTAAAAAAGCTGTATTCCCCATCAAAACTTTTGCAACTAATTATACAACACTTTCTGGACATTTTTAAAAACGAATACCTTATACTACTAAGAGGCAAGTGTATCCTAATAAGAACAAAATATAAGTCTTTCAAAATGTGTTTTATTATAATTTCATGACAAGTTTAATACAGTTTTTAACAAGTTATTTGCAATATTCTATATGTTCAGTCATGTTATTTGAAACTTATTTCATATTTTTGTTTTATTATTGTTTAGACATCTCTTCAGCTTCACAATTTCTCCCACCACAAAAAGACCGTATTTAAACCTGACCTCATATTTTACCGTCGTTGTCAGTCCATATTATCTTAGTTCATGGTTCAAAATGAGATGATGACTCGGCGGCGACCAGTTTTCGACTTTTCGTCGGGCGGCGGTCAGACGATGTCCCCACTACGGCGACGCGTCGGGCGCTGCAATGGAACAAAGCCACGACCATGCGCACAACTTGGCCGCCGAGTCATCATCTCATTTTGAATAGAGTATAGACATATCTATTATGTATTTATTTTTATACTTACCAATATTTTCGAATGTGGTAATATTACCATAATAGTGATAATACTATTGATTATAAATTATAATAAATATTATTATTTATATTATTCAATGATAACATTAACATATCAATAAATTTTTATATTTTTTATAAATTATATTATATAAATATTGTACCTATTTCATCTCATACAAAATTAAAACAATTATGTCCAACACGTTGGGTTAAGCGCCATGACTCGGTAATAATTTACCTAGAGTTACAAGATGCTGTGATTGATGTTCTAGAAAAAATAAGCAATTGGCCCGATAAAAATACATCTTCATCAGCAAATCAATTGCATTTTGTGATTAATAACTTTGAGTTCCAGATTACTATACACATAATAATTAATATCAACAGTATTTTCTGTTAGTTTACCATTAAGTAAACTTTTACAAACACCTGGATTTGATTTATCTCATGTTATTAATATGGCTGATAATTCTATAAATGTTTTAAAAGAAATGAGAAAAAATGTTGAAAAAGAATTTAAATTAATATTTGAAAGAGCAGAAATATTTTGTAAGAATTCCAATATCAATATTTCTTTGTCTTTGCCTCGTCGTGTTGGTAAACAAGTACGTCGAGATAATACACCTGCTACCACGCTTGAGGAATATTACAGAGTGACAATATTTATTCCATATTTAGATAATTTTATAACAATGATAAGTGATCGTTTATTAAAGCATAAATCTTTGTTAAAGAGCTTTAATTGTTTGTTTCCAATTAAAGAGAAAGATAATTCAGATACTTTTTTATTTATTTATTAAGTATTAAACGGGCAAGGCCCTGTTACAATAAACAATAATATTACAATTATATGATAATGTATAACAAGAAGAATAGCATTGATAATGATAATAACAATAATAATAAGTAATATTAATAGTAAACATAGACATATAAGTAAAATGTCTATGGAAATTGGTTGAGATAAAAGCATAGACCTTTTACTCATAGACCGGCCCTCTCCAAGTTTCCGCCGTGTCAACATAGGTGGCGCTTTTCGGTTACTGAGTTACTCTGATACGGTGAAAAAATTATCGTATAGGACCAGCTGTCTATCACGGATATAATATTATCTTGCAGTGCTTTTGAGTTTTTTCGCAGTTAAATGTTCACTTTTTACACTTTCTTTTGTTTGCTATTTAAGTTTTAAATTTAATTAATATGGGTTTAAAATGCATTGTATGCAGTAACACTGTTAGTGACAAAATTAAACTATTTCGGTTAGTATATAATATATTATCATTATTATAGTATTATTGGTACTTAAATGAACATAATAACCTATTTTATCCATTTTATAGCTTTCCAACAGATGAAAATCTTAAAAAAAAATGGATGGACATTTGTTCGCTAAATAAATGTCTAGTTTCATATCGCGTTTGTAGTGTACACTTTAAGAATGATGATTTTAAAATGAATGGTCTCTTATGTCCAAATTCTTTTCCCGTTTTAAATACATCAACAATTTTGGATGTTTCAAATACTAGCAAATTCAAGTAATACTATATCTCATCTTATAATATTTATGACTATTATGTACCTGCATAGGTAGGTTAGGTTCCCCCCCGACGGGACCCACCTTGACGTGGTGGGGGGGCTCACCGATTCCATTCGGTGCTAAGAGGTACCCAACTCTCCGGCTCTGACTTTGACTAGTCGGGGTCGGAGCCGCCCTGAGCCGCCACGACCTTAACCGGTTGGGGTGGCAGGTACGGTACCACCTGCTAACGCTAGCGAACGGACCCAGAAGGAAACTGCAAACCAGGCTAGAATTTGCCGCAAAAAATCAAAGATGGCTCAAAATTCAAAGGATTTCGTACCCCTGACCCAGGCCCCCACGGATTCGGGGGGGGGGGGCGGCCATCACGGACTCAAGAATTGGAAACACGGACTCAGCTATTAAGGATTATGAAGACATCGGTGAAATGATATGGGAAGATTGGACTAATTTAGAGTCCGAACTCAACCAAATGTTGAGGGTCTTAGGGGAAATGGACAATTTTCAGAAGGCAAACAAAAACGTCCACAAACCTTTGAAAGACTGGATCTCGAGGCTTGTGGCCTTGACGGAAGCGGTGAACACGAAGAAACCTCCTTTGAGGAAGAGCTGCGCAAGAGTATCAGATCTGGTGGGCAAGCTGCATCATATTGCGGTCGGCCACGCGGAGATTTCGCTGAGGGCAATGGAGAACAGCATCCTACTCCCCCCTGCAGCATCTAGCTCCCCAGAAGCCCCCAACCGGGCAGCTAAATATGATAAGAAGAAGAAAACACGTGAAAACGCGGCGGACCAGGACCCAGGTAGATGGTTCGAAGCCAAGATGAAGAAACCTAGGACTAGGAAGCATGATGCGGCAGAGGTTAATGCCAAGCTCCCCCCACCTTCTCGACCCCCCCGACCACCTCGGGGACAAACGTTGAAGAGAGTGAGGGCGAAACCAGATGCGGTACTGATCAAGGCAGTGAAAGCGGACGGCGATGATCCAACGACCTCTTACGCTACTATTGCTGCGAGGTTGAAGGAGAAAGTGGACCTCACCTCAATGGGGGTCACCATCGAAAGGACGAGGATGACTAAAGCTGGCAACTTGCTGCTTGAAGTAGGAGGCAAACAACCCGCCCCTATAGCACTGAGTGATGCAATCACGGCAGCTATAGGAAATCTAGGAGAAGCAAGTGTGCTCCAGCAAAAGGTAGCGGTTGAGTTCAGAGGTGTTGACGTAACGGCAAATGAGGATGACGTTCGTAATGCGCTGAGGGCTCGCAGCGGCGAGGAACCGTTCAGAATCGGAAAAATGAGAAGATCGCCTGGCGGACAGAAGCAGGTTGATGCACTCCTCTCACTGAGGGTGGCGGAAGCACTTCTTTTCGAGGGCAGAATGAAGATTGGCTGGAGTACCTGTAAGGTGCGCCTTAAGGAGCGCTCCAGTCGGTGCTACAGATGTCAAGGATTTGGACACTACGCTGCGAACTGCACTGGTAAAGATCGCACGAAGACGTGCATGAGATGCGGAGAAGATGGGCATATCGCAGTGAGGTGCAACAAGACTCCTTCATGCCCACTATGTAGAGACAATGGTTTCGAGATCGGCCACATTTCGGGTGGCGAAGCTTGTGACAGCAGGAAGAATAAAAAACATTAGTTAAGTTACATTTTGTTGGCCGAAGGCCCCTCTAGGGTGGTTAGAAGCCCCCATTTTTATGTAATTTATAATTTGTATTATTTTTGTGATATTATTGTTGAATAAACGATGCTGCTGGGAGGAAGTAATGCTCACGCAGTTCCCTCCCGGTCGGCGATTCAGAAGTTTAAAAAAAAAAAAAAAAAAAAAAGGTTAGGTAGGTTAGGTTAGGTTAGGTTAGGTTAGGTTAGGTTAACCTAACCTGCATAGGTTACTAGCTGTAAGAGAAAGCTGTATGAACCTGAAAACAATGAGTCAAATGAGGTTTTGGGACAAATTACAATCAGCCCGAATACTCAGTAAGTAATATTTGTTAATTAATAATATAAAATGTTAACTATAATATAGTTATTTGAGATATTATCTCAAATTTAATTATAAGTAATACAATTAGTTCAAATTAATTTTAGATCTCCAAGTTCAAGTACAACTACAATAGCGAATAATGTAAAGTGTCCAAGATATATTGGTGATTTAAAAGTTGAAGATTTCATTTATCCTAGAAGAGCTAGTAGAAATTTAACGTTATAAAGAATAAACACCATGAAACTTTAAAAAAATTGAAAATTAGGTACTAGAGAGAAAGCTAGAAGACTTCAGAACAGAGTCAAAACTTATGAAGACCTTATAAAAGTTCTAGAAGAAAAAAATCTAATTTCAGAAAATGCATCACACATTTTACAGGTATATAAATGTAAATGTATGTAAAATGCAAATCTGGGATGACGACTTTTAACTTAACTAGTTACAAAAAAAAAATAGAATGTAGAAAATAACTTAATTAATAACTAAGTTAAATAATTGTAACTTAACTTAGTTATTTTGTTAAAATGAAAGTTATTTGTAAAAAGTTATTTACAAATTTTCCTATTATGATTTATGTGATTTATGAACTGTATATTATTTGCATTGATATTTCGGAGAACCGCGACGGAGGTATATCTACCGACGATTGTATATTATTGTGTTTATTACTATACTATAGACATATTATTATAGTATGTACTTATGATTAATATACTATATAGACATATTGTAATTAGTTGAACAAATTGGTTAACTTGCCCAGCTTTGGTAAAATGTAATATTGCACTTTTGGGTCTTGTGCCCATTATATAATAATAAATAAATAATATAAAATGATAAGTATTTAAAATTATTATTTTAGATAATATGTATTTAGTATTATATTTCTTTTTTGTTTACTTAAATATTTATTTATTTATTTTCATAAACTAAATTAATCACTTATTTCAGAATTTTTTTTTCCTACAGACATTTGGTTCAAAAACGTTAAATGAAATTGTTAAACGAAAAAGTGCCAATAGTAATGGTGCTTATAGTGATGAATTAAGGAAATTTGCTGTTACTCTCCAGTTTTATTCAACAAAAGCATACAATTTTGTTAGGAAACAATTTTCTAATATTTTACCTCACCCTCGAACTTTAACTAAATGGTACAAATCAATTAACGGAGATCCTGGTTTTACCAGTGAATCATTTAACACCCTTAAACTTAAAACCCAAGAAAATTCAATTGTTCTTGCTAATGTTGTAGTTGATGAAATGTCTATTAAAGATAAAATTGAATTTGATGGGACTAAATTTCATGGTTTAGTGGATATGGGCTCAGTTGGAATTGACAATTGTGACAATGATAATATGGATCACGCTACAAATGCTTTAGTATTTATGGCTTTAGGTATTAATTCTAATTGGAAATTGCCATTAGGTTATTTTTTAGTAAAAGGGTTGAATGGCAGTGAGAGAGCAAATTTAATGCAAAAATGTCTAGAACTTCTTAACGAAGCTGGTGTGAAAGTTCATAGTATTACTTTTGATGGAGCCCATAGTAATTTAAGTATGTGTACCAAGTTAGGAGCAAATTTCAATTTAAATAATCCACAGTTCTTCTTTCCACACCCTGTAACCCAGGAAAAAATCTTTGTATTTTATGACCCATGCCACATGATTAAATTAGTCAGAAATACACTGAGCGATAAGAAAATATTAATTAATGCTGCAGGAGAAAAAATTGAATGGGATCATATACATAAATTACATTTAAAAGAAAAAGAAGAAGGATTAAGATCAGCTACAAGGTTAACAAATAAACATATATTTTTTCACAACGAAAAAATGAATGTTAAATTGGGAACACAAGTATTTAGTTCAAGTGTATCTAATGCATTAAAATTCTGTGAGTCATTAGGTATATTTCAAAATACAAATCCTACAGCAGAATTTTGTTTATTCATGAACAATGCATTTGACATTTTGAATTGCCGCATAAAATTTTCAAAATCCCCATACAACCTGGCATTATCTCCGAACACATACATAAAATATAAACAATTCATTGAATTATTTGAAGAGTATGTATTTAGTCTAAAACTAGTTGATGGATTAAATGTTGTGAACTCTCCAAGAAAAACAGGATTTGTAGGTATAGTATGGGCCTTGAAAAATTGGTTAAATATGTATGATTTAATAAAAGAAAAAGATTATGGCCTGGAATATATTCTGTCATACAAAATTTCACAGGACCACTTGGAAACTTTTTTTAGTACGGTTAGATCAAAAGGAGGTTATAACAACAATCCCTCAGCAAAGGAATTTAAAAGATCAGTACATCCAGTGGATGGTACATCAGTATGGTAACTGTCTGCCAGAATCCATGTTGTCCAAATCTTACAATACACCTGACTCAATAGTAAATGAGAAAGAAGAACAATTAGAGATTGTACCCCAAAACCAAGATCATGATTATTTTAATGTTTGTATAAAAGCTTCCCCATATGTTGAAAATGTCACAGAGTACATTGCTGGATTTGTTGCAAGAAAGGTTATAAGAAAAATTAACTGTGAAATATGTAAAACGTTTCTAATTGACAATGACAATTCAAATGTGTTAATTCAATTAAAAAATAGAAATGATGCACTTTACAAACCTAGCAAAGATGTTAACTTTATTTGTTGTGTTTCGGAGAGATGGATTCGAAGCTCAAATTTAAAAGAAATGTACAAAAAAAATGTCATTAATAAATTGTACATAAAAATTAAATCTGAAGTATACAATTCCATTTTTCGAAGCAGTATACTGGATGAACATGTAAGTAATCAGAATTTATTTACAAACCACAGAGATCAGTTAATAACAATAATAATAACTACTTTTATAACATTAAGACTTCGACATATCGCCAACCAAGAACAAAAGGAAACAATGGGAGTTAGAAAAAAATTTACTAAACTAATTTTATTTAGAAATGAATAAGTAGGTAACTAAATAGTCAGTTTTTTGTACTTAATTTTGAATGATTTTATATGTTTGATACTTATTATTTAGTTACAAATATATTATTATGAATTATAATAAATAGTGGTCGTTTATTTTATATGTATAAATTAAATTAAAAAATTAATTATAGGTATTAGGTACCTATATTATATTTTCCAACTATTAAATATTTTCATTGCACAATATTTTTTAATACATCGAATGTATGATTTTATGGTAGCACTGATCCATAAATGGACTGCATCACTGCGCTATGTTGGCACGCGACTATCAATGTATTTAGTATAGGATGGGCCGGTCTATGAGTAAAAGGTCTATGGATAAAAGACAAAGAATAAAATTATAAAAATGCATAGAGTGTTTAAACGTTAAGAGTTAAATAATTACAATACGATTTAAATGAGTCTAAATTTGGTGAGCTGAACATATCAATTTTAAATGTGTTAACAGTTTTCATTCATCTATTGCAGGGAGTATTATTTGCATAATTAGTAACTTGTAGGCTTGAACGAAAAGTGTTAGTCGATCGCGTATTAAAAGTGGGAGTATAGAAGGTTAAACGGTTTAAAAAATCGGGACAGTCTACATTACCATTCAAAAGCTTATAAAGGAAACATAAGTCAAGACTTATACGGCTGTATTCCAAAGTGTGGAGGTTTAATAAAGATAGGATTGGATTGTATGTTGTGTGAGGTTCTCTAGGTATGGAACACTTAAATGAGATAAAGCGTAAGAATTTGTGTTGTACTTTTTCCAATCTTGTTTTTTTGCCTGTCTGGTAGGGATACCATACAATAGAACCATATTCACAGATGGGACGTATTAACGAACAATAAATTGATTTTAGGGTAAATTTATCAGTAAAATCTGAACAACTGTGATTAATAAAACCTAATAATTGATGTGATTTGTTAATAATCATGTGAATGTGACAATCAAATTTTAGCTTTGGGTCAAATAATATACCTAGGTCTTTAATAGGACCGTTAGAACGAAGAAGAGACAAATTATTTATAAAATAATTATAGTTAGTAGTTGATCTAGATCTATTGAAAGTCATTATTTGACATTTATTAATATTGAGTGGTAGATAATTTTTAGTACACCAATCATATAGGATATTCAAATCATATTGAAGTAAATCCGCATCCTGTTGTGAATTAACTATACGAAAAAATTTAATATCATCTGCAAACATTAGTTTAGAACAGTTATGAAATTTTATATCATTTATAAATAAATTGAATAAAATTGGAGCTAAGTGAGATCCTGATGTAATACGCATTGGGGTAGAACTATAACCTTTGTAAGAAATAATATGAAAACGATCTTGGGTAAAAGAAATTAGCCAGTTAAGGAGGGAACCACATATACCGATTTGTTCTAATTTTATAAATAAAATCTGGTGATTAACTTTATCAAAAGCTTTGGAAAAATCAGTGTAGATAACGTCAATACTATTACCAGTCTTAAGAGCATCAGATAAGAAGTGTTGAAAGACCAGCAGATTAGTAATGGTACTCTTATTACGACGGAAACCCTGCTGATCATCAATGATAACATTAGCTAAAAGAGGTACGATTTTTGCGGCAATGATAAATTCAAATACCTTGGGTATAATAGGTAGTGAGATTGGTCGGTAATTGGAGATATTAGACAGATCTGATGATAATTTTGGTACAGGGCGAATAAGACTAGTTATCCATGCATCAGGAAAAATACCAGTAGAAAGCAACAAGTTAAATAGATATAATAAGGGCGGAGAAAAAGTATAAGTACAGTTTTTGAAAAATATACTAGGAATTAAGTCAGGTCCAGGACATGAGCTAGAAGAAAGTGAGTTAAGCGAATTAAAAATATCAAGTAGGTCTATTGTACATGAGTGCAAAGGCGACAGGAGTACTTTTGGTTGATTAAACTGCCTATAATTTAAATTAATATTAATGTTATTTTCATATACACTAGAAAAATAAGCAGAGAAAGAATTGACAATATCATTCGGTGAATCTAATTTTTGATTGTTTAAATACATACAATTTGGCAAAAAGTTTTGCGTTTGTTATTTATAAATTTCCAAAAATTTTTAGGATAGACCTTTAAGTTTTTTTGTAAATTATTAATATAAAGTCGATAATCTGATTTTGAGTAAAACTTACATTTGGCACGAAGTTCTGAAAACGCTATGTAGTCACTCACCAAACCGGAACTCTTATACATTTTATGGGCAATTTTTTTCTTAAAAACTAGAGATTTTAAATTTTTTGAAAACCAAATCGGGTAGTTAACAATTTTAGGAACAAAAATATCAATGATTTCATATATAATACAATATAACATATTTACAGCATCATTTATAGTTAAATTTTTAAGTAGATTATTCCAATTAACCGAAGCTAAAGTGAAATTAATATCATAGTAGTTACAGTTATAGAAATTATACGTACATAAATTATATTCAATAGGATTAATTATGGTAATGGGAAAAGAAATAAGTAAGCCTGGATGATAGATATCACAAGGTAGAAGTGGACAGTCTGATCGATTGACTGAAACGCTGTTTGCATCAGATAAAATTGAACCATTGTTATTTACAATATGGTTAAATTGATAAATGTTTAAAAAAGATAATTTTGACAGAAATTCAGACTCTGTTAAAGTTAAATTGGATAAACTAGGGAAAAAGCCTATAGGGCTAGGGAGCCAAGTTAACTTTGAAAGATTGTAGTCACCAACCATAATTATATTTTTTACATATGGTAAACTAGACAGTAGGCTGCTAACGATATTAAAATGAATATTATAATTGTCGATATTAGAACGAGGTGGAAAATAAACATTACTTACTAGTATATATGAGGTATTAATTTTAATGAGTACAAATAAATGCTCGATAGGACTCGCGGGTACAGATAACAAACAAGAATAATATTTATTATTTATAGATAATAGAACACCACCGCCTCTTGAACAGATGCTTGTATTAGAGTTACTAATACCTAATTCCGATGTATTGACATTTGGCGATAACCAAGTTTCAGAAAGACAAATTATATCATAATCAAATAAACATACATTACGCATCAAAACATTTAATTTAGTATTTATTCCTCGGACATTTTGATAGTATATATTTAAGTGATCAGAAACAGGGCCAGTTACTAGTTTTTTTTAGATAGTTGGGATACCTTTTAAGAACTTGACAATTAAATCTGTCTCACCAGCTGCTTTTCGTTCTTCAAGCTTGGCATATACGTTTCGCAGTTGATCACGTTGCATTTGGGTGCGGTCCGGAGAAATACGAATGGAGCAGTAATTTGGAGTTGAACGCAATTTGTGTTTGTTTTTCAAAATTACGAAAACATCAGATGCATCTTGCAGAGACATTTTTAACGGGCGAGGTTTTGTAGATTTTCTACCTAATCTATTGATGGCTGTAGGAGTCATAACAATTGATAGACTATCAAAAATAGATTTAATTACAGAAGAATCATTTGCCGAGGTATTATCATCAGATTCCGGAACATTGAATATAATCATATTACGTGATCTTAACTGTCTGTCAGAAACTTCGGATATTATGTTGTTATCTGTTAAGATATTCGTGGACTAAAATTTAGATAAACGGGTTTCAATTAAAGTTACTTTATCTTCAAGTGAGGTGGTGCGAACGCCTAAGTCACGCAATTGATTTGAAACATCATCAATTTTTCTATTGAGTTTTACAAAAAACTGTTCATGTTTAGAAAGAGTAGATTTAATTTCATTAACTGCAGTAAGAATGTGATCAATTTTAGTAGAGTAATCCATATCCGAAGGAGTATGCAATGTGGTTTTCTTAACTCCAAGTTTTGCAGCTTCGCAGGTGGTGCATAGCCATGAACTAACTCGTTTTTTTTAAAGAGTCACCAGAGAAGCTAGAAAGGGAAGTACAAGCGATATGCAAACAGTTTTGAAATTTAACGCACTTTACAAGGTTAGAATCGTCCAGAGAACAGTTGCACTTTGCATATTATAAAGTTAGATAACGGAACAAATAAAACAGAATACGTCCAAAACGAACAAAGGTCGAACAAAGACTGTGAAAATGACTTTTGAAAATGACATAAAAAATTTAGTAAAAAAATATTCTCAATTATTACCATAATTTTCTCCTTTAGTAGTTATTGCAGAACTTAAATTATGGTTAACTTCTCTACAAAATGTATCTAAAATTCCATTTAATTTATCAGAATTACTTAATAATTGTAATGAAAATGACTATCCAAATGTCTACAAACTGTTAAAAATCGTAGCAACTTTACCCATCACAACAGCTACTGCAGAAAGGTCATTTTCGACAATGCGACGATTGAAAACTTATCTCAGAAATGCCATGGCAGAGAACCGTTTAAATGGATTAGCGCAGCTAAATATTCACAGGACAATTGAAGTTGATCCCGAAGTAGTGTTGGATGAATTGGCAAAAAAAAAAAGAAAAATTGATTTATTGTAATTACATTGTATTGTAGGTGATAACTATTTTAACCCTGACATTCGGACCCTATATATATTATTATGTATTTTATTAACAATTTTTAAAAAGTTGTATTTATTTAAAATTAATAAATTGATGTATTACATTTTTTCTATATATGTTATATTTTTACAATAAAAGTGAATATCCGATACCATGAAGTAAAGTACCTATGGTAAGTTTAAATTTGCTGAACCCCCCTCATAAAAAGTTCCTGGCTACGCCACTGATTATATATCATTATATATATAGAAGTATAGTAGTACTATTTAATTAACACATAGCTTACAAGTTTATTATTTACGGCATCAATACTGTTTTCACTATCTCTTGCTGTGTATGGGCATTTAATTTCTACAATTTCCTCCAGTTTTTGTCTAGCTTCAAGTTCCATATTATGTCCATAAGTAATTTGTTTTGATGTAACTGGAGGCTTATAAAGTATATTATGGACTTTGGTCTTGCAGCTGGTGTTTGGTCGCATTTTACAAATTTCACCAAATCGTGAAGCTGTCAACCTAATCTTTCGTTCTTAAAACCAATTGGGATTCAAGTTTTGATCCCTCGTATCAATTTCTATTTGTTTTGTGTCAACTGTATTCAGATACTGAATAAATGTATTTTTCTTTTTTTTTAGTTCATCTTCATCTATAGTATCCATTAGAGGTTCTACTAACCCATAATGACTGTCAGGACCTTTTGATCGGGCACTATAGTAAGGCCAGCGAAAAATGAGCCACGATTGTAGAGCCCCAAGTGGCGTCTTTTCGGTAAGGCTATAGTTTTTAGATATCCTTACTGAAAAAAGCCACTTGGGGTTTTACAATCGTGGCTCATTTTTCGCTGGCCTTACTATAACCATTTTTTCCTATAGCTTTTTTGATTATTATAGGTACAATTTCTGTCGGTTTATAGTATTCAACCTTATACGATCTTTATTTTTTATAAACTTTTTACCAATTGTTCCTGAAATTTAAGTGGTATAAATATATAAGTATAAAGACTAATAGAATTTAGAGCATAATAGTATGTATCTATGTTTGACTACCTAATATGTTTTAGAATTAAAGGAAATAATAGCTGCTTTTACCCTGGTCGAATAATTATTACTTTGCGAAAAATTAATTCTCTTTCCACCCACGTATTTATTGATAATTGAATTAAATTGCTCGCATATATTATTATCTAGATCTTCAATTAAACTGGAGCTATTATTTACTAAACGAGATGTAATTTTGTCTATTTCTAGTAAAATACCACATCGTAATGCTTCTGGTACCATATTGATTATCATATTAGATTATCAAGTTTCTACGACTTATACTTTTTGAATAATAACAAAAATCAAAAATCATTTTTCGATAAATCGTTATCCAATTTTCTACTGGAAACCACCCCTGACTTGGAAAATTCAAGCATTATTTCGAGTAGTTTTGGTATACACAGATTTAAAAAAAAACACACATCATTGTAAAATCAATACATTCACTACGTTCAAAATTTTAAACGTACACAAAAAAACTATATTATAACAATTTTCTGATTCTTTGATGTATCCAATATATTTTTTTGCTTTAGTAACATCAGATCGAAATCTTAAAATATTAGTCACGATAAACTTTCGTTTTGTTACTGGATACTCAGTTTTTGTAGCGAGCATTTTAACTTTACTTATATAATTGCGCAGTAGTAAGTGATTTCGATATTCGATCTTTTGTATCATGAAACTAGGACCATATGGTAAAACCTCATTTAGACGTTTCACAACACTACTGTCTCCGTCACTTATTACAAAAATCATAAAATATTGTTTATAATGTCAGCATACTAACTTATACCTATACCTATTGCATAAAATCAAAAACGATTTCTGAGCGGAGACTGAGCCTCTAGGTTTACAAAAATATTTGAGATTTGCGTTTGTTGTACCCCCTAAAAAAATCCCTCCACACACAAACTAGTAATAACAATTATAAATAATTTTATAAAAACCAATACATTGCTGAGTTCAGAATTAAAAAACTTAGGAAAATAATTGTAGTTCATTATATGGTAATATATTAAATTTGAGTCCATGCATTTCAACGCTTTTTGAAAAACCTTCCACTATACCATCGGCCTCCATTGCAGTTGACGCTTGTTTCCAATTTAGAAAGCAATTATTTTTTGGAAATTCTTGACTAATAGAATTCGATCTTTGACACATTTCAGTTTGACACACTGCACAGTACCGATTTTTAATCCCGACAAACAAAACTTTACCAGTTTTGTACCCAATTATTGTAGCCTAAAAAAACAATTTTAACTCTCGAATTTTGTATTGTATATTATTCCTAAATATCATTGAACAAATTATGGTTATTATCTTACCGCTCCTGATAATGCATATTAGTTGATATTTAGTTTTGTAGCTGCGTTTAGACCACTGACCATCCGCAACAACAGTACACATCGGTGTACCATCAGCGTCAATATTTCCACATTGTAAAGCTATTTGTTTCTCTTCGTTCCCAGCTTTAATCAGGCCCTGATTTAGTGAAATAGGGGCCCTGTGCACTATAAACTTTGGGGGCCTTTTTTAACAAAAAATGTAAAAAATAATAATAGGTACATATTTAACAATAAAAAGTTCAATTCATTTATTTAATTATAATAGACATTTTTTTCTTGTTTTTTTTTGCAAATTCAGCAATTATGTCTTCAAATGTTAACTGTTTAGTAACATCATGGTTGATTGCCAGTAATGATAAAGAGTCCAGTTTTTCTTGTGTTAAAGTAGAGCTCATTCGATTTTTTATACGTTTGAGTACAGAGAATAACGTTCACTACTACAATTCGTGCACGGCATTGATAAATATATTTGTAATATAATGTCCAAGTTGGGAAAAGTATGGCGAATATTCATTCTTCAAATATATTTCAAACAATAATGGGGATCTTGAAAAAAATTATTACCGAGAAATGACTTTTTCAACTCTTGAAACTGAATCAGTTCACATTCAAAATTATCAGAATCTAAATCATCTGAATATGTATCCAATATATTTTTAGAACATTTTTGTATTTCTGATCTGTCCATATCTTTAAAGAGAAAACCAATTTTTTTTTCTAATTCTTCATAAGCATTGTTTCTTTTTCTCAATTCAGTAATTAATTTGTCACATATTACATAATGAGTGTTGTAAATGAAATTTTCTTCGCAGATAAACTCATAGCTGGATTATTTGGATCATCTAAACACTTACTTCTAGTACCTATGTTGTTTTTTTCTTTTTGATGTATAATCAGGCAATACATTTAAATTAATTGATTCCTTTTTATAGTTTTGAAAATTATTTCTTACGTCATTAATAAATGCAATTAATGAAGTATACAATGGAACAATAGAAGATAAATTTGTAGTGGATACTTGAATATCCATTCTAACTTTGTTAATTCTTTGAAGAATTTCATGCCAGATAATGGTCATGATACCAGTTTCCTTTTGTTTAAGCTTTGCGTAAAGTGTTTTGGCTTCATATTGCGTTGTTAAATTTTGATTATCATCACTATAAATGTTTGATAGTGCAGTCAATATTTCGTTATATCCCAACCGTCGAGCTTTAACTGCATTAGCGTCAGCTGACCAACGAGTGTTGGATGTTGATTTCAATGTTAATGGAGTTTTATTACATTTTAACTGCTCTTTTAATAAATCCCATCTGCGAGGAGATGAAGAAAAAAAAACATAAAGCGATTGTACCACTCCAAAATAATATACAGCTTCTAAACAAGACTCAACTGCTGAAATAAAAACCAAGTTTAGGGAATGAGCAGCACAGGGAACATATTCTGCTTTAGGAGAGAGTTGTTTATAAGATACAATAACACATAAAATAAAAACCATTAAAACAATTAAAGTAAAAATAATTAATCACAATACATGTATCTAATAAGATATGACAAGGAACATAAATTTATTAGGTAATTTAATGGTAATTGGTTATGACTAAAGTATAGTATGTATGAGTTTTAGTTAACTTACAACTTGCTAATTTATTTTTATTTTCATTATTTGAATTATTAACAATGCCATCTCCAGTCTCGACAGTCTCATCAGGTTCACTAATATTTTCAACATTGACATATATGATACCTATACCCAAAATTAAATACATTTACTAACATGTAATAGGTAGTTAACATATTAAATATAATAGACATATAAAGTAGTACACTCACATGCATTTTTATTGTCATTTGCATCATCTGTTAGTGCTTCAGCTTCAGGATCATCGATACTGATCGATACTGATCGAAGTTTATTTTCTTTTGGATGACATTATAAATAATAAATAACCACAATAAATCACAGACTTAAAAAAATTAAAATAAAGACAATAAAGTTACTTTATACTTGTAAATAGGTAATCATATTCACATTACACAAATGAAATATTTGGAATGATAACTGATAAGTGATAACACAATATTTCTATACAGGCAGGCGGCAGCTGCAGCTGCAAAATGTTGCAAATGTTTACTAGTTTTTGGTAAGTGGTTTTTATTGTTTATAAACATTATTACCATTGATAATATCATTGAGTATTATTAGTATTATCACTGACCAATAACTCATCGACTGATATAACTATCGATGGCTTATTAGTGATTAGTGTAAACCGTATGAAAACTACGCATGCTGAGGCCTCCTTAAATAGGTTATAGTTATAGGTTATAGTTACTACTTACTAAATCTTATTATAAATATCTTTTATTTATGGTAGCAAAGTATAGAATAGGAAGGCCGAAGGGGCCCTGTGCTAGTGCACCGCCTGCACATGCATAAATCAGGACCTGGCTTTAATCATTTCATCCCATACTGTATCCTGAACAGCATTTCCAACTTCAACGAGATATTTTAAAAAAGAAGTAGCTGAGAGGCAAGGTATTTCGAGCGAAGCCGAAAGTTCGTTTAATTGAGTAAATCCAATTAATATTCGCTAAATATTTTAGTAAAATTATTATATAGTACATGTATGTACCACTTTTCAAATACATACTAAACAAAAATATTTGCAGATAAACTTTGATAATATGTCTATGGTTATAGTTATGAAATATTATTTCTTATTTTAATTTCGAACTATTTAAATTACTATCATGTACCAACAACACTTTATAATTTGATTTTATGAAAGGAAAAATTCAGTTCAAAGTTTCCCCTTTGCTCATGCTTATAGTTAGGACCACAGTTTCCCATAATGTATTACTTAGGGTAGCTTTAAAAAATCATTAAATATGCAAGCACTTATGCTCTTGAACCCTATTTTATGCACGAAAAATATGCCCTTATATTTGTTTTAAAGAAATTTATTTAAAAATATATAAATAATTTTCTTAGAAAATTATTAATAGTAGGTATGTAATTTATTGAAAATTCTTCTTCTGACCTTAACAATAAAGTTCCTAGTATTTTAGTAAAAAATGTTAAAACATGTAGATTAGATAAATTATATTAGATAAAATGAAAACGTCGACTGAAAATTATTAATAAAATAATAAACTATTTAAAATATGCATCTAATAGTATAAAATGGAAGAAATATGCCCTAAAACCAACAAAAAAACTCGAAATATTCTTAAATATGCTATATAAAATTTCAAAAATAGCTTTGTGAAAGCATGAAACATATTCTAATCTTTTTTATGATTTTGCAAAACAAATATAAAAATACTAAAAGTCCTTTACGGCTCTACCCTATAGTAATAATATTTAAATAATTTAAAAATGTTACTCTACAGATTATTAGTTATTGCTTTTCTTTACATACCAACAGATAAACTTCCACTAACTACCGCTTTATTTACTGGTATGTAATTATTTTCTGGTAGGTGGTACATCTTTTTCCGTAGTAATTGAACTACTTTTACAACACATTTTACATTTAACTATAAAAAACTGATTTATATCCTCTTCTACATTCCGACTGAAATTACATATCTATAAAAGTAGAGGAAAATGCTGAATCGTGAACTGTGTTTTTAATTTGATTGAATAAGTGAGATATATCTACTATTCTTCTGCCTTCAAGAGCGCTATACAGTAATTATATACGTTAATGATAGATAAAAAAAATATTGACTCAATAGATAACATTATATAATTTTTATTTATTATAAATAATGATTATAGTGTACACAGTACACAACATAAATTTAATATACTTAGAAATCACTGTATCATCATCAGATGACGAATCTACACATAATTGATGATTTTCGACATCAGTCAAATTACATAAAAGTTCACCAAACACTAAACTACTTTCTGCTTTTGTACAAAGACGTTTTAGGGCAATGTGTCGTAGGATCAATTTTTGGCGTACTAGTTAGCATAGCGTTGGTGAAACTGCAATACCTCGTAAGTCCAAAATTTACTTTTTTCAGGAGACACATAAATGTTATAAAATCAATATTTTTCTAATTTTGCTACAAATATGTGAAAATAATCTATAAATTATAGTTATATTTTAATTATTTTATAAATTAACCAATTATTATTATTGATAATTGTATTTATGACTTACGAGGTATTGTAGTTTTCATAAATGTATGCGACATACTAGGTATTAAGTAATGGGTTTTTACTATAGTATGACAAAAAATTCTGTCATAATAATTTAAGATTTGTTCTATAAATTGAATAGACAATAATATAAAATATCTTTGTTATCTTTATTAATTAAAATTTAAACAAATGAAAATAAAACAGTTTATGTACTTTTGTATTCTGGTTCAGTATTGAACATTTCACTGGTAATTTTAGAAAAAAGAGCATAATTTTCATTTAAAATTTATTATTAAAACAAATTGTTTACCTCTTATTACAATTTCAGTCTTGAACAACTCATTGGTAATTGCACTAAAATATAAATAACATTAACATTATAGTAGAAAACAAAAACAAAAACATACAATTCTGGCATGAGCAGTTAAAATTAAAAGAACTGTATCTACTAACATAAAATGAATATTAATAATATTTAAATATTATTAAGATAATTAAATTATAAAGATTTTATTTGGTCATAGAACGGATGACAGTCCTTTGGTAGCACTACCTTAAGTTGCTGTAGATCTTGCCATTATGATTTAGGAACTTTTAATGGAGACTCATGGAATTGTTCATATATAATAGGAGAATGAATTTCTACTGTCTTTCTCTTCTTTTGAGCAATGGCGAGATCACTATATTCATCATCAAAGTTCAACTTATAATCTATAGTGCCATTACAGTTATAACGGAGAGCTTTAATTTGGGTAACTGTTGCATCTCCAGTAGCTTTTCCTGGCCTTATACTATCATATCTATTAACATTCTTCTGATAATTTAAAAAAAAAGAGATATCACAATCTTTTACTTCATATGGAAATGGTTTTGATCTTGCAGTTTTGGTTATTTTTATGTAGTCAGATGGTAGATGAATATCTGTATGTTTTAATTTCCTTTCGATGAATGAGTGTACAGAGTCACACTACATTTGAGTGTGACCTTTGGTCAGATATTTTTGTTCTATGATTATTTTATGTGTAACAGAAAACTCGAGTAAAGCATTAGACAAAACTGTATTATTGTTCTGCTAACAGCACCCATCACTCCATAATATTATCACTCCAATATATTCTTATTCTTGTTGTAACACATGGATAATTGGTCAATAATTTAGCAGGTATTTTTGTCCGAAATCGATTCTATGGTAAATGAGCCAATCCATGGCATAACTGGCCAACCACTTTTTCTGTAATTTCTCCTCAAATGTTTAAAAAGAACTTTATCGCCTGGATTAAACATTGTATCGGCTTTAGAGTGGCGTTTGGCGTATGACCCTCTTTGCTTTAGTTGAGCTTCATCAATGTTTTTCATAGCTTTATTTTCCACAACTCCTAATATAATAATTATAATACATACATGTACTGAGAACTAAATATAATTTTTTTTCTATATAGAACATTCTAATAACCAATGAATATAAATTAACCTTTAATTATACTTATAGTTTTTCTGTTTATTAATTTAAAAATATTTTTTTAAATTATGAACGATCTTAAGCATACCATTATTTTGTATATTATATTTGATTAAGATTAAGTGCATATTCTTACCTCTTAATTGAATCATTGTTTCAATTGTCTTTGAAAATTCTAATTCATCAAAATCATCAGATATATCATCACCAATTTTTTCGTTTATATCTACATCAATAGGAAGAACTGGTTGGGTAAAGCATAAAAAAGGGAGAATATTTTTAGGAAGTGTGAACTGGAGTTCTGTATGTGAATAACACACCCTGCAAAACATCATTTTGTTGCACCTGAAATAATAAACTGTATAATAAAGAAAACAATTTGGAAAATAAATTTCAGAACTAATGATATTATTCGTATAATTAAATAAAATTGTTTGAACCGAAAAATTAGTTTAATGTGCCATTAACTTATTTTTTTAAAATTATATAGCTTGGTGAAATTTAAAAATACTGAATATTAAAATACCAATATACAGATGGGTTAGTTGTAATGACTCGGTCAAACAGAAAGCGGTCCCGTACACCATAGCAGCTCTATCTTTGTTTGACTGAGCCTTTACAAATGTATGTAATTTTTTTTTCCACACCTGCAGAGGTAGTTAATGAAAGAAATATCGAATTACTGTTTATAGTAAGGGGATATCAAATATATTATAGTATTAATTAACCTTTAACAAACAGGTTTTCATTATCCTGTTTAAGCGTTCTACGAGACCATTAGCTTGAGGATGGTACGGTGAAGTTACCCTTTGTTGTGTTCCGGTCATTTAAAAAAGTTCTTCGGAAAGTTTGTCTACAAACTCCTGGCCTTGGTCACTTATTTGAATTTCAGCTCATCCATGTCTACATATAATTTCGTCGTAGATGAACTTTGCCACCGATTCAGAGGTATTATCAATCAAAGTTCTAGCCTCACACCACTTGCTGAAATAACACACTGCAACAACTACATACCGAAAATTATTCACAAGTGACAAAGTAATCAAGTCTACTCCAATCTGCTTGAAAATCTAGATTTTATAAAAAACACGCAATAGGTGAGTTGATTCCCGAGACCTTTCTCATGTATTAGTTGATTCCCAGGTCATTAAGAGGTACGTACGAGTTGATTCCCGGGTCATTAAGAGGTGCGTACGAGTTGATTCCCAGGTCTTTATATATTTTATTCAATATTTTGTAAAATATTCAGCCTATTAGCATAACCCAAGAAACACCACGAGGAGGTTGGCTGACAAGTTTCTCAAAAATGTTGTTTTTTTTAGTTTTTTCATATTTTGAAAATCATTCAATTTTTATTTATTTATTAATTATTTATTGAATTATATTATATTTATTATTATTAAAAACATTTAGTAGTAATTAGGTCAAAAATTATTATTAAAAACATTTAGTATAGTAACTACCTAGGTAAAAAAATATAAAAAAATGTAATAATTTGGTAAAAATGTGTAAAACATTATTTTTATAAATTGGTATCTGGTAATGAGATTACCAGTATACCATGACATCTCTTCTCTTAAAAACATTTCTTTTTCTTGTTGTTTTTTAGATTTCTTAGTTCCATTACTCCTTCATTTAATATACATTTCCGATTGTACTTCTAACAGCTCATTTATAAATACAAAAATATTTGGGTGCCCACTATAGAAACAACTGTTGAGTTTAGAATGAAAGCTAAAAGCTAAACTCTTTACTCGTGCAATCTATTGATAATTAATATACAACAATAGGGAATCAACTCGTACGTACTCTCTAATGGCCCGGGAATCAACTCAACCGGTGATACCCGATTGAGCACGGTCGTTATCGGCCGACCTTTTAGACGACCCGATTGAGCACGATAAAAAAAAAAATATTGTGTACAACGTTGTCAGATTTTCACTAGTACCTACGTATGTTGTGTAGATATTACCAATAGGTAAATACTAATTACTAACATATTAGTCTTAAACGATTTTGCTATCGATCGATGGGTAGGTATACCCACGGAAGTTGAAAATAACTGGGATAGATAGGAAACCAGAATTCTATCTACAACGATTGCACTAAATTGTGATTCACTGTTATTGTATGTACCTATGCTGTAAATAAGACTTGGTCACAGTCAGTCTATGGTTCTGTTGCCTCGTGCTCGTGTGCGGTAGTGTTCAAATTTTACGATGGAAAATAATGAAATAAAAATTATTTTATCCGAGAGAGGTAAAAAGTTGGCAAATGTTGGAGCTTATAAAGGCTTATCAGGAGTACTCTGAATTAAAAAATGTTGATAACCTACTTAAATACTTATTTAAAATTGTAAATAAGTATTGAGGGGAAAAAATTAAAATTTTTATTTTTTAATTCATTTTGATTGGTATTTACTATTTTTCAACATTTTTTCATATTATATATTTTTATATTCAGTATTTCGCGGAATAAATTGTAATTGTAATATAATATAATAAACTAACTGACGTACATATGTAATAATATGTGATTAAAATCCAATAAAAGATTTTTATTTATAAACATTTACATTCAAATGTATCTTATTTTTTAAAAATAATATTCTACGATACACAATGGCAACGTCGCACCTATTTTCGTGCTCAATCGTGTTGTTTTTGGAGTTTTTTTGGGTTCTTATTGTTTGATTCCAACCATGCTCAATCGGGTTGTGAAAAAGGTCAATCGTGCTCAGTCGGGTTCCAGCCAACTCAACGGTGTCGGTGCAGGTAAACAGGTACCCGGGAATCAACTCGTACGCAGCCAAAAAACAAATATTAAAATAATGCAATAAGCTTACATAAATACATTTAAATTACTCTTTTAGGGACGGATACAGATTTTAATTCAGGAACAAATTTTAGAGATGCTGGATTAACTTGTTGACATATTTTGCATTGTCTTATGCAGTTTTTTATATCAACGGTCATGTTTGGCCAAAAAAATCGTTATTTTAACAGTCTCTGCCATGATTACTAGATAGTGCTGATGACTGTGCTGAGTTATCGGATCCATTATGCACCATATGTATAATTCGTTTTCGCTCATTAACATCAATTGTTTTTGCAAATGTTTTCTTATGAACAAGTATATCATTGTCAAGTTTGAAAACTTTACACTGTCTCCTAAAGTTAAACTTTTCATTTTTGTGGACACAAGGTGGATATCCATGATCACGAAGATAATGTACAACACAATTTAAATCAATATGTTGATTACGGCCTTCCTTAATAAACGCTGATTCCATAAATATATATATATTTATTATGTATGTATTATATGTTCTTTAGTTCATCAGGAGCCATTTGACGAACTTAACAATACTCCACCTAAAGAATTCCTACAATAAGATTCTGCTTTGGAATCAGCGTTTATTAATTAAGGCCGTAATCAACATATTGATTTAAATTGTGTTGTACATTTTTTTCGTATCTTCTTAATAACTTTTATTTTATTTTACCGAGTAGGTCCCGTGTATACAATACAGTTGAACAATTTTAAATTTTCGTGAACTGATATTTTTTCAAGTTGAATCACAGAATTTTCGGTTTGATTTGATTTCTTTATTTATCTCAAAATTCGGAAACTTTTTCAAAAATGGGCCTTTTTGGCGTAGAATTTGAGATTGATTTCACTTCTTTATTAACATCGAAATTCTATTTTTTCTCCCAATCGCTTCAACTTACGCACAGAAAGCCTTTTTTACTTCTCCAAAGTACTTTTTTTGTGGTAATATATAACATGAAAGATAATATGAATGACACATTTTAGTTGCAGCTCGTCCCGTCAATATATTGACATAATTATGCGCAACCAGTAGCGGTAGCTGTGGCGTTTCTTCAATAATTTATACTTTTTCGTAATTTTTTTACCAAATGATAGGGTATAATACACTTAATTTTTGGTGTAAGTTTCATAAGCTTAATTCTTTTTTGAAATAACTACAGCTCGTCCCGTCTACAATTTGGACTATATTTCAGCACCCCTGGTGGTGGGATCCCGTCCCGTTTCTTCCATAATTTATATTTTTCCTAATTTTTTTACCAAATGATTTTGTATAATACACTTAAATTTTGGTTTAAATTTCATAAGTTTTAACTCATTTTTGAATTAATCAAAAAAATATTGACCTAATTACGTGAACCTGTGGCGGTGGAATCCCATCCCGTTTCTGCAATACTTTATAGTTTTTCCTAATTATTTTACGAAAAGATAGGGTATAATATACATAAGTTTTGGTGTAAGTTTCATAGGTTTTAACTCATTTTTGAATTATTTACAGTTCGTCCCGTCAAAATATTCACCTAATCACGCGAACCTGTGGCGGGAGAAACCCGTCCCGTTTCTTCATTATGAATATTTTTCGCTGATTTTTTTAAAAAACTATGGAGAATAAAATACTTAAAATTAATATGTACGTTTTATAAGTCTTAAATCATTTAGGACTTAATTGCAGATCGTCCTGTTCGATATTTTGCTGAAACCTGAAATCCTGTACTATTTTTACAAGAATACATATTTTTTTCTAATATATTTTTGGTTAATGCATGTATTTCATTTATAATTAAGTTATATATTTAAATATATTAAATATAATATTAGTTGTAATTAAAAAGTATTTTTTTCGCTGGGCATGTTCAGGCAACACTGTTTTTGTTATCACATGTGGAATGGAATCGGACCGTGGTCCTGTCTTGGGTTTTAGTATTACCCTACCTATTCGATATAATAATAGTTGATTAAATTAGAATGACCAAATATCTAGTTTTTATTTCAACGTAAAGAAACTAAGGTGGCAATGAATATCCTGATAAATAAGCTGAAAACTTCTTAAATTTGTAGGTGAATCATTACACAAATAGATAAGTCTGCTTGACGATATTGAATATATAAATAGATACAGTACATACCTAACGTGACCATATTTTTTTTCTTCAAAGCGGGACACCTGTACATTTTAATAAGAAAACCACATCATTTTGCGAAAAATAACAATTTTTTTATTGGAAAAAAAACATAAAGTATTTGTATAAAAAATGACAACAGAAAAACGGAACTAATATATTAATAATAATAATAATAATAATAAATAATAATGTAAAAATAAATAATAGAGTATATTATTCGGCTGATTATATTTGTCGGATCCACAAATCTGCTTCAAAATAGCCTGTTTGGTTTTTATGTAAGAATGGAACTCTTGACATGATTTGTTGATATTACCCTTTGTGATAAGAATGGCTTTTAATACACCGACTCCCAACTGACTTTTTTCGCTGCTCCATATTTTATTTATAAGAGAGAACACTCTTTCAACTGGAGCGTTACTGCCTAGCAGACACAAAATGTATTCAATAATTATAGAAAAATTCACGTGTGAGAGATCATTAGCATTAAAGTGCGTAAATACTTCCACCCAACGATTTTCAGTAGGTATATTCCCGGTGTTCCAGTCGTATATTTTTTGAGCTGTTATATACTTAGAAATTAGTGAAAACTCGTCAAACACCCCTGTGTCTTGACTGCTACTAATAAATTTCTGTTCAATAAGTAAGTCCATCACTTTTTGTACATCTTCCCACGAGGGAACCTTTCTCAGATTTGCCCATTCAAATTTTTTTACTTCTTCGTTGAACTGACACCACTGATCCAAATATTCTTTGCTTGTTTTATAAAAATTAAACGCTGCAGTTTTTACGTTTTCTTCATTTATATCACTAGTTTCTTGTAATTTTACCATTATATTACGGATGGCGTGGGGAAGATAGCATGAATTTTGTTTTTGATTTAAATTATTTTGAAGTTGATTAATTTCATTTGCGGCATCTATTGCAGACACGTTTTGGCCCTCGATCTTTAATACAACTTGATGAAATGTAGCTGATTGTGCTTGCATAAAATACAACCATAATTCAGAGCTGGGATTTTCAAAAAATTCTTTCAGTATATTCGGGCATTTATCAATGCTCAGAAAATAATTTTTTAATGGCTGAAACATTTTCAAAACTCTTTCCAGTGCAGGCATCAACGCAAGCCATCTAGTTTTACTATAACTATATATATTATATATAATATATATATTACGTAGTTATACTATACGTCTATACAGTATAAATAATGTATGATTGTGATTTGTGATCAATAAATACTTACCACAAGTCGACTTTTCTTAAAGCGGGACATTTTTAAGTTCTTTGGTGACAGCGGGACACATAGCTCGAAAGCGGGACGTATGGTCACCTTATACATACCAGTACATACCACTACTAGCAGTTAAGGTTGACCGTGATTTTAGATCAGCAGGCATATAATTTGTCCAGTCCCTGTTGGTATGTGGTGAAGTAGATGATGTCAATTAATTTACTACACAATCTATAATAGGTAAAATGTAAAATAATAATAATAGTTATAGTTTATTATTAATTTACCAGTTGTTTCAGTTTCAGTGGGATATATCATAATTATATTTTCTCTAAGGAACATCTTCATCAATAGAATTGAAGCTATACTCAGCTATATTTCAAATTTATAACTAAGTCTACATCGTTGCCAATAGGAATTAATGCAGATATATTTTCGGTGAGTGACACTGTTTGCGAACCGACAATGGGTTTGAAGTAAGTCACCAACATATCCAGATGCACATGCAAAATCGGCATAATCCTGATCCATGGGTGTTTTTGAGTAATTATATTTTTATTTATTTAACACTAGAAAAGTAATATATTATAAAAGTCCCACTGTACATTTTCCAGAGGGGCTAATTACTTACTCGAATACAGTTTTTGTCGATTATAATGAGGCTACTGATGGTGGACAAGTAAGAGAACCTCAACCATTGGGGTGCTTTGGGTCCTTAGCACCCAATAAGTCTAAATTAGAACTCCCTAAAAAATCATTTAAAAATTTGAAAAAAAAAGTAAAAAACTTATCGAATTACAATTATAACATAATGGTAATATTTATAATATAACATTTTGTTATTTATAATGTTGAATTATTGGATGTGTTGATTTTAATTTAGTAGAAATAAGGATGCCGAAGCTGCCTAATTATTTTAAATAGTCTGTGCTATATATATATCTGTATGGTATATTTTAATCATACTTAACATACTAATATAATCTGGTATTCCCCAGGGACGGAAATATTCTCGTCATAATGAAGTCTGACATACGGGCGATACGCCCCCCCCCCAAAAAAAACCTAGGACATACAGTTTTAATATGCTATATTGCAATGGTCTGCTTGCCTTTAATATATTCAGCCCCCCTAAGTCAAAAGTTGAAATTGTGCCTATGGTCTACTAGGATACTAAGATTTAGAATAAATGGTCTTAGGTTACAGTGTGTCTAACACAGAACACTATATTTACGTATTACGTATGGTGTGTTAGAGGCATTTCTTATATTATTATTGCTAATAATAATATATTGATCGATATTGCATCGTAAATTGTATGTTTATTACGACTTACGAGTGTTAATTAATCGAGTTTAATCATGTTTTCAATCTTTAATTTTAATAACAAATTTAAACAAAATACATCAACACAAAAAAATAATTTAGACGAGACTGCCGAAACTCATAGTAATGAACCAAAAGCAAAGATAATATGTAACCATGAACAGAACGATGGACATAATGATGATGAAAACATTCAACTTAAAATTAATGTTTTAATTTGAATATACCGTCTGTTGATTTGGGTGATATTGATTCAGGACCAAAGCAACCTAAACTTTAAGTAAGTAGAAATGAAATAAATAATAATTAAGTGTAATAAAAATAAAACAAGAAATAATACGATTCTTGATTAATACATACTGACGTTTGACATATTAAAATGTTTTGACATACCTAGTGTCTTATATTATTTTATTTTACAGAAAAGCAATTTGAAGCATTTTTTTCCTAGATATTTCCACTAACAAAATTTGGTCCTCAAAATAGAAGTTTTAATGTTAAACACTATAGGGAATTTGAATGGTTAGAATATACTGAGTTCTCGTGATGCCGTTTTTTATTTTAATTGTTTTCATTTTGCAAAGAATTTAAAAACTGACAATTTAATTACAACTGGATACAACAATTGGAGAAAAATATGTTTTTTGTTTGGATATTTATTTATATAAATTAAAAATAATTATTGTTTAGTAATCATAGGCATAACTATAACATGCTCAGTGCCGGCAGTAGGGTCATTGGCGCCCTGGGCGAGTAAACGAATATGCGCCCCTCCCCATATGAATAGTAGTCATTTTATTTTAAATTAAATAAAATTCAAGTGCCATCATTTGATGGTTCCTTTACTTACGTCAACAAATCATATTTAAAAACATCACTTATGCTTATTGTACTATTTATAAATAAATATAATATATACTGTATTATTTTATTAAAAAAAAACAAACAAACAAATGCATATCATATTACAATTAACAGTTTGTTATTTATTTATATATTTTAACAAAAAAAAAAAGAAGATACTAAACCTTGATAAAAACTTTTCTTGCTTTTGATTTTGCAAAACTTTTAATAATTTCTGAGAAATCCATTCTTTGAGCTATTTTATTTTCAATAGAAAGGATTGCTAGAGATGTCAATTTTTCGTCTCCCAATGTCGAACGCAGATACGTTTTAATAAGTTTTAATTTCGAAAAACTTCTCTCACCACTAGCAACAGTAACAGGAATTGTTAATAAAATTCTTAAGGATATCCAGGTGTTTGGGAATAGATCAGATGTATTAGATTGTAACATATATTCCAATACTGCTTTTGGAGAAGATACATATTTTGGTAATAGAGTTTTAATATGTTCTAATTCAACACATAAATCTACTCCATTGATATCATTTTGGTCTTCATTTTTAAGTGTATTATGTAAATCCATACAATGTTTTACCAAAGTATCATGTTCAGGCAAATCAGAAATATTATATAAGAATCCCCATGTATTTTTATGAGATTCCAACTGTTCAAAACGTGACTGTATTGATGTTATACTTGTATCTATAAGACAATAGAAAAAATCTCTTTTAAATTCCTCTTCTGGAGTAGGTTCATAATTGTCTAAGCTTTCATATTGAAATTGTCTTTTAGTTAGTCTATGTCTTTTGGGTTTGAAACTTGTTTCCACATTTAAAGTTTCAGCAATTTTTTTAGCAGATGAAACAGCGCAAATATATCCTGTATTTCGATAAGAAATAATATAATTTAAACAACCTTTAACAATTGAAGTGGCTGTGATTATGTCCATAGTGATTCCTTGCATTGATTTACTAGCTACATTGATTTGAAACTGTAAATCGTACCAAACAACAAGTGAGATAAGAAATTCAAATTCACATAGGTTATCGGCTAAACATTGAGCTTCATGACGAAGACCTGCGTCAGCATTTGGTCAATCAGAAATTTCTATTAACGCATTAACTATGTTATTTGTTTCATAACGCATTGCTTTAACTGCACTTACGCGGCTTTCCCAACGAGTTGTACATACTTGCTTAACAGTAAATCCTGATATATGCCTTTTAAGAATCTCCCAACGGTTCACAGAAGCCGAAAATAATACATATACCCGTTGAATTAATCCAAATAAAGAAATTGATCCTTTAGAAGACGATGCAGCATCGGCAACAACTAAATTCAAAGAGTGACAACTGCGTGGAATATAAAATGCTCTTGGGTTTATATTTAATAATCTTGCCTGAACTCCTTGATTTTTTCCTTTCATGTTGGCCCCATTATCATATCCTTGTCCTCTGCAGTTGGTAAATTCAATATTGTTATCCTTGAGTGTTTGCAACATAAGCTGTGAAAGACCTAATCCGGTAGAATCAGTAGCAGTTTTAAAACCAATGAAATGTTCTTTTATAATTATGCTATTTCCAACTTTCTCGACAAAACGAACAGTGAATGACATTTGTTCTGATTTACTTATATCTGGTGTACAATCTGTAATAATTGAATAATATTTTGCATCATGAAGATTAGCTATAATAGTATCACGAACATTATTAGCCATTAAGTTTATCAATTGATCTTGAATTTCATGACTGCAGTAATGTTTTCTATTCGATTTTTTAGATATGTGACGTAAATGTTCTGCCATTACATCATCGTACTTACTAAGAAGTTGAACTAAGCCTAAAAAATTTCCATTATTTGGTTGAAATAATTTATCAGATGTACCTCTAAACGCCATATTGTGTTGAGCGAGGTACAAAATTATACTTATTAACCGATCAAAAACTTTTGTCCAGCGAAGACTTTCCTGTTCATATATATGTTGATTTTGAGCATCTATACAAGCATTTTTTTTAGACGGGTTTCAGATTCAATCCATATGCTAGTAGCAATAAAATGATGTGTAGATTTTTCATGATCACTTAATATAGACCCCATATGCTTCCAATCATTACAACCCCTGTGTCCTAACGATGTTCCACTATTTGGCTTGAATAGTTTGCAGCAAAAACAATATACTTTATCAGAAGTTTTTGAATAAATTAACCATCGTCTTTTAATTTTTTCACCATTTTCACAACTACGATATACATGAAAATTAGAAAAATGCCTTTTATGCTCATCTAGCGGATAAGATATATTTTCAAATATTTTTTTTGGACCAATCATTACTATTCTATCTATAATATTACGTTTCATATTTATTGCTAATGGCCACTCGGCTGGATTTTCCAAATAACTGACATCACAAACAGTACTTTCATTTAGAACATCTAAGTCGTCGTCAAATCTGAGTTCATCATATTGTGTTTGAATTTCATTTTTTTCTATGTCTAAACTAGGTTTTTGTTTATAGGTACCACTATCCATTAATTCGGAATCAAAAGTTTCATTCGATTTTTCAAAAGATTCTATTGGTTTGTTATCAATAGGTTTAAAGAACTTTTCCATACTATTTTGTTCCTTTTTTTTAGCAGCGATTTCCTCTGCCTTTCGTTTTCTATTCTGTGCTCCCGAAAGCTTTTTTCCCATTTTAATTAAATATTCTGTAATATTATATGAAAACTGAAAAGTTAACAATAAAAATATATATTAGAGAGGAGTAAATTGAACTGAATTATAATGAATATTTTTATATTCAAATACATACGTATAAGTTTTGACATATAACTTATATTTATATAATAATGTCAATGATTTATGCTGAATAAATAAAAACTAAATACTAAAATATTATGTATTTTGTACCTAATAAATATATAAATAAATATATAATAAACCTAATAATAAAAAAATGTTATTAAATAAGAATATAACTTAGTACGTATTAAGAGGACGTCATACCCGCATGTGTTGTCTCCGTCATATTTTCTATGTTACGCACTTGTAAGACGGAGACAACACATGCGGGTATGACGTCCTCTTAAGTATAAAATTTAATTTTTAAACATTTTCCTGTACTGGCTATCAAATACTACGTTTATATGATCGCGTTAAAACGGTTTAAAATTAAATCGGTTTTAAATTCTTAAACTACATACCTATACCACGGTTATACATGCACAGCTAAAACCGATTTAACTCAATTCGAATTAATTAACTCCCGGAGTTAAATGCATGTAAACGATTGTTAATTCAGTATAATACCAATTAGGTTTACCTAAAACGGTTTAGTTGATTCATATTTGAAATGCGCATTGGAAATAACTACGGGAGTACAAAATGCATGTAAACGTAGTGCGAGCGTTTTAACTTTTAAAACAGTTTACATTTTTAAAACCATTTTAACGCCATCATATAAACATTATAAACGTAGTAAATATTGTATTACCAGCGAATAGCGATAGTATAAATTATAATACAATGTTTACGTTTTGCTATATTTAACGGCAATAATATGTCGGTATACCGATGAAACTAATAAATAAACTTGAATGTACCTTTTAAATCCAAATCGTAGTTGAGGTAGAGACAAATAGTAATCGTAGTCAAGGTAGAGAAACACAGTGAAACAGTAAACGTGTAAAACAAAATTGTACAGGACTTAGTAATAACAAATGGCAGTATGATACTAGTACAACACGTACACTGTACACAATTAAATAACCAAATATGATATTATCTGTTATAATATGTTACAGAAATAATCGATAATGTTAATCGCAACGTCCAATGCATTTTGTCGCGTCAGTTGCTATCTGATGCTATTAATATCTAAATTCCAAATAAAAAGCGATTACGGTCGGTGTGGCCCTGATAACGCGGTTTAATGTAAATTATGGAGTTCCCGATCGGTTGCGTTTTATCGGCAGCCGAAAAAACGCATAGTGTGATCCGGCACTAATAATCATTTTTCATTTATGGACTAAATTATTATACACCAACCATAATAAATAATAATCAATAGAATGGATAGAATATTATAAGTATGACTATATTCCTATATTTTTTTCAGTTTTAACATTATATCATTGAGGCGCCCCCCTTTCAACAAGCGCCCTGGGCGTAGGCCCTGGTTGCCCACCCCTAACGCCGGCCCTGAACATGCTCAACAGAAGTAAAATAAGTTGATTAATAAAAACTATGTACATATATTTTTATACTTTTATATATTAATTTCATTATTTTAGTTGAATGAAAAGTTGTTAAAACATTCAAAAACTGTTCAACATTTAACATCAACTGTCCAGTATAATAGCTATAAAAGCTCAAAATTGACTGGCACTAAGTTACTCAATTATCAACTGCTAAAAAAAATGAAATTTTAAAAAATAGACGGTATATAAAAGTTCTTATAAATAAAACCCTCTTTTGTCCTAAACAGGGACATCCCTCCACTTTTTTTGTCTAAAATAATTTATCCCTTATAATTATATGCAATGTTGTTATTCATTACATTTTGATCTTTTAAAAACTGTTATTTTTACAATGGTTTTTTTAATTAGTTTTATAATACAATGAATAATGATTTTTATTAATATTATAATTAAGTATTATTACTTTTTAAGAAACAAGTACCTATTTGTTTGATCGTTTAAATTGGGCCTTGTTTAATTTGACAATACTAGATCTAATAAATCTAAACGTAATTTCTTACAATTTTATGTTGATAAAATAATATATTAATTTAGATAGATGACGTTAGAAGTTTGCATGTTTTTCAATAATTATTCAAAACATAAATATGTGGTACCTATATAAATTTGTTTCATATCATAAAACTAGAAGTTGAATGCTATATTTTTTATTTTGCATATTTAGCTATTTTTTTCCATATAAAAGTGCAAATTTAGTTATATTTGTATTTGAATTGCATTTTTCACATATTACTTATACCAATTTAATATTTATTTTCAAAAAATTAGAAAAAAAATCGATTAAATTGATTAAATATTATTTTATAATTTATCACAAATTCTATTGTCATTTTAGTCAATGTATTGTTAATTTGAGCAATAGTTTAATAGGTTATTATTAATTTATTAGGTATAAATCATAAACACAATTACACAATATGCATTTATAAATAAAATGTTTTGTTTTGCTTAAAGGCAAACTTCAAAAAAGTAGAAAGACTAAGAAAGAATAATAGATACATGTTAATTTAATTTTTTTGTTTTTTACTAACGAAATAAATATTTTGAATAGGGTATAATGCTATTTAAGCATTTTTGCATATTGATAGACCATAGAAAATTTTTAGATTATACTGCAAAAGTCATGTATGCATTTATTAATGTTTTTTTATAACATGATGTCAATATATATAGCCTTACATAATATTATTTTTTTGGATTTTAGAGTTCAAAGCAGAGCCGTGTTTAACGGGGGGCAAAGGGGGCAACTGCCCCCGGCGTCAAATTTTCATATTTAAAGAACGGCGTCAACATATTGTTAATCTCCCAATATTATTCGTAATTATTATTTTTTTTTTTTTTTTTTTTTTTTTTTTTTATCAAGAAAGACAATTCACAATCTGTACACAATAATTACAATAACAATTATTATATTATATTTGAAATTTTGAAAGGTTTTGGTGAAAAAGGGAATGACAGTTTAAAAAAAAGTTAATATTATTCTTAATATTCTTTCATATTAGCGATTAAAACTATTTAAAAGTGATAAGATGTAACGGGGACGCCGTGTGCCTGCGTATCATTTATATTATATTGTTATTTTACAATATTATGTTCCCCGTTACTGATCCACCACCCACTGGACTGATAATTGATAATATGCTTTCAATCGCCAATAGTAGATATTTTTACGCCAGACCGACTGGTACCACTGATATTTAGCTATCTCGTTTCTTAAGAATATCGTTATCATATATTGAGAAAAGATAGCTATTTGAAAAGTTATTTTTAGACTTTATACAGTGATATTAAATAGTAAACAAAAGCGGCAATCGCCTATTCGCCTGAATCGCCGCTCGCCTACGACGACGAAATATTACTTTGACGCTGGTAGACGGTAGTATTGGTGTAATATATTAAACTTTTATATAATTACTAAGTGACAGCTGAGTAACTGACTAGTTTGATTTTGTTGTGTATTTAATACTCAATAAAATGTCTTCAATTAAAAAAAGACCAGGAGGAGCTGAAATTAAAAGAAAAGCTGTTGCAAAAGCAAAGAAATGGGAAGAAATAAGTAAGAAAATTCAAAAATTGGGAACATATTTCTCTATGGTAAGCAGAATGTTTATTATGTGATTAATTTAAAACATAAATATACGATTAAATAATTTTGATACATGATATTATACTCTACTATATTTTTTCAGAATACAAATGTTGAGTCACTGATAACTAATGCCCAAACAGCAGTAATATGTCCTAATGAAGTAACATCTTTTGAAAACAATCTACCTAATGTTATTGCAAATAATAATCATGAAGTATGTTAAATATAATATTTATACTTATTATTTATTTATTATCAACTATTAGGTACCTTACATTTTTAATTTAATGAATAATATTTTTTCAGAATACAAATTTTGAGTCATTGATAACTAATGCCAAAACAGCAGTAATATGTCCTAATGAAGTAACATCTTTTGAAAACAATCTACCTAATATTATTGCAAATAATAATCATGAAGTATGTTAAATATAATATTTATACTTATTATTTATTTATTATCAACTATTAGGTACCTTACATTTTTAATTTAATGAATAATATTTTTTCAGAATACAAATTTTGAGTCATTGATAACTAATGCCAAAACAGCAGTAATATGTCCTAATGAAGTATCTTCTTCTGTGAAAAATCCACCAGATGCTATTGATCAAAATGATAAAAATACAACTATTGCCAAAACCAATAATAAAGTTTGTTAAATACATTTGTTTTTAATTGATAATTCTTTTAATTCATACTATTTATAGGATTTTACAAGCAATTCACATACCATTGAAATATTTGAAACATGTACAGTGGGCGTAGGCCCTATTTGCTTACTAGCGAATGAACAAAATAACGTTTCTGAATCCGTTGAAACTGAAATTCCAGATATTGATCCGGCACTATGGAAAATCAACTCCACAAGTATTAATTATTTATTATTAAATCCGCCGAAGCAAAATTTGAAATTAATACATTTAAAAAAAACTAAAAGAGTTATTGGTAAATATGTGAGGTACCTTCCATTAAATATATTCTATAGAAAAATGCAAAATGGAGAAACTCGTTTTAGGGATTGGATTTTATATTCACAATCAAAAAATTCTTTATTTTGTTTTCAATGTTTATTGTTTGGTAATAAAAAAACATTGTTTGAAAATCAAGTTAAAGGTTTCACTGATTGGAAAAAATGTTATGATAAAATTAGTGAGCATGAGAAGAGTTTGACACACGCACAGTCAGTAAAATCATGGCATTTGAGGATGATAAATTCTGGTCAATGTGGAATAGATAAGGAAATGAAAAAGGAAACACTTAATAATTTGTCATATTGGAAAAATGTTTTGCATAGAGTTGTGGAAACTTTGAAATTTTTAACTTCTAGAGGATTAGCTTTACGAGGACAAAATGAACATTTTGGCTCTGAACAAAATGGAAATTACCTTGGATGTTTAGAACTTATCGCTAAATTTGATCCTTTTATTTCTGAACACATAAAAAAATATGGAAATAAAGGACATGGTAATGTTTCTTACTTATCTTCAACTATATGCGATGAATTTATTATTCTTATGTGTAAAACTGTTGTTGATGAAATAACTAAACAAGTAAAAAATAGAAAATACTTTTCACTCATTATTGACTCAACTCCAGATATTTCAAAAACTGACCAATTAACAATTGCTTTACGATATGTCATGTTTGATGGAACACCAGTTGAGCGGTTCATTGGATTCCTTCCTTCAGTTGGGCACAAAGGAAAAGATATGAAAAAAGCAGTAGTTGAAAAGTTATCAAACATGAATATAGACATAAAAAACTGTCGTGGTCAAGCATATGATAATGCTTCAAATATGTCTGGCATGTATAATGGTTTGCAATCACAAATTAAACAATATTCTTCTAATGCTGAGTTTATCCCTTGTTCAGCTCATTCTCTGAACTTGGTCGGGTCAAATGCAGCAGAATGTACTCCTGAAGGAACAAATTTTTTTTTTACTGCTCAAATGATATATAATTTTTTTGCATTATCTACATATAGATGGGAACTTTTATGTAATTTATATAAAGATAATACAAATTGTACACAAACAACTCATCTTAAAAAATTATGTACTACACGGTGGTCTTCCAGGTACGACGTATGCATAGCTCTTTTACGTGGATATGACAAGATAAAGGATGCTTTAGTAACTATTTCAAATGATGATTTACAGAAAAAAGAAACAAAACATGAAGCATTGTCAATTTTAAAGAAAATATCCACTTTAGAATTTGCTTTTATGATCTGTATGTGGACTCCTATTCTTAAACGTTTTAATGCTACCAGTCTTACATTACAATCTGTATCAATAGATTTATCTACTGTTGTAAAACTATACGAATCATTAGAATCGTATGTAAAAGAAGTTAGAAATAATTTTAATCAGTATTTATTAGAATCACAGCAGTTGTGTGGAAAAGTGGATTTTTCAACAAAATCTTCCAGAACTAAAAAACGGGTTTTATTTGCAGATGAAACATCATAAAAAGGAGTTGTTCATGAAGGATCTGAAAAAATGAAAAACGAAGTGTTTCTAGTTATCTTGGACTATTTAATTGCTGATTTAAATAGAAGAAAAAAATCTTATTCTAATATCAACAATAACTTTGGATTTTTTCTAAATTTAGAGAAAGAAAACACAGAAAATATTAAAATCCACGCAAAAAAACTTATTGATATTTATCCTGATGATATTGAAAACGATTTCATAGAAGAAGTAATACAATTTAAAGATATAATTTGTAACTTTTCTGCTGAAAACAAGTCATCTGTAATTAACATGTTAAAAGCTCTCATACAATCTCAGCTTTCTTCAACATTCCCAAATGTTGAAATAGCTCTAAGAATTTTTTGCTCTCTTCCATGCTCAAATGTCACTGGAGAACGTTCTTTCTCAGTTCTGAAAAGAGTGAAAAATTACCTTAGATCATCGTTATCTAATGAAAAACTTTCGGCACTATCCATATTGAGTATAGAGAATACAATATTAAAACAAATAGAATGGGAACAAATAATTCATAAATTTGCTTCGGGAAGTTACCAGAAAAAAATTAATCTAAGTGTTATATTCAAATATTCAAATAAAATATATTGTATTTTAAATACCTAGTTATTTCAATAGTCCTCATAATAAAAGTATCTATTGTTTTTTTTTATTATTATTACACTGTAAACATTTATATTTAAATTATAATTAAAATAAAAATTATTTTAGAAATTGTAGCAAAGAGGCGTTACATTTATTTTGCCCCCGGCGTCTTTAACTCTTAATCCGTCGCTGGTTCAAAGTCAATAAATATAATAAATAAAATAAATACAATAAATAAATGTATGTATTTATAGTTAAATGCAAAAAATAAATGTATGTATTTATAGTTAAATGCAAAACTAAGACACTAAACCAAAAACCAAAAATATATAATATATATTATAAAAAAGGTGGGCAAGTGGGTATCGCTCTGCTGTACAGTAGGTTACAAGTGGATCACTGTATAATGGATGGTATTAAATTTGAATTCAATGATATAATATCATTGTATAAGAAAAACGATTCTGAGCGGTGACGGTATGTAAGTCTATGTATAAGACATATTATATACATATCTATGGTATTAAACAAAAAATTGACCTATAATGGGTACCTATAATAAATTCCAAATTAATCATATCACAATGTCCATTAGGTAATTATAACGCGTTATACATCTACAAAAACCGTGATAATATCATAGATATATAATAGACAATAGTACACTTTAGAAGTTTCAATTACCCACGAATAATATTATTCAATCACAACAAAATAACTAAAATAGTTTTAATTGAAACTTCTAAAGTGTACTATTATACTATTATACTATTCTAGGTTTTTTAATATGTAATTTCGTCCAAATTTGAATTTAAAATGTCTGTAAAAAATAAGTGTGTTCATATATTTTTTAGATTTTTTGGTTATAGTATGAACTACTTATGAGAACCTTTGTGTTGAATTTGTAATCCTTAGCTATAAAAACTGAACATTTTATAATTTATTAATTACAATGATTGATAATTTTCGAGATTTTGATAAATTTTGTCAAAATTCGATCTTTAAATGCTTATAAAAAAAACTGTGCCTATGTATTTTTAATATTTTTCAACTGCTATTGTAACAATATATCAGGAGCCTTGTATTAAATTTTTACACTTTTTGGCCCAACAGATAAAACTTTATTGATATTTATAGAAAAAAAACTAAAAAAAATTGAAAGCTGTAAATGTCCATAAACAGCTCAAAAAGAGTCAAAATATTTAAATTGTATGGTGTATAGAAAATGCTAATTTAAACATTCAGTGAAATTTTCATGTATCTACAGTTGTTCGTTTTTGAATTGCAACAAAATAAAGAATCCCTACATGAGTAATCGAGTGAATATCCAATGTTGTAAAAATTTGAATTTCAAACGCTCATAAAAATTTAATTTGACTTTCTTATAGACATTTTTGTTTTGAATAAGGTAGATAATCTTATAAGGAATCTTGTATTACATTTTCAAATCTTAGATTTAAAAAGAAAAATTTTTACGAATTCTTAACTCAAAATAATTTGCTAATTTTCGTGATTTTTCCATATTTTGTCAATTTTTGAACTTTAAATGCTTATAAAAAAAAATTGTGACTAAGGATTTTTAATATTTTTCATCTGAATTTGAAACAATATATTAGGAGCCTTCTATTAAATTTTCAAGCTTTCGCAACCAACAAATAAAATTTTATTGATATTTTTAGAAAAAAAACTAAAAAAAAATGGAAAATGAAAATGTCCCTAAACAGTTCAAAATAAATCAAAATATTTTGAAAATGTTATCGTGTATAGAAAATGCAAATATAAACAACCAGTGAAAATTCCATGTATATACGTTCATTTGTTTTAGAGTTACACCAATAACCAAAATCGATTTTTTGGAAAACCAATTTTGCGTAAAAATTCCCGTTTTTCCTTAATTTTTATGTTGTTTTTCCCGGCGCTTGTGAAAACTACTGGGAAATTTATACTTTTGACCCCCCAAAGTACCAACTAGATTCACTTTCCTATCAGAAAAGCTACTGATGAAGAAAATCCAAGCACTTTTACTGTCCTAAAACGTGATGACAGACACAAAAATAAAAAAATATAAAAAAAAACACACATCATTGTAAAACCAATACATTCATCGCTCCGCTCAGAATCTAAAATATACATAAAATAAAAAAAAATATATATGGTGTTTAACTTACCCCCTTTTTCCCCCACAATCTACATGGTGTACGACTTTTTAAACCATATGACTATATATGAAATCAGTATAAAATATGAAAGGCATCCCTCCACGTATTTTGAGACACTTTGACCACTGATGTAGAGATGCAAAGACAAATGTTTAATGACAGTAAGTTGTTATGAAACAAATTTATGTGGGTCACCTTTTGGTCACTTTTATGATTAAATTCAGTTTTTTTTTAAAGTGCTTTAACCGCGTCCAGCTCTGCGCCACTACTATATAGTGATTTTTGGATTAATTAATATAAGATACCAATTCAATATTTTTTGTAGTTTTCCTGAAGCATCTGCTATGTATGCACAGCGTTCTGCAGAAAGTCTAATGAGAAGAGCAAGAAAATCTTCTTTGCCACTTATTCCCGATACACTTAGGCAATTAGGAGATTTGTTTGAACAGGGAAATTTGAATCGTTACCAGGTCAATGATGAAATTATTTATAAAGGTATTTTATGAATATATTTTCACAAAATGTACCTTGTCCTAAATGTGGTATCAAAAACAATCCTGTGAGGAAGAAAAAGGAGCTGAAATATGGCTCTAATAATAATAATTATTATTTTAGGTTGTGTAGAAGATACCAATGGAAATCATTATATTATATTTGCTAGTCAAATCATGACTAACAATGCACTCAGTATTTATTTTACATTTTTACATGCTGATTACACATTCCGGATTACTCCATCAAAACCAAAATCCTACCAACTTTTGGTTCTTCATGGGATTGTAAATAACCATGTACCTATATGTTGTTATACACTCCTTATATATACAATATAAACATAACATTTTCGTTTATAAATGTAGATTATAAACATACAATAATAATTAATACATATTGTAATTTTTATAGAGTATTCCTGAGTATTTATGGAGTTGAAGAATAAGTCTAGTTATCAATCTGTCATTTCCTTCATTAAATCTGGTATACTACCTAATTTTCGACCACGAAAAATAATGACTGATTATGAAAGTAGTTTAAGAACTGCGTTAGTTGAACAATTTCCTACAGCAAAACCTCTTGGGTGTTGGTTTCATCACAATCAAGTAATTTATTATACCCACCATACAAATAAAAAATGTATTAGTATGACTTGATTTTCAGGCTGTTTAGAAAAAGATGAAAACTTTGGGTTATCTTAATTTGGTCCATAATAATGAAAACGCCCGTAATATTCTTAGACAACTCTTAGTATTACCCTTACTTCCAGCACAACAAATTGTTCAGGGATTTAAAATCACCAAAAGACTTGCAAGAAGGTGTTTCATAGACATAGGCGGACATCGGGGGGGGGGGGGGGGGGCTTAGGGGGGCTTAGCCCCCCTAAATATTTTAATTGTCCCCAAAAATCGAAACTTAATTTGAAATGTCATTCGTTGTTTTCATAATTATGTTATCGTTTTGTTATGCATTATTATTAGTTTAACACATCTATCACATAAAACTAGTTTTGAAAATGTGTGGAGAAATGGCCTTTTCGAAATGACCGATTCAATTTACCATGCGGGCACGAGCATATTCGATAGACGACGTGTTATCACTTCTTATCGATATGTCGAGCGTCGGCTCGCGGGATCACGACCGTTGTTGTTGTGACGTTATTTTAATATAGAAGATGTTATAAGAGTTTTGTCAGAAAACAAAACCATATTCCCTATTTGCAAAAACTATTTACCATAGCATTAACAATACCCATCAGTTCGGCTACTTGCGAAAGGAGTTTCAGTGCAATGAGAAAAATAAAAACTTGGCTAAGGACATCCATGCTTCAGGATAGTTTCAGCGATCTTTCTATTCTATATATTGAAAAAGATATGTCCAAAAATATAAATAGCAATGATATTTTGAATATATTTGCTGATATAAATAGGTATTTGTTATTAAAATAAAATATTAACTATGAAATATTAACTATTAAGTGTTCTTAATTTTTATTACAATATTCATATTTGTATTAGTAATATACTACACTTGTGAATGGGAAGGGTGTGCGGGGGTGAAGCCCCTGCGGGTCACTTTACATTGGATTATTATAGCCCCCCTAAAAATTCAACCAAATGTCCGCCTATGTTCATAGAAATTAATACTCTATAGTCTATTTGATTATTACAAAAGGTATGAATACAATTATTGTGGTGAAATTAAGTTAGTAAAATTAAAGATGTACAATATATGAGAATATTTTCTTTAGATTTTGGATACACAGGGTTGGAGTGGAAATAATGTATGGTCAGGCTAGGAAAACAAACAACCACATTGAATCTTTAAACGACAAACTTCGGTACCTATTCATTTAGGGTAGCTCATCCAAATATCTGGGTGTTTTTAGTAAGTGTTATACTATCCCCAAATTTTTTCCGGCATATTGTTAAATAGATTTGGTAAATTCAATCATTTTTGTTTTTAATGATAAAATATCTGGTCTTTTTAAATTCTAACTTTTTATGTTGCTCCTAAATTAAATGATTGTATGTTTTTTACTGTTGACTTGTAATTACCCATATAATATCCAAAATAAAATAAAACACTTTCTATGTGGTCATACTAAACACGACTGTTTAATGTTGAATGATATTCATTATTCTTATAATATAAACTCTATTAAATGTTTTCTCACTGATTAGAATATGGAACTATAATTTCAATAATCATGTCATCACATTGGCCATACTAATAAAATATTGATACAAATAATGTACCTACTTATATATTTTCTTCAAGTGTAACATTTAATTCCACGACATTCTGTCTAGGTATATTAATTTTCTCAGTTTTAAGCAGTTTGAATTAAAATTTCAAATAAAAAAGAAATGGTTGTTACTTTTCATATAAATAAAATATATTTAAAAATTCTGTGATTTTAAAATAAATAAATGAACAAGGAAACTTATTACATAATATACCTATTGTCTTGGACATATTTTATGAATATTTTTATTTACAAATAAACTTCGGATTTTATTAAAAACTACAATATCGTCATAAATAAATTAAAAAATGGTTTAACTCCGACAAGGTATACAAGAAGTCGTTATATTTCCAATAGTGATCGGATTCAATATGCCACTAGACAACTTATTTTAGGTCTTATAAATACCAAAGAATTTCTGAACCAGTGTTCTTATACAGTGGCTTCTTATGAAGAAAACCAAAGATATTTTGCCTTGAATATACAGCAAGGCGATAACCAGGCAAACGATACCAGGGACAATGAAACGCTTCATCAACAAGATGAAAGTGTAAATGTACAACTACATGTGATGGACGAATCAGAGCGTGGTAAGAATCAATTATTATTTTTAATAATTACAAATTAAAATTATTTTAGTTACAGAACACTTGGTATCCGGAGACAATTCAGAAGATAGCTTGGATTTATTTATTCCAAGACCGAGAATGCAATTATTTGTGATTGATGATTCAGATTATTTCCTGCCGTTTGCTTATGGTAAGAATATAATATTAGTATTATTATTTATAGATAAAAGTTCTCTAAATTATTCCATCAATTCATAATTTTATGATCTACCCGATACAGAACCCTTAGTTTCAGAAGAAAATGAAACACAGCATGCAGAACAAGTAGTATCTGAAGAAAACGAACATCCAGATGCCAACGACAGCTTGGATTCATTTATTGTAAGAGCGAGAAGGCAACTAGTTGTAATTGATAATACAGATGATTCCCTGCCGACTGCTTATTTTAAGAATATAATATTAGTATTATTATTTTATAGATACAAATTGTTAAAATTATTTTATCAATTCATAATTAGATGATCCACCCAATACGGAACCATTAGTGTCAGAAGAAAATGAAACACATCATGAAGAACAAGCTAATTTTAAGATAATATTCTAATTTAAATTATTATATTTCAAATAAATATGTTTAACACATTTTTCAGGGAATGAAGCTGACTTCATAATACCAGAAAAAAGGGATTCAGATATTGTATTTATGATGGAGATTGAAAATCGGAGACGTTTATCTGAACTTGAAAATTTGTCATTTGGACAACTTTCTTCTTTAATTCCATTCAATGAAAATGAAAATGTTGAAATGTGTGTTTTATATGTCATAAGAGAAAAAACCATCGCACTGGTGCCATGTGGACATAAGTCTGTATGTGATGATTGTTTAATTCTGCTCGATCCAAAACGATGTCCACTATGCAACACATATTTTACTGATTATTTAAGCATTTGGTCATAATTATTGTCTATACTCTATAGTATATTAATATAAAAAGTTGATTGTATGTCTTAGTTCTCTTTAAATTATTATAACTAGGTATAAATAATTCTATTAACAATTTACAGTTAATTTAAAAAATACTAATATCCCTAATACTTTTTATTTATGAAAGGTATTTAGAGTACATATTCTAATGAGATTAAAAGTAGGTACCCTATTTAAATAATAATCTTATTGATTTAGTTTTTGAATTGCTTCTTATTTTCAGTTAGCGTGGAATACCATTAATTATTATTAAAATAATTAATAACCATGAATACTAATGATTTTATTAAAAGAAAATCATTGAAGAAAATTAGTATAAAAATATTAATAGCATCCTTTAAAGTTAAAATATTGTAAGCATTACCTCTTATCTTATCTATGTATATATATTTTTGATTTGACTGGTCCAGGAGGAAAGAGGTCGTTAGACAACGCAATAAATGACACAAAATTGGTCAATTTGTGTAATCAATAAAATAATCATTTTATGGACAATTCTTAAACTAATTAATTATATAACTAACTATTTCTAAAGTGTACATTCGAAAATGATTGTTAACATATTACTATGTACAATTTAAAACAAGTTTATAATAATAATAGTTTATTTTTTAACCAATCAAATATACATGAAAAACTTTTTTACTAAATAAAGGTTACTAAACCCTTGCAAGCTAAAGCTTGGTTAGAGTTCAATGATTTTACAAAATTAATTAACATTAACGTTTACATTATGAATAGTAATAATAATAATATTCATATTCAATGTAGATAAGAAGTTATACAATGAGAAGTAAAAATTAAAATGTATATTTTAGTTGATAGATCACCCTACCTTCCTTCACAATCATTACCTAGTAATCAAATATATAGACGAAATAAATTAAATAAATTATAGACGAAGTCAAGCAAGTAGAGTGACTGAAAATGTTTTTGGTTTATTGAGAAAAAATTTTAGTGTTTTATCAGCCGATAAATTTAGATACATCAACTTGTGGAAATTTAATTTGGGTTGCGTGTTGCTTGCACAATATGTTGAGAACTGGTTACATGGAAAAAATAATCACCCATTTTACGACTACGAAGATGAACAATCAACACCAACAAATAACATGTCACCATTATCAAGAGGAGGTGGATTTATCAACATTGAAGGTTTTGATGTAAGAGAGCATCTCAAGTCATACTTCAATAATGAAGGCTCTGTACCATGAACATTTTGTAAATAATTAAATACTTTATAATAATAACATTTTATTGAAATACTTTTTAAAATTATAAATAACACTGTACCTTTTAGTATATATTTTTAAGCATAACAAAAATATTTGTATTATATCTTAGTGATTACAAATATAATTTTAAAAAAAATATCTGTTTTTGAATAAAATAATAACCTTCAGTCTTGAACAGTATAGTAATAATTGCATAAGAATAGTTACAAAATAATAAACAAATAACAAATCTATTCATAATATATATGTTCATCACAATTGTATGTTGTAAAACCTTGTGAACTTTCAGATGAACCGTATGTTGAAGTTGATGCATTTGAAGGTGAAATTTGTAAATGTATGGAGATTTCATTTGGTTGATTAAAATATCCTTGAGCTGTAATATATCTTGTTGGTTGTGCAGCATATTTTTCTTCAGTTTCAGCCACCAATGCTAATGTTTTCAATTTTACTTCATTGATACCTTTGGTTGGTAATTTCTTCACAGTCATGGCCAAACTTTTGAAAAATAAATCTATATCATCATCTTCATTCATTTTTCTATTTAAAATAGTCTCATTTTGAGACTGAATAACTGCTATTAACTTTTTTTGTTCTTCATTTCTTGTTGCTAGGATGACTGCCAACTTGTCCTGCTTCGACCTTATACGTTGTGGTCTATCTGTGGTTTTTTCTTTTTCTTCTGTTATTCCTCCGTCAAATTCTTCTCCTATTCCTCTTTCAAGTTCTCCTTCTTCATGTAGTACAGATGCGCTTTCCGTTACACTTATATTTGATGAAGAACTAAATACAAAAAATATATATAAATACTAGCTGATCCCGTGCACTTCGTTTCCCGTTAAATGTACCAACTCTATATGACTCAAACATTGTTCAATGCGTTATTTAATATTCGGTGTATGATGTTCTAGATTTATCTTAACTTTTCTGTTGCCCGGAATAAAAATTCTGAATTGCAGCAGTACATTATCAGATAGGTAATTTACCTGCGGTAGATCGCGGACCCCGTGCTGTTTGTACGTAAGTGTATGATTTAACTCAAAAAGTACCAAAGTTATACCAAGTTTGACGTTTTTACTTAATTCCATCTACCTATAAATCCTAACCTAACATAACCGTACTAAAATCCGATGAATAAAAAAACCAAATTTAACCCTTTTTAAATCAACTACATATCAGATGGTAATTTCCTTTTTTTCACTGGGTTTGACAAATATTTTGGACCCGGAAATATACTTGGAACAGCATCATGAGCAAGCTTTGCTCGTTTTAAATTTATCTATAAAAACGTTTAAGACATTTTTATATAAAAAAAGATTCATTAAACAAAGGATAAGTTACAGTAACTAGGTAATACCGTGACTTTTGAAGCACCAGAACCAGATTCCCAAGTCCTAACAATTTAATCAGTTGTAAAACGTTTTTCACAAATCACTGTCTTTGATTTGACAACAAGATTAGCACGAGGAATAGATTTTTCCCATTTTTCCCTCAAAATTTCATTTTTAGGAAATTGAAACATTGAAACTTTTTCTTGGTTTGATTTATATCCTGACGTACAAGACACAACTAGGGTTACCAACTTTCAAATTGTCTGATGTAGGACAATTTTTTTCATATCCAATTTATACCATAGTTTCAGTGGCGTATCCATGATTTTGAAATGGGTTGAGGGGAGGGGGCAATGTATAATGTAAAAAATAAAAAGACCACTGCTATGGTCGTTTATATTCGTTATAACTTATATGTATAAACAATACGGCCAATGGTTTTTTTTTTGGGGGGGGGGGGGGGGTGGGTTGCTATAATATTTTGATTACAAAAAAAAAACATCTAAAAAATTGTATTTATATCACTTTTATTAAATTAGCTTATTCATACTTTTGACTTAAAAAATTCAATGAACAGTATACTATCATTTCATGATATACTCATCATTAAAATTAATAGTAAATACTTATTTAAATATTTAAAATAACAATGTAATGAAAAATAACTTTAAGAATTAACAATATAATAATTAATAAATAACATAAATTATAACACTTGGATTGGATGTTTACTATCTTATAAAATCTTAAATATACAAAATTGATCAGAATTAGAAAATTTAATAAATTTGTTATAAGTTAACTGAAGAATTATAACAATTTTATTCTTACAACTGTCTTAGAAATTTTATCACAGAAAATTAAGTAGGTATTTTAAGCATATAGGAATATAATAATAACTATGCAACTAATGAGAACTAAAAAAATAATAAACATGACTTTTAACAAAAATAATCATTTAAATGATTAATGCATAATGCAACTATGCGACTAATGTGAACTAATAAAATAATAAATAATAAACATGAATTTTAACAAATAATAGTATTAACAAAAATTATCATTTTATCATTTGAATGAGTATTTGTTTTGGTTTTTTGCCAATTTAATTAAATCTTTGTCATTTTTAACAGACTTGGAAAATTCAAGACAGTCTTCTTTATAATTGAAATAAATCAATAGTTCAGCTTTTATAAGAGCTGTTGAACACCTATTCCTTTCATCTCTCCATTTAATATTCATTACAGAAAATACTCTTTCAGTAAATGCACTACTTGATGGTAGCGTTAATAAAAACGAAATGAATAAAAACATGTTGGGCAATTCAATATCTTTCTGAAAAATAAATTGCCATTTTTCTGGAATAGTTTTTACATTTTTCCAGTCGTTTGTCTTAATAAATTGTTTAAATACTGATTGTATTGTAACTATTTCATCAAAAAGTTTGTCAAAATCAAGTTTTTGTAGTTGAGGTATGTGATGAACAATTTCTTCAAAATGTTTATAGGTAGGAAATGTATTCTGAGAAAGCTGAAAATGTGTTAATTTAAATAACCAATTTTGTTTTTCATCAAAATCAAAATGATTATTTAAATATTTAAGTGCTTCGTCAATAAATAAATTAAAACTTCTTGTTATAGTATTTTTCAGATTCTTATCTTGTAAATTGTTCAGTTTTTGATTTGTTAAAAAACCAAAAAATTGTTCAGTTTTTCTACTTAAAAGACTGGTTTTGAGATTCAACATAATACTAAATAATTCAATTACAGTAGTAGAATTTTTTTCAATTTTTTTCACAGCATTATTAAATATAGGATTACAAAAAAGTAAATATATTTCTATTTCCTCACTAACTACATGACTTTCTTCAGTAATTTTAAGTAATGATTGTATTTGTTTTGGACAGTCTGAACCAAGACTTAAAAAATAACTTATAAAAGCTTGATAGTTACACAATATTCTGTCCACACATGGAAGTAACGATAACCACCTAGTACCAACATGTCTTATTGATTCTTTCCATTCTATTTCAACAAAATTATGAAATTCTTTTAAAGTTTCTCTTCTTTTAGCAGAAATAGAAAAATGCGAATACATTTTTAATATTAAATTTTCAACATCAATATCTAAATAATCCATAGCTTTTTTAACGCCGTTGTGAAGTATATGCGCATGACAATTACTTTTTATTATATTTGGATTTTTGGCTTTAATATTGGTAAATAGTGAATGATGTAGACCAAAATTTGCACTAAAACCACTAACTTGTTACCAATTTAGTTCAGTATTAGTAAAAATATTGTCAATCATTTTAAACATACCATCAGCTGTTTCATCAGGGTTTTCTATAAAATCTATAACATAATTTTGTTGGCCTTCCTCTTTAGTAAAAATCTGTATGCATACAGGGAAAAATTTGATATTTTTTTTATTAGAAGCATCAGTTTGTATAGAATAAAATAATGTGATTTTTAAGTTGTTGATACAAATGGAATAACGACCTGGGAGATAAAACATTCTGTGATATAGCTTCACATTTTGTTCTACCACAACTTATTTTAACCGCAAGTTTTGAGTCTTCAAAAATAAACTTATCTAATTTTAAGCTACAATTTAAAGAGTTGTATGACTGATAATGTTTAATAGTATGGTAAACTTTGGCAATTTCAGCAGCTACAATAAGTTCCTCCTCATACGAATTTTTAACAACAAAATATTTATTAACTACATTACTTATTTTGCATGCTTTCAACTTTGTTTGGTGTTTTTTTGAAGTTGAGTGACGCACCACTGAGTTATATCCTCCAATAGAAATATTAAAACAATTCATAGTTTAAACATAGTTTACATTCTGCATTAAAATCATCATTTTTTCTTAACCATGTGTTTTGTTCTTCCCAATTTTTGTTGTAGGTGCACAATCGACGAACTTTTTTGGAGGAGTTTTATTTGTATCACAATCATCTGGGTCTGACTGATCTGAGTCTGAATCTGAAGTGGGTTGTCTGTTCATATTGTATAATGTATTGTTGTAAAATAAAATAAAGATAAAAAGACGATAAAATATTGTCGAAAAGTAATTACTACATCTCCACTTCTGGGCGGCGACTAAAATTCGTCCGTTCTCGCGCATTCCCACCACTAAACTCTAGAGGTGCATTGCCTAAACGGCCAATCCACGGCCAATATGGTACCAATCACGTATTTGGCGTTGCCTAAACAGCCAGGCCGCTTGTCTCATGCGTTGCCTTGACGGCTTTTGTGTATCCTGGCCGTCGCTAAACCGGCCATCCCGTAGAGCAGAATCGTCGACGGCCTGTCGCTGATAAGATAATACTTTGTTGATAATGGCATAAATTTAATTAATTATCATTATCGAATTTTCGAAATATCGGAACATACGTAATATTTAGTAATAATAAATAATAAATAATGGCTCTACAATTTGTAAAGTTCATTCTTAATGGGAACAAACCCATCTATAATGATGATCCCAACTGCCCACATCAAGTGCTGTGTGAGGTCATAACCACAGGTAAATTAAGAAATTAGCAATATTAATTTAATATGTGCTCGTTCTAACAATATTCTGTTTAGACTAATATGTATTTTATCTTTCACTACAAAGTAGGTACTAAGTCCTTTGTTAACAACGGTCCGATACATTTTTAAGTACTTGTACTGCTATTACAAAAATGTTGAAATAGCAATAATTATATAATAAACAATTTATCCATATAAATCCTAACAAATTATTTTGAAAATGTTGTACCTATCACTTTTGTTTTGTATAAGTTTCTAATCCTAATCTGAAATCTATCATAACAACATTATATTCTATTCCTCCTATCATCCATTTCTTTCTTGTTATACGTAATAGAAAGTCAAAAAGAGATGGCATTTATTAATGTAGACATTGTGAAATTACTATACCGATCAAAAACAAGATATTAGTAATGAATAAGGACCCCAGACCAAGTTCAAATTTAATCATTAAATAAATTATAATTCATTAAAAAATTATTTAACATTTATTTCATCTCAATATTTTATGAAAATTGGTGAAAAACTGTAGATTTACATCCATTTTATGCCTTTAATTTTACATAGTAGATATATTTTTAAATTATGGCTGATTCTGCATGGTGTTGCTGGAGACTTATTATATAATGGCAGTGGCTTTATTATGTTATAAACTTCATTAACTATAAACTACACATTACTATTAACAGTAATTTGGATGGTTTTGACACGATATAAAATATGGATCTAAATTCATATCCAATTATTATGACAAATTCCTACATGAGCCCCCCTTTAAAATGTGAATCACAATTATTAAATCAAGGCTCAGGACATCTTCTTTTGTAAATACATATTATACTGTTTGTTTGTGTAAACTCTCCTCTTTTAATTTGTTACCAACTATTCCCTATAATATCCAGCATGTATTCCTTTTCCTTAAATTCCTACCTTTGTTAAATTTAATAGCAGGCCAAAAGGAAATGGCCTTTATTGATGTGGAGAGCTTGAATTCATGTGGCATTGGAGTGCCAGGATCAAGCCAAGAAATTAATGATAATTTGAATGCAAATAAAAGTAAGTAATCATAATTGTTTATTTATTTGTCAACTACCACAATTTTAAATGAATTGCACTGATTTTCAACTGCCTCTTAATAAACAAATGTTGTTTAAAAAAATAGTATAACAACTATAAGTAACAAATAAGTTGTACTAATTTAAATTATACATAATGGTAAAAGAAAACTGTATTGCAGATTGATTTAATATCAGAAGCTTCTATAGTATAGTTATGACCTATAGTAAAACATGTAATATCATTTTCACTAATAAGTATTATTGTAACTTACTATTAAGAGGACGTTATACCCGCATGTGTTGTCTCCGTCTTCCAAGTGCGTAACATAGTACATTTTATGCTCAGCAGAACACGTTGATCTCCGTTAATTTAAAAAATAGAGTGAATTGACCTCTTATAATATCTAAAGATAAGATTATTATCTAGTCAGGTTGAGGTCATGAGGTTCATGGGTTTTTTATAATATTTTAATTTTAAAGAGAGTTATGAGTATTTTAAAATTGTAAATTGTTTATAGATTTTAAAATACTCATAACTCTCTTTAAAATTAAAATATAATAAAAAACCCATGAGGTTGACAAGATAATAATCTTACCTTTAGATTTTATAAAAGGTCAATTTACTCTATTTTTTAAATTAACGGAGATAAACGTGTTCTGCTGAGCATAAAATGTACTATGTTACGCACTTGGAAGACGGAGACAACACATGCGGGTATAACATCCTCTTAAGTAATAGTAAGTTACAATGCAAGTTTTAATTACCTAATTAGCTAGTGGTTTTATAATTGTGTTTATTTTTAATTCCTGTATACAAAATTTCTACCAGGAGTGTTTCAATTTCAACATAAAGTTTCTTATCTTTAAGAAAAATTGTATATAATCATATAACGCAATCAATAGAAAATTCAAAATAGTTTTAATAAATTAATATATGGGCATTTGATACAAAATATATACAATGTAAATATAAAACAAGAAAGCATAAATTTCACTCAATACAAATCTATACATAATAATATGTGAAAATAAGGGACATTTTCAAGTATATGCAGGCAAACATATTTTACAATATATAATGGGAAATTGAGTTTTATGGTAAACTAAAAAAAGTTTCTATTGATTTGACCCACAATCTCAGAGAATATAAGTAATTACTAATTTATAGACAATGATTAATGTGATGGACACAATACATACAAAATACAAAAGACTTAATACATTTTGCGTAGGAAAAAATACATATAAATAAATAATTAGAAAAATGATTAAAAACAAATTTATACAAATAAATTGGTTTAACAACTATTTTAGTTTGTTTCTACACAGATAATAATTGTACTTTTTACATAGGACAATCTTCAATACAATTTAAAAACTATTATAAACAAAACATAAATTCTAATACATTAAAATCTTTGTTTTCCTGTATCCCAACTTATTTTTGGTCTGTCATCCGTATCCCTAAACCTCCAAATAAAACAATCTCCCACAACATCTACGCCTACCACCAGCACTCCTATAATATCGCCCTCAATCACATTCAAACACCTATTTTTCTTTCATCATACATTATAATAACCATTCTTACATCTTCTGATTTCTCTCTCCTAAAAACGTACCCAAACCATCTCAGTTTATTCTCTCTTATCTTGCGAACGGTCGACACCACAATATTCTTCTTCTTACAGTCTTTACAGTTTACATATTCATTCCTTTTCCTATCTTCTTCCATCAGTCCACTCATTTATCTAAGCATTCTCATCATCTGCTCTATTTCCATGTCAACCAAACAATACAACATAATTGTTCTCACTACACTCTTATAGAATTCATCTTTCATTCACATTTAAAATAGATATAATGAACTATTAATGTTTAATAATTTATAGTACAGTAATATTTTCACGTTATTATTATTATTATAATATATTGATACATACAAAATAAAATTTTCTAAGATTACTACAAAATTAAAAATTATTATATTAATAACTATTACGTACGTTTACACTGTTACGTCTTGAGAATAAATAGATAAAGAGAGAGAGAGAAATGAGAATGCGAGTACAAATAAAAATTAAAAATCAATGATCATAATATTATATTAATATCATTAATATAATATTACTACAAAGTCATGAATGCTGGTTGAGTACTTGAGTATAAAGGGTGTGTCTTCTGATAATTGATAATATTGATAAATATTAATCGCTGATAGCGGTTTTCGCGTTGCCTTCCAACAATCAAAAATTTGGCCGCATGTCGTTATCAAAATTAGATAAGCCGTACAGGCCATCGTCAGTCTGGCTGTTCAGGCAACGCACCTAAGATAGTACTATACTACTATCTTAGAACTGCATATCACGTCATGTCGATTACGTATAATATTATAAAATTCAATATTAATTCTATGTCTAGAACGTCACTGTAGTATTATATAGGTAGATTTAGTAAATAATAAATTTATAACATTAAAAGAATAATAATAATGCAATATAAATATGTATTTTTGTAAAATGTAGGATTTTCCTACAAAAAGTTTATAGCATTGTTGGACGTAGGACAAATCAAACAAATGTAGTACAGTCCTGCCCAATGTAGGACGGTTGGCAACCCTAAACACAACACAGCAAGAAGATGGCAGCAAGCATGTTTCGATAATTCGGAAATAAATAATATAATAACGTATGCCAGACGTATGACCCCACTATGACAATAATATTAAATATTAATAATATATTATACGATTCGTCTTCACAAATCACAATAGATGATTTATATTTATGACGACAACGAACAATTCGTTTAGAGCCCGGTTAACTAGCAGCGCCTACCTAGTGGTAAATAGCCGAACTATATCACCGTAACAATTTCTGACCGCGGTTGTGCCATACAAACCTTATACCGACGCATAACCTGTTCTTTATAATCGTGGTCACTATACTCTGTTCAAAATGAGATGATGACTCGGCGGCCAAGTTGTGCGCATGGGCGTGGCTTTGTTCCATTGCAGCTAGGGACGTTCCGATATTATCGATATAAGTAAAGTATCGATATTTTTCTTTCGATACGAGTACTTTTTTTATCGATATAATTGTTTCAATACTATATTCATATCGATAACAAATTACTAGTATCGAATCATTTTTTTGTTATCTCTTATCAGTTTTCATTATCAGTTATCACTTATCAATATGAGATGACAATAATTAAATTATATTGACTGATAGTGTTATAGACGTTATAAATTAAATTTAAATTTAAATTAATAATTATAAATTATAATGGCGCCACCAAAAAGTGATGTTTGGATTTTTTTCAAAAAATTGGATAAAGAATATGCGATGTGCAATGATTGCCTTAAAAATGTTGCGCATAGTGGCAACACATCAAATTTAAGGAAACACATGATGACCAGACATCCAAATTTATTAAAAAACACTAATCCGACAACATCTCAAAAAAAACAGTCAAAATTGGCATCTTCAAAGAAGTAAGTCGTTTTTTTTAAAAATAATTTTTACTTTTAAATTGTGAAAGTTTAAAGTAGGTATTTTAATTATGTATTCATCCTAATACAAACTAATAATATTTCTACAGTAACAAACGGTCATCTGAGCCCGCCCCGTCTACATCCATTGGAAGTCCAAAGACTCTTACATTTTCATTAGAAGATTCTGAACCAGAAGTACTTATCTAATTATTAAAAATGAATAACATTAGCTATTAGATTTCATGTGTGAATTAATGTATACTGATTATGTGTTATAGGAATGTGTGGATTGTCCACTTTCAGAAGAAAAGACAACATTAGTTTTAAAGCAACCTATTGTCGAAGCTTTTAATCGAATTAGCTCTTATTCTGGTATGTTAATTTTAATTATAAACAAATTACTGTTACAAATTACAAACTACTGCACTAGTGTACACTGATATCACACCACACTGGTGGACCCGAGTACTACCAGTACTACACTACATTAGTGTATGATAAATGATAATGAAGTAATTAATATCTATGTATGGCTTGAAATAAATGATAATGAAGTAATTAATATCTATGTATGGCTTGAAATATGATAATACAATTCATAATGCATGCTTTATCATTTATCAGTATTGTCAGTATCACATAATTATCGACACCTCCAAAACGCTACCAGTGTACACTAGTGCAGTCAGATGGAAAATGCTATTAGATAAATCAAGACATTTTTTTTTCATTCGATACTTACTCATATCGATAAAATTGTTTCGATATTTTACTAATATCGATATTTGTTTTCGATACTAGTACCAAGTAAAAGTATCGATACTTCCTTTCGATATCCCATCCCTAATTGCAGCGCTCGACGCGTCGCCGTAGTGGGGACAGCGTCTGACCATATGTCTGACCGCCGCCCGACGAAAACTGGTCGCCGCCGAGTCATCATATCATTTTGAATAGAGTATAGTTAGTTGTTGTCGCGCGTTGCGTAGCGATTGGTGACCTGCGCCGTTGCGAGGTTGACCAGACGTTATTCGATTGCCCTCATTTACTTTAATAAATTGTTGTTTTTCTAAGCCTTTATATAACTTGTGTTTAATTCTTCTCGTAGGAAAAGTTAACACGTATAAGGCACATCCATAGACATAATAATATGTCTATGGGTACATCGTATATACAATATGTATAATATAAATATGGGTACTACAAACTGGTGAAGGTGAGGGTTACCGTTTAGCGAGGAGTTTTTTTATTCAAACTGGCCATCTGCACTGGCAAACCGCATTCCATTGACCTTATTGTACTTATTGTTATTTTATTGAAAGCAATTAATTGTGTACAGAAACCGTTTTTTTTTCATAATGGGTTAGTACGCGCTTGTAAATTGCGCCCACATTAAGTAGGTACTAAAAATACTATAGTAAATTGCGCCCGGGATTTTTTTGGTTCTAAAATAGGTATAGTAAATTGCTCCCGGGATTTTTCGGGGTCTAAAACGGGTATAGTAAATTGCGCCCGGGATTTTTCGGGGTCTAAAACGGATATAGTAAATTGCGCCCATAGTATCTACTATCTTGAATTCATCGTTACCTATTATGTGTATTTTAAAAATACTGTTGTTCATTTGTTAGTGGATAAGCCGAACATTTATCGCTATAAAGGAGAAATGAGAGGATATGCTTCTGAATAATGATTTTAATAGTGAACTCGGAATCATATGTTGTAAATCAAATTTAGAAATATTATGTAAAACAGAAATGTATATGTAGATGGTACATTTGAGTATTGTGCCAAGCACTCATAGGCGGACATCGGGGGGGGGGGGGGGGGGGGTTAGCTTAGCCCCCCTAAATATTTTAATAGTCCCCAAAAATCGAAACTTAATTTGAAATGTCATTCGTTGTTTTCATAATTATGTTATCGTTTTGTTATGCATTATTATTAGTTTAACACATCTATCACATAAAACTAGTTTTGAAAATGTGTGGAGAAATGGCCTTTTCGAATCGACCGATTCAATTTACCATGCGGGCACGAGCATATTCGATAGACGACGTGTTATCACTTCTTATCGATATGTCGAGCGTCGGCTCGCGGGATCACGACCGTTGTTGTTGTGACGTTATTTTAATATAGAAGATGTTATAAGAGTTTTGTCAGAAAACAAAACCATATTCCCTATTTGCAAAAACTATTTACCATAGCATTAACAATACCCATCAGTTCGGGTACTTGCGAAAGAAGTTTCAGTGCAATGAGAAAAATAAAAACTTGGCTAAGGACATCCATGCTTCAGGATAGTTTCAGCGATCTTTCTATTCTATATATTGAAAAAGATATGTCCAAAAATATAAATAGCAATGATATTTTGAATATATTTGCTGGTATAAATAGGTATTTGTTATTAAAATAAAATAAAATATTAACTATTAAGTGTTCTTAATTTGTATTACAATATTCATATTTGTATTAGTAATATATTACACTTGTGAATGGGAAGGGTGTGCGGGGGTGAAGCCCCTGCGGGTCACTTTACATTGGATTATTATAGCCCCCCTAAAAATTCAACCAAATGTCCGCCTATGCAAGCACTGCCTTCAACTATTTAGTGTTCATGGATATTTTAAAGGGCACTATATACCATTGGTGTTTGGTTTATTGAAAAATAAATCTACTAACACTTATATACATTTTTTTCAAACATTGAACGAAAAACGTACTGAAAACGGGTATATTTTGAAACCCAAATCTATAGTAACTATAGTAACTATAATAACTGTTATTGACTTTGAAAAAGCTATTCATTTTGCTTGCCTAAACGTTTAGCCCGAAGTCGTAATTATAGGATGTTGATTTCACTTACCCCAGGCCTGGTGGGGACGAATTCAAAAAGTTGGTTTGAGTTCAGAGTATAAATCAAACGGATCTATTATTAGAGAATGGTTATTATATGTGTTTGGAATGGTATTTTTAGAGCCAGAAAATGTTTGCGATTATTTTAATTATGAAGTAATGCCTACAATGCCTGAAGATGACCGACTTAGACAATTTTCTTGCTATATTTTACACATATATTTTATTCGCTGACTTTCCTCCGAATATTTGGGCATCAGCTTCCCCAACATTAACTCGGACAACTAATGCCTGTGAATCTTTCCACAGTCATTTTAATAAAAGCTTTTATACATCTCATCCTCATTTATAATTTTATGGATAAAATATTAGAGTTACAATCTGAAATTTATATAAAAATGAATAGTATAAATGAACCTTATACATTTCAAAACACCAAATCAAAATAAAATGGAAAAAATTGTTCAATAATACAATGAAAACACTATTACGAGGGCTGAATATATGAGGATGATGTCTCATTACTATGCAGATAACTTATAATTGTATTTTTTATTATAAACATTTTTAACCTAACAAAAAATATTTAAACAACTATGATTAATACCATAATATTAAAAAAAAAAAAAAAAATATTTTCCTATTTTTATTAATTCCTATTATTTTTATTTTTTTTAATTTATTCATTTCAAATAAGCAAAAAAAACATTTTTGGAGGACAGTGATAGTCGCCTCCTCGTGGTGTCCTCTGGGTAATGCTAAATGACTATCATAAAAATAATACTTCTATTGGGCGCAATTTACTATACAGAAATTTGTACCTGAAAAATACCGGGCGCAATTTACTACACATAAATTTATACCTGAAAAATACCGGGCAAAATTTACAACTATTTCCTTTCATTGGTCGCAATTTACGTTTGCCCGTGTTAGTCTGCGATCGTCTGCCTTTCGTGCATGTGTTGTTTTCTATCGTTTGAGTTTAATGTGATTTTTTTATACGGCTGTTTTAATATTGTATAATATTTTAATTTTTTTTGTGTGTTTTTTTTTTTACTAATCGCTTGATAAATTATTTTTTTGAAATGTCAATTCGACCCGATATACAAAGTGTATATATTTTTTAAAAACTTAGCCAAGTGCAAAGACAAGCCGGAATTGGCCGATTATTTACGGCAATCACAGGAGAGGACGGCTGATGCTTTTGCAGTGAGTCTGAGAACTGTACAACGTTGAAATGAAAGCAAAATAACAGGGAATCAAGATGAATCATTATGTGTCGTAAGTCCTAATGACCTTAAATTTCAATCACCACGAAAAAGATAGTCACGAGAAAACTGTCACTGAACTTGATGATTTTGACAATGAAGTGGTCAGAAGAGTTGTCCATTGCTTTAAAGACAAGGGTGAGTTTCCAACGAGTGCTAAAATATTATTAGAACTGATTCTGGAATATTATTAAATTACCGTGGATCAAAATCGAAAATATTTTTAAAACAACTTAATTTTAAGCACAATAAATGTAATGACGGTCGAAAATTCTTGATGGAACAGTCCGATATCGTAGCTGCGCGGGTTAAATTTCTTAGAAAAATTAACGAGCTTCGAAGGAACTTTGATAATAGTAGTCTACTTACATGAAATCTGGGTTAATCAAAATCATACTCTTGGACGTATTTGGCAAAATGAAGAAAATACGGAAGACTTAAAATTACCTACAGGCAAAGGCAGTCACCTCATCGTATGCCACGCCGGTGTAATAGGATAATCATACCCCTGGATAATCTTACGGGGGGGGGGGGGGGGTAAAGTTATCCTAGTATAATCGTACACCCCGGTAACATTTTCCCAGTATAATTGTACCCCCGGTAACATTTTCCTAGGATAATCGTACCCCTTTAAGGGAGTAATATTTTCCTAGGAAAATGTTACCGGGGGTACGATAATCCTGGGAAAATGTTACCGGGGTGTACGATTATACTAGGATAATTATACCCCCCAACGGTTAGATTATCCGGGGGTAAATTTGTACTGTAGGTGAGATTGCAATAATATAATTTTACCAGTCACTAGGGGTAAATGGAAAAGTTTTTTGTATCAACATTCAACAGATATCTAAGGTTTGTGTTGATCCAAGTAAGTTTGATTAAATATTTCCTGTGAGAAAAAAATACAGAATTCTACTAGAATTAACATGGATTTTGAATAAATACATAAAATTAATAAATTATTAACAAACAAAACCTTTATTGTAATTATAATATTATCATGCCTTATACTTTAAGACGAAAATAAACAAAAAAAAATATCTTTAAAACTTGTTACTATTTGACATTAATTACTACATCGTAGTGTACATTATTAAAATCTCTAATGTATAAACATTTTTCTGTTTTCCTTATTGGTTTTTCCATAGTTATATCTTTGTTGAATAACTGCCATTCACTTGTGGTAGTCATATAAACGTAGATCGACGTTTTTAATAAAATTGCGTCACCAAATATTTCTACGTCAGCACCGGGACACAGCTGAAATAAAAGACAGACGATTTCGTTCATAATAGTTGTACTCATAAAAAAAAATGTAATTCTTTTTACAACACTAAAACTATTTAAATAGGTTAATTTGACGTGTTTTTGTTTGAAAAAATATTGATTTACAAAATGGTTATACATTTATATTACCATCATTTTCTATTGTTTTTTGTTCCAAATATTTCTTCATGTTTTCCTTTCCCCCTATATATCTTTCGATATTTGAACTTGTTTTGACAATCAGAAAATAGTATTTAAATATATGTTTATTATAATATGATAAGAAATACAAGTATACATTTTTTTTACCTCACAAACATGTTGTCTTATGGCAAAATGATAATCTTCGTCACCTGTTATCCAATACGATAAAGATCTATATAAACAGTTTCCATCTCCAAAAATGTGTTTAATTTCAGATGGAACCGTCAAGAATTTTGCAAGTATAGTTTCGTTTGTTACTTGTTGGCTGAAATTTAATTTTAATGTTCTGCGTTTTGTCTGTTGCCTGCATGTTTTACCAACTGGATAAGACATCCTGGTTTTTGGACCGGTGGGAATCTTATCTTTTCGTGACATTATATTTTTTTCGCTTGTCTTTAATTCTTCTGCATAAGTATCTTCATTCAATTTTTGACCGTCATATTCAAAATATTTTTTCATATTACTTATTAACACTTTGGTTTTTAATACTTTTACATCATTTTTTAACTGACATATCTTATTGTTGATAATTTCATGGATAGTGAATGGACCCAGCCATGGCTCCTCCTTTCCTGTCATCACGTCGGAGATTTTTTATTAACACTTTGTCGCCTACTTTAAATGTATTCTCAGCCAATGGGTGTCTTTTCGCGTATGATTTTCGTTGAGCTGATTGTGCATCTATGATATTTTCTTCCACTTTATCTTGAAGTTTATCTAAAAGTTAAGATATTTTATTTTTTTTAAATATAACTAAATATTTGAAATTATAGTTTTATTTTTATATGTAATTTTTATAAAATATTTAATGGAAAGAAGAGACCAAATAAATTTTGTTTAGTTTACTTATAAGTTATAACTTATAATTTAACTATATACGTAAGCTCTAAGAACCAGCCTAAGTATCATTATAATAATAAAACATATGTTTTTATTCGTTATTAAATTTATTTTTGATTAAAAAAAATAATTAAATTTGGTTTATTAGTCAAAATAATAAATAAATAGCTTAGCACTAAAAAAAAGTAAAAAATTAGATGTTGAAATCTATAAACAATAAGAGGGATAGATTTGGAATAAAAGAATTTAAATGATGCATTCCTCCTTGTTATTCTATTGAGATAAAAGTATATGCTGGCAAAGAGGCTGTTGTTGATGATAGTGTTGGGACAAATATTGTTATGACACTAGGAGATCCTTATTTTGATTGTGGAAGAACATTATATGTGGACAATCGGTACTCAAGTGTTGAACTAGCTGAAAAACTAAAAACTAGACAAACCCATCTAGTAGGCACCATCAGATCGAACAGAAAATCCAATCCTAAAGAAGTAATAAAAAAAAAGTTGAAAAAAGGAGAGGTTGATTCAATGAGGAGTGATACAAATGTTTTAATATTAAAATGGAAGGATAAAAGAGACTTATATATGATATCCACAAAACATAACAGTGAAATGATTGAAGAACGTATAAGGGGTAAAATTGTAAAGAAGCCAAAAGTAGTGATTGACTACAATATAGGAAAGACATAAATTGATCTTTCTGATCAAATGATTTCTTACTCAAACCCTCTAAGGCGTAGCTTAAAATGGTACAGAAAGGTAGCGTTAGATGGCTTATTAAATATAGCTGTAGTAAACGCGTTTGTATTATTTAACAAAGTTACCTGTTCCAATATGTCAATAACTAATTTCCGTACTTCTCTAGTAGAACAATTAACCAAAAAAGAAAACATTGTCATAAATCCATCTATCAAACATCAACTACAAAAAACTGGTAAAAGCAGATGTTTTATGTGTTATTCACTAATGTCTAGTGAAAAGGGTAGAAAGTATGCCCAGTCTCATAGTACCAAAGTACAGACTAAATGTCTGGCATGTGATAGATATTATTGTACATTATGTTTTATCAAAGACCACAAAATCACAAAATGATAAAGAATAGTGATCAACAAATTATAAGCAGTGACACATTATTTACATTGTATCTATACATTTTAAATATTGATAATTATATAAAAGTTTTAAAGTTATGTTTTTTTTATTAATTATTATATACTTAGATAAATATATTTTATATTTATTATGCTATAAAAAAAATACCTATTACTATAATCAAACTGTTTTTTTTTATATTATTATTAATAGTAGGTAATTTGTTGTAACTTATGTTTTTTTATTATTAATGTACATGAGTGGTTTTTGAATATTATTTTATACTTTAAAAAAAAAGTTTTCAAGCTATGTTTTTTGTATGTAATATCATTTTTATCATAAAAAAGTTACATTTATGCTTTTTATTTTGCAATTTATAGGATAAAAGCCTAAAAAAACCAGAGATTGTTTTCATATTATTATATTGTTTCTTATTGTTCAAATACCTAATGTATTATTTTATAAAATAAATAAATATTTATTTGAGATTTAATGTGCTTTTTCATAATGAGATTTAGTTTGAGATCTCGGCTTATTTTAAGTTATAAACTAAAAAAAGGTTTTAGCAAAACAATTTTGAATATAAGTACAAGTTTTGAATTAAATCAGACAAAGTTTTATCCAAAAAAAAATTTGAGTAAACCTATGAAAAACCGCGTCGCCACGAGGACAAAGTTTGGTGAGATCTCGTGGCGGTCAACGTGTTAATAAAATCAATCTACATGAGCTTAAGTGTTTTCTTTGAATATATTTGTGTTTACATCTTGTCATACAATACATTATTATAATTGCAACTATAATCTAAAATAATAAAATTCATTTTTATTATTTAAACTTACAAATGACATGTAACATTTTTGAAAAGTACACACATTTCAATTTTTCAAGTAAAATTTAAGCATAATTTTCATCTAAAGGTACTTCTATTATAGCAGAGTTATGATCAAAACTACTATAAATAACAAAATCACATTTATTGATATTTAGCATAACCATTCCTAGCTGTACCTGATTATAATACGCATGTTTAATTTTTAAATAATATTCACCATCAGTAGTTTGTTTAATGTATGTAAGATTAGACATAACTTCATTTATGTTTTATGTTTTACCTTTATATGGACATTTTATTTCAACTAACTTACTACGATAGTTACTGTTATCAACAAGTACTCTATCAGGAGAGTATCCTAACCATTTTTCTGTCGCACTTGTACAGAGGCGCCGACTTTTAGATATTAGCGCGGGGGCAACATTATTGTTGCTATTACTACTCATAGATTTACATAATTTGCAAAAAGCTTTATCATTAATTTGATCATGTTCTAACCACCAGAGCTTGCGCTAAAGAAATATTAGAACTGCACAGTATACTGTTTGTATTACATAAAAAAAAAATATAATAATATTATATTATACTTCATAATGTATGCACATCAACAATTAAAATAACAAATTCTTTAAATCTATTTTTAAAATGATTTTGTTTTCTTTAACCTCGCTCGCACATAAAAAAAAAATTATAATTTAATAATAAATAATAATAACATTATTTTATAGGTACGTCATAATGTATGAACATTAACAATTAAAATAAAAAATTCTTTTAATCTTGTTTTAAAATTATTTTATTTTATTTTTTATGACAACCTCTCATCAGTATCGCTATTTTCCACTTGGTGATGTTTGTTTGTCTTTGTAGCATCTGGAAAGACACCATTAAAATAGTTTAGTTGCTTAGCTTTTGTTCTTTTAATAACTATGTTTTTTGCTATTCATCCATTTGAGAATTGACATGTTGGCCGGTTCCAATCATACAAGGGAGGCATAGGTATTATAATGTATGTATATAAGTACATATTTTCGGTTGAAACACTCATGGAGGAACGTAATGGAGACTTTAATAAATTACTAGCACTTATTAAACGCTCCAAATCCGCGCTGTGAGGTTTAGCTACAAGTATTCTTGCTAATAAAGTTACAATATTTATGAAATGTGGAGAAATGCATAATGTTTTGAATAGTTCTTTTAGATTCATATAGTTCGTAGTTGATCAATGTTTTCGATAGATAGTAGTTCCTCATACTCCATGGCTAATTCTTGTAAATTTATATCTTTGCCAATAGATTTATGGACATATTGTATGTTTGTATGTGGTGACAAATGGACAAATGGTTTTATAGTTGTAAGAAAATTATCATCGATTGAAAAACGCTGTTTTAAAAAAATATGGCACTGTAAATAGCAGAACACAGAAAACTGATCAATCGACAATCAATGAACAATATTTTTTCAAAAAAAAAAATTGCAATTTGCATCTACTTATTGTCATGGACATAATCACGTTAACATTATTTTTTTTAAATATATATATGTTATCACAATTCATAGAGTAGGTCACGGACTAAGATATATCTTAGTCCGTGGAGTAGGTTAACCTTAATTTGAACACAATCACAATATTTGACGGCATAACGTAACGGTCATGACCACGGTTTTAGAACCGTTTTATGACCGTAGTTTTAATCTTTTGATAATCATAGATAAATATTTATTATCAATGTTTTAATCATTATTTCTAATAAATTCAGGAAACAAAATGTCAAATGGTACTTATGTTACAAGTTCATAGACATAATATAAAATTAATTATTGAAAATTCAAATCATAATATTTTTTATGAACTGCACAACATTTAAATAAGAACTGCACATTTTTATTTAGAACTGCACATTTTATGCACAACTGCACATTAGCACAAGCTCTGGTTCTAACCAGTCATATTTGTTTAACCAAGATGTTAAAAATGTTATTTTTTTTGTTTTGAAAAATCTGATGTACTAGATATTTTCACATTGAATTTGATTATCATAATTTACATTAACGCTTGAAGTTGAACTATCATTATTAGAATTGATTTGGTTGTTAATTAAGTTTGAATCAAGTTCGATATTTTTTTTTGTATATATTTCCACATAGACATAATTGTTATTTGTTGATGAATTACTTTTATTATTATTTTTAATGCCCTACAAAAGTTTTAAAAAAATATAATTAAAAAATTGAATATTAAAATTTATTTTAAAATCTGATTTCACTATTATTATTGCTTTTGTTCCAATATGATTAATAATAAACTTACCTTAATGTTATAATCTTCGAATAGTACACTTCGTAGGGACAGTAATTACTAATAATAATAAAATAATCGAATAGATATTAGGTATTATACTATAGAATAATCAAAAATCAATACAAAAAAGGAGATACTATGGATCACTAAGCTGCGGTCTATTTGCCGTTGCGTAATGCGTTACTGTATCGCCGCAATGAATTATCTGTCTGGTCGACTACGTGTCGACGCGTTGGTGCTTAGATACATGACGTATATCATTGTAGAAACTATAAATATATTCGGGAAAAATTGAAATGACAGATGTATTTTTAGACAAAATATAAAACCAAATAGTAGTGAGCGTCGAGCGATCTATAGTATTTATAGATCATATTTAGGTAATAATGGTAATGTACACAATGGGGCACGGGGGCGAAATAATACTTTTGCCCCCGTTAAATCAATGTACGGGGGCGATCGCCCCCTTTGCCCACGTGGAGTCGGCGCCTATGCACTTGTATTAAATCCACTTTTAGAAACTTTTGTACAAGTATTTTTTGAGTTTAAATAACTAGCTGTATTTTCAAATTTAATTCCATGATTAGTGAACTTTGATGAAAAATTGTTTGGGCAAAAATAATTACTATAGTGCGTTTCACGAAATAAGAGACTCGATTCCAGCGCTACCGGTGGACAAACTTTTGAATTTCAGTGTCGATCAAACTTTTCATTTGCGCGGTAAATTTGAAATTATACGTACATTTTAATATGCACGTAATAACAATTATTATTATTACGTGCATTATTATTTAATATTTTTATTTGTGAAAAAATATATTATTTACCAATATGTTATATATTTATATCATATAATTTTATATACATATTATTCATAACCTCAATAAATAATAAAACTACTATGAATAATTAATTAACACAAATAAGTATCAAATAACAATTAAAATTGTATTCCTTGTTATTAGGTTGAAAAATATTTATAAAAAAAAATACAAGGGTTATAACAATTAAAAAAAATTAGTTAAGTAAAAATAATTAAAAGTCTTCGTCGTCATCTTCACTGTCGCTGGTTTCATCGGGATTTATTGTTATTATTATTGGTTCTAAAATTTCGTCACGTAAACCTTCTTTTATGAAATCTGATTCTTGCAATTCTTCGCAGTGCTTGACACAACGCTTCCAATCTTCGACCGTAACCGAGTCTATGACTTCGTTTACAAGTTTTTCGACATCGGCAATTTTAAATGTGGTGTTCAATTCGGCAACCTTATTTTTGATTTGAGCCCATATGAGCTCGATGGGATTATACTGACAGTGGTATGGTGGCAATCGTACAACCGAATGTCCCATTTGTAATGCAATGCCATCGAGTTCATACTCCTTTTCTTTGGGCATTGCAGCTTTTACCCGTTCACGTAACTCACTCAGAGTTTCAAGTGGAGAAAAATCGATACTTTTATCGGATAACCACTGTTGGATATCCGCTTTTCTCGCGTTTGACTTCGGGTAACTTACTGTTAAAGTGGAGTGGTATGACGCGTTGTCCATAACGATAATGGATGGTTCTTCCAAATGGTTCAACATTTTAATGAACCATTCTTTAAATATTGACGAATTCATTTGGGTATGGTAGTCTACATTTGTACCAGATTGACAACGGAACACTAATTTTGAACCTGCTACAAATCCAAATGAACTTGACCCGGCATGGCAGATAATCAAACGACTCCCTTTTCCAGTAGGCACCTTCAACCCTTCAGAATTTTTTTCGTTCTGCCATATGTACCCGCGAGTATGGTTTTGATTAACCCAGGTCTCGTCTAGATAAACGACAGGGCGAGTGTCATTATTTTGACGTAAATTACACATAGTTCTCAAAAATTTTACGCGCATTGCAACTATGTCATTTCTTTCCATAAGAAATTTTCTACCATCGTTACGTTTCTTATATTTGAAATGTAACGACTTTAAAATTCGCCACATAGAAGTTTTGGATCCCTTATAGTCAGTTTTTTCTTGGTACTTACTCAGCAATTTAGTTGATGTAGGATACTCAAGATTGTCGTAGAACTCATGGATAGTTCTACGAACAATATCCGCATCAAAGTCGTCAATGTCCGTTGCATATTTGACTCGCTTATATTGTTTACGTGGAGAAGTAAATGATGGATTTGAAGGGCCGGCCTCTGGTTCTGCATTGGCGATCGATTTATTACCTTCACTCGTTATTCTTTTTACGGAACTAAGGCTGACTCCACATGCTTCCGCAGTAACTGATTGAGGTAGGCTAAAATATTTTGCAACTTCGGGGTTCGTTTGGTCTTTCGACAATTTTTTAAAATAATTATAAACCTTAAAAATTGTGTCTTTTGTTTGCGAGTGAATATCAACACGTACCATTATTAAAAGAATAAACACCGTATTTTTGAATATCCGCGGGCTAATGGCAATCAGTGAAATTAAAACGATAACGGAACAACAATATTTACAATAGTACGTTAATTAATGTGAATCACAATGATATCAAAGTACAAAATAAACACGTGTGATGTGGTGTACACTGTACACGTCAATAATATTATCATTAATCTGGTATAATTTTGTTATCAAAATATCCAGTGGTGTATAAAACGGTGAAGCATACAATAGCAGCAGCTGCAATGTGAACCATTAAACTGCAGCTGCAATGCTGTCTGAGCACACAGCTGCTGTACAATTTTCGCGCGCATTGTAGTGCACATGTTGAGAAGCCCTACCGATTTTTGTCCGCCGGTCGCGCTGGAATCGAGTCTCTTATTTCGTGAAACGCACTATAGCTTTGGACTCCCACTGTTCATCAGATTTTGGGTTTTGACTGTAAGTGAAGATAGAATAACATCTGCTGCCTGTAATTTTAAATTGCCTTGTACTGGAACAATATAATTTTTTTTTTAAGGATTTTTCTCTGATATACTCTATGTCTGTTGACATTCCTATATATATGTTTTCTCACAACACTGTTTTAATGGTAATTATTTACTAGAAACATTTTTAAAAGTTAATTCTCTTCTTTTAGAAAAAAATAGGAATTATCATAAACCACTGTTTCAATATTAACTTCTATCAATCTTCGTCCTTCTTTATACAGGGCAGAGCTGATTTTGGTACTACAGATGCAAAACAAGATCTATAATAAATGTAATAATTATGTTGACACCTGGTACCTAATATCACCTTAAAAATCACGAAAAAATTGATAAACACGTTTCATTAATCCTCTTGAGAAAAACCACAATAGTGATTAATAAGATCACAACAGTCCAAAATGCTTCAAAGCTTGCTAAAAAAAACAAAGGAGGCAGAAATTCATTTGTCAATGTTTATAGTCGAACACAACATAGCAATACGAACGGTTGATTATCTGGTTTTATTAATAAAAATAATCGATTAAGATTCTGATGTTATAAAAAATATTAAATGCAATCGAACAAAAGCAACGGCACTGGTTTGCAATGTTATTGGATAATGTGGAATTCAAAATCTCATTCAAAGGAAGAAGAACCAAATGTTTTCAATCATGAGTCGACCGACAAATCTAGTGTTAAACATTTGGCCATAGTGGATACTGACAGCTATGAAGTCAAGCTATGTCACAGCTATGACAGCTCAATCTATCTTTGAATCAGTTATTAATTTTTTTTAAAGTTATGATATTCCATAAAAGTAAAATTAAGTTAGTTTTGCTTCAGATGGAGCCAATGTAATGTTCGGAGAACACCATTCAGTGAAAATATTATTAGAAAATGAAGTTCCTTTTGTAAGTAAATGTACATGCCATTCATTAGCTTTGTGTGCGTCATATGCGAGTAAAAAAATTCCCATTGAAGTTGAAGAACTAATGCGTGAAATATTGTTACAAACGTCAGACACATTTTGAAGAATTTCATATCTTTTTAGAGGTTAAACCACAAACTTTTACAACCTAGTCAAACCAGATGGTTGTCGCTTTATGCCTGTGTTAAACGAGTACTTGAACAATGGCATGCACTCAAGTTATATTTTCAGGGTCAACATTTGATTGACAATCATGCTAAAAATATCCATATAAAATTAATTAATCCAATATATCATTTTTATTTAAAATTTCTTGAGTTTGTCTTACCAATTTGAACCTTGAATTTCAATCACAAAAACAAAAAAATTACCAACTTTATAATAAAATGAGTGCAGCGTATAAAACATTACTGGACTATTAAATTAAGCCAGATTCTTTAAAAAACATGCTATTTCTGAAATACAATACCGAATGTATGACTGATCTTTAAAACAAGCGGCTCCTGATGGAAATAATTTGAAACCGTTTACATAGTTATTAGTGAGTTATTTATTTATTTAGCGAAGTGAGCTAGAAATTCATTCCAAGACACTACGAAAAGCATATCAAAAGTTTAAAGGCAATATTTTTTTTCATATTTAGGGGTTTCAAGGCATATTTTATAATTTATGAAGATTCAGTATGACAATTGGTTAATAAAAAAATAAATACATTCATAAAACTTAATAGATATTTTTGTATCGTATTTTTCAAATTTCCATTTGACATTAAAACAATGTCTTTCCCCTATTGTTTAATATAATATATACATATAAATTATAACTACAGCTAACTTTATCTAAAATAGAATATTATACAAATATAAAATATAAATAGCTGCTATCGAAATACGATGATTTTTTATAAATACTTTTCTAGGAAAATAATTCAATGATTATTGTTGTTAGACCTACTGCCTATTATTGGCAGTTCCAACTTATACGTCCGTGTTAATTGCTTGTGTTATAATTACTTATATTATTTTTATTGCATTATGCCGAAAACCAAACAACCTGTGACAATAGAATAGTTATGTGTTGGAATATGGTACGGATATATTTAAAACCGACAGAAGTATTATATTTTGTTAGTTATGTGAAGTGAAGGTTAACGGTGATCGAAAATTAGTAGTGACTCAACACGTTAAAACCGAAAAACATAAACAAGAGGCTATTAGAAAAAACGAAAAAAATACAAATTCTGAAATTCAACAGCTAGTAACTAATGCTTCAAAAAAGTGTTTATTCTCATATGATTTGTGTAAAGCATTATTTTCAACAAACATACAAAATAAGTGATCTTCAATTAAAATAATTTTTAGAAAAGTATACATCAAGAGAAATTCCTAGTGACTTGGCACTACGCAAAACTTATGTCAATGACATATACGAAGAAACAATTAAAAATATTACAGAAAAAATTAAAGGAAATAAAATATGGGTGTCAATCGACGAAACAACTTACTCTGAGGGAAGATATTATGTAGCTAAATAATAGACTTTTTAGATAATCAGTTACCTTGTCATTTATTATAACCACAGAACAATACAGAAGCGACACTCTGCTTGGTGGTCGATCTCTGGTGGTTTAGTGTTGAAGTTGTAAATGATTACCTGGTGGTTTAGGAGTGTTGTTATGAACGATTTTTTTTTACAATAAACGGTTTGTTGTTTGTTTGCGTTTTAATACTTTAAGTTATAACCTAACCGTTCTATGCCTATATGGCATACGGCTACCCAACAACAACTATTAACTTATAATTTTTCGCATTTCAAGTTCGACATAAATTATAAATTATAATATAATTTATTATCATTTCTGTGTTATCATAATGGTATCAAGTATCAACTATTAATTATTGAAATATATGATATGAGCCGTCAGCTGATTCTCATAAATAACAAAATGGCAGTGCCCATGAGTTCAAGGCCGTGTCCCCACTTTTTTCAAATAGCATTAGGAATTGTGAGAGTGTCGTACCCCTGTTATAACTGAGTTATCTTGCTGTGGTAACTTTTCCATAACATGTTGTTTATTTAATGGGAAAATACCTGTAGCCTTAAAAGAAGATTGTAAATCTCTTGTTATCGAACCACCACCATTAAAACTGTCCATAGTATTAAGAGTTTTGCGTACTAGTGTTGGAAACGACGATTTAGGGATAGCATTTAATCTGGTATTTTGATTTTTCCATTAATTTAAAAAATGTCGACATGCCTGCTTTAGAGGTCTGAAAAACCCGACATCTAGAGGCTGTGTGAGATGGGTTGAATTTTTTTGGAAGACAGACAAAATCAATATTATTTTGTTCACATAGATAAATAATTTCTGGTTGAATATGGCTAGAAAGGTTGTCTCCTATTAACACTTTTTTTGCCCACTTGACGTTTTGCATGAGGCATAAAACTTGTTTTGAACCAATCTTTAAAAGTTACTCCATCAATCCAGCCATGAGCTGTACGGTTATAGCAAGACCCTTTTGAACAGCATGGTTCCGAACAACATGATTGGCCTTTTGGCCCACCTTCTGTCCATGGTTGCCACATTTCACTAGCTTTGAATATAATATATGGTGGCAAAAGTACTCCAGCAGCTGAACCACAAACCATAATGGACGTAGATGATTTAGAATGGTCTGAACGCGCTCTGGGTACTTTGTTCCTCGTTGAAAAATCATTTTGAGTTTCTCTGGATTATCTTGCAAGTTACTTTCATCATAATTGTATATATTTTGAGCAGGAACATTTTCAATCACTTTTTGTTAATTATCAAAATATTCAGAAATGATTTCTGGAGAAACTTCAGCACGATTACGTGCAATGTTAGTTGCAACACGTTGGCATACCAAATTATTATGTCGGTTTAACATACTGTGTGCCCAATCTCTACCTGGCAAGTTGTTTGAAAACTTTTCAACCACAATGCCTTTTGAATCCAAAAATGATTTTGCAATTAACCTGTAAAAATATTTAACTATTGAAATCAATATTTACTTAGTTTGAATGTATAATGTGATAATGTATAACACAAACACCAGGTTTATCAAAATTTAAAATAAAAATAAAATTGTATCAAAATCAATAAGCCAATCAAATAAAAACATTTTATTTGTTTATGATGATTCTATACTTATTTAATATGGCGTGGAAGTACTAGAAGTTGATCTAGAAGTTATCGTCGATAGAGTGTGGTTATTTGCATGCCTGTTAATATATTTTATTAATTGTAACACATTCATGCGAAAATCTAGTTTATCCTCGTCTGACATTTTTCTCACAGAAGGTGTGATTGCTTCATCTTCGTCAGGGGGATTATCCAGAGCTTTCAAAATTTGTCTGTCAATGTCTTCTTGGCGTTCTTGCAACCGAGCTTTTTTGGGAAAGTTGCGTTTATCATATCACTAAACTAACATTTTGCTGAGATTGCATTTCTATGTTACTTTATCATTCTCTTATGTCATGATCTTCATTTAGGAGGGAGTACTTACCATGTTGGGGGTATCATCTATACTTGACTCAGTATCATCTGATTGTACCACTTTTAACAAGAATGTCAAATGGTCATGGTATAAATATTTTTTAGAAGTGCTTTGGCCAGATTTTTTTTTAAAAGATTTAACAAAAGCGTCGCGAATATTTTGCCATTTTCCATTGATTATTTCCCCTTAAAAAATTGAAATAAATACTATAAAAAATATGTTTATTTACACAGATAATTTTTTTTTTTTTTAATCGGAAAATTACACAATTTTTAATAACCATTTTATGTTCATTTTTATTTTAAGGTACCTTGCTTCTGGATCAACATTTACTGACCTTCATTACTACTTCAGATTAGGCATAAGCACAATCAGTAAGATTGTTCGTTTAGTTTGCCACTTCTTGTGGGTTATACTAAAAAACGAACTACTTCCACAACCAACAGAAGAAAATTGGCAAAAAATAGCAAGAGCTTTTAAAAAAACCGCTCAATTTCCAAACTGTCTGGGCTGTGTGGATGGGAAACATATAAGAGTAAATAGATTTCCACGAAGTGGGTCAATGAATATTAATAACAAAGGATATTTTTCTATTGTTCTTATGGCGGTGGCTGATTCAGATTATAAATTCACCTAAGTAGACATTGGAGCTTATGGTAAAGATTGTGACTCATCAGTGTTTCAGCGTAATATTTTTTTTGAATTAATGACGAGGAATCAATTAAAAATACCAGCGCCATGCCCTATGTATTCAACTAGTAATATACATTTTCCATTTGTACTTGTGAAGAATTTTACATAGGGCACTTTATGTATCAAAAAAGTTTTCGAAAGACATAGTAAAAGCATGTGTTATTTTACATAATTTAGTTAGAACAAAGGATTCACAAATATATGACATCGATGTTTATGAAACTCGAACGCTGCAAGATTTACCTAGAGCTTTATGTAATAGATCATCAAGAACTGCAAATGATTTAAGGGATCGTTTTGCAGACTACTTTGTGAGCACAGAAGGGTCGCTGCCATGGCAATTGAAAAAAAAATTGAGTTAAAAGTAATCGTTAAAAGTAATAAATTCATTTAGTAGAATTTTATAGGAAATAGGTAGTTGAATATTGTTATAAGATTGCTGGCTTAGCTACCCAGTAATAGTTTAATAATATTCGAACGCGTTACTCGTAAAAAAGATCGCGGCGAACCTAGGCCCGTAATAATTTACGTAAAATACATGCGTTGTTAGCAGTAAGCGTGTGTTAGTAGGTACACAGTATATTAACATGCGGCGCGCATAAATAAATACGAATAGAATAAATACGTACGTACGATACGTGTATACGGGAATAAATACACACATTTAAGAAAATAAATGTGTTTTTTTTTTGTAGTTAATTAAATGAAAATTATTAGATTTTAATAATGTTAGTGAACATTAGGTATATATGAATACAGAATCGGATAGTTCAGATATTGAAACTAGTTCTACGGACAGTTCAGTACAGGGGCGGATCCAGGAATTTTCTGTGGGGGGGGGGCGCACATTTTCTAGACATTTATGTTTATCATTTATTTATATCATCACGATGGCCTCTTATAGGTATATTCTGTTGTCCATGTAAAATTAAAGTTTTTATTATTGGAACAAGTCTTTCTCTATTTTCAATAGCCTGTTGTTTACGTGAAGTTTCAACCTGATTCCGAATATCATAAGATGGATTTTTATATACTTGAATAAATGATTCACTTTTAACTATTGCCAACTTATGATACTGAGTTTGAGAATGGCAGTCTAAGTCTCCATGTTTTCCTAATAAATTAGCAAATTTTATAAGGGGTTCTGTCACCAATTTTTTAACAGATATTGTTTTTTGACCACCTACTAGAATATCATTAGTAAAAATGGCGCAATTTTTGCAAAAAAGTCCTTTTTTCACATCGGAATAAACTAACCAAGAATAATTAGATAAATGCTGATGATTAGGACGTCGCTTTTCTTCTCTATTGCGTTTGTTATGTACAGAAAAAGGAAATATATAATTTTTTGGAGGGACCCAGTGATTTTTAAGAATCATAAATTTAGTAAAATCATTAATAGAATATATGTGGTCTATATAGTTACCAATATCATAACTTTCCGATGAAGTAGTAGTATCATTATTATCATCAATAATACGTTGCGATTCTATTGAGCTCGTCGAAGCAGAAGTCAATAAACTATTGAACGACAAACTTGGAGTTAAAGTATCCACTTCTTCTGTTGATGTGACACTTTCATGGGTTTCATGCAACTTAATTTTTTTTTTTTATTACAAATTTGTCCATTATAGGTTTAGAAATATACCATTAATATTATATAATATACTAGATTCCGGTGTTTGTCATCCCGCCTACGGCGGAAAGACTGTGTGGGCGGTGGTGCATCTTTGTCGGATTTTTGATCCAGCCTGCGGCGGGAATGGGGGGTCGTCGGTTATTGTGTTTTGTCGTGTTGGCAGCACTGGTTAAGCGGTAATTTTTGAACTCGGAAGAGTGTCTAGTCGTAAGTCACGCGATTCAAGTCGATCGTACGACACACTACACAGCCAGCCAGGTAGGCAATCCGACTACGTCGGATCGCAGACCATGCACCGGGCGGGTATGTCCGGTTCTGGTGTGTGTGTGTTGAAATCGGAAATTCGGATTCTGGGTTTGAGTGTCTAGCTATCAGTCATCTCGGGTAAAAGTCGATTCCCGAGTGTCGGATACAGTGGGGGACACTGGGGGTGTAAGTCGCTCGTATGCAAGTAGCTAGTCAGGTAGGCAATCCGACTACGTCGGATCGCAGACCATGCACCGGGCGTGTATGTCCGGTTCTGGTGTGTGTGTGTTGAAATCGGAAATTCGGATTCTGAGTTTGAGTATCTAGCTATCAGTCATCTCGGGTGAAAGTCGATTCCCGAGTGTCAGATGCAGTGGGGGTGTAAGTCGCTCGTATGGAAGTAGCTAGTCAGGTAGGCAATCCGACTACGTCGGATCGCAGACCATGCACCGGCCACCGGGCGTGTATGTCCGGTCCTGGTGTGTGTGTGTTGAAATCGGAAATTCGGATTCTGAGTTTGAGTGTCTAGTTATCAGTCATCTCGGGTGAAATCCGATTCCCGAACGGACAATCCGCCTACAGCGAAAAGTGCTCGAAACGGCCGTTCAAATATGAAAAAGTATACAGGAGGTAATAAAATTGTATTTGTTGATAATTATAGAGAACAGTTATCAGGTGTTTTATGTTAGGCTTCACTGTAATCAATGTAATCATTGTTATGTTTTCGCGGTTATAACAAATAAGTCGACAAAATCTAATTTTCTGATTGGATATTTCCTAAAATATACCTACCTTGTATATTTATTTAATTATGAGAATTAAGTCAAATTAACAAATAGATAATTATATTGGTGAATAACAAATTTTATTGAAATGTAATACTATCCTATTAAACGTAGGTATCTATAAATGAATACACTATACATACTCTCGTTTCCGACACACTACTCCACCCCGGGACTCGAATTTTCGAAAAAAACGGCAAATGAAGCAGTCATATTACAGTCGTACTATTTTTTAATATAGTATTTATAATCTGTAGCAGTATTTAACCAAATCGGAATCACGTAAAAACTGTAATATATCAAGTAGGTACTACACGTAGATTAGTTATATTATAATGTATTATTAAAAGAAACATGTAGGTGCGTTGGTAAATGTTAATTATAATAATTTTTTTGCCCAATAAATATCGTCAAACGAATAATAATAATATATATAATATAATAATGCAAAATTAAAAAAAAATTAACACTTTCGTTAAAAATGATAAATGTGACGAAAAAAAAACGCAAAAAAAAGAAATTCGATTTAACACGGCCCCGCCGGCGTTCGAAACCACGACCGTCGAATCACCCGTTTTAACGCCTAACCTACCTAGCCACCTACCGAGATGAAATTAGGAGCCAAATCTATGACTCTTAAGGGCGTTTGAGCGGACCACCATGTCCGCCACCTTCGGACGTTCAAGACGCGAGATTTGCGAAAAAAATCGAACCTCGAGGCGCATGTATATACATGCGTATATATGCCTGTATATAGCGATACCTACACGGTACCTACTCTCGTTTCCGACACACTACTCCACCCCGGGACTCGTCTGTGGCTATAAATATAGCGGGGAACGCGAATAAGTAGTCGACGGGGAGGGTGATATGACCGAAAGGGGCTAAAACTATAATTTTCAAAAAAAACGGCAAAAAGAGCAGTCATATAGTCGTACTTATATTTAACTGCCAGAGTTTAATCATTTCTATTAGATCTATTAGTTTATTAATACCGTATTAAACAGTATTTAACTTAAAAACTGTAATATATCAAGTAGGTACTACATGTAGGTTAGTTATATTATATTGTATTTATATAAGAAACATATAGGTGCGTTGGTCACTGTAAAATCAAGTATTATTATTATTATTTATAAAATAGTACAGTATCATTATACAATTTAGTTACAATTTAAAATATCTACTTTAATGTATATTAATATTTTTCTGCCAAAAAAAAAAAAAAATGTGACGAAAAAAAAAACTCGAAGAGTAACATCCAAATAATCACGGATGGCGCAAATTAACGAAAATCCCAGAGGCCAGGTTCGAACCCACGACCCTCGAGTCACTTATCCTAACGCCTAACCAACCTAGCCACCTACTCAGATGAAATTCCGAGGCAAATGTATGACTCTTAAGTCGCGTCGCCGTGCTCGCGGCGATAAAATAAAATTCTTATCACTTTCCTTATCAATAAAAACAATATTCAAGAAAATCCCAATAAATCCTATCAAAAACTCAAAACCCCGAGTTTCCCCTTGGCGAGGTGGGTGTTAGTACTCTCCCGGACCAAAATCCATCAAAAAAGCAAAATCCAAAAAGGGGGGGAGGAGGTTCCCCCGTTCCCTAAAGCGGAAAACGGTAGTATTCATAAAAAGAATGGGTTCCCCCTTGGTCCGAGGTCTTTAACTTGAATTCCGGCCGAGTTATACTCAACTCAAAATGTGGGGGGGGTGGGGGCTTTGGTTCCCTAATGTTGAAAATTCATCTGGGGCCTAAAAAATTGAGATGCCCATTGGTACGGGGTCTCTAAGTCGAATACCGGCTAAGTTATACTTGGTCAAAAATAATTACTCGTTTAATGGGTCGGGGGGACGGTCGCGGGGTAATCGATTTATAAGACGTTATTATCACGTCAAAAAATTGAAAAACACGGGTTTTTTTTTAATAATAATAATAATGTTCGAAAATATTAGGATCGATAAGGAAAAGGGAGATAAGCGAGCGGAATTTATAGCGCGGGAAGTATTGTGATTGGTCGTCATGGAAGAAAAGCGGAGTGCCGTGAGCGCTCCCCGCGGATCTTATACGCGTTATTAGCGTTTTATTATATAAGATTATTATACCGTTATTATAACCATTTAGAAACAATTTAACATAAATATAGGTAACCACGACATAACACAGCTAGTTCAATACTGAAACTATTTTTTGTACACTTGTACACAATACGAAGAAAATCAGATATTGTTGTTGTATAATTTAAATTGTAATCTGTCTAATCTGATGAATAGTGAAATATTATGTGTATAGATATCTATTTCAATTATTACGATAACGGGGACTGTGCCGTACGTCACGCGTCGTGGCCCGAAAATAATATGAATGGAATATTTATTTTTAGATATAATTCAAATACTTATCAAGATAATATTAATAATACGTAAACACTAAACACTACACATGTAGAAACACTAGAAACTAGAAATAACCTCGAACCGCCGTCCGGCGATGCGGAATATAAAAATACGTCTTATTATTATTTATTAAAAAGTACGTCATTACGCTACATACAATAATTTCATAAAAACATTTTACAATTTTTAAATTGTAATTAAAATGTAATTTTTCAACTAAATAAAAGCCGAGGGGGTGGCGCGCGCCCCCTGCGCCACCCCCCTGGATCCGCCACTGGTTCAGTAAAAGTTAAAAAATTTAAAAATAAGTGAGAAATAAAAGCGGAAATTTTAAAAGACGCTATAAAGAAAGAATTTATAGAAAAAACAGGCAAACAAAAAGCTAACGCCGATAAAGCTGTTAGGAAAGATTTCGTAAGAACACTTAGTTTAACAGAACGGATAGATATCACGCCACGAGAAAGTAAACAAGGCGTAGGTCGTTCAGGTACTAGGTCAGACTCAAGCGTAGTTCACGTGCAATTAGAAGTTAGGAAAAACACAAAAAATAAAATGGATATTGATAAAGCAATACCAATGATACCAATTTGCACAGGAAAGAAAGACGTAGCGGAATTTATAAATATCTGCGAGATCGCGCTTAAAGATATTGCTGACGCGGATAGACCTTTATTATTAAAAATAATAACGTCAAAGTTGACAGGGAACGAGTTAGAAGTAACAAAATATAGAAATTTAGACTCTTGGGCATCAATAAAATCCATATTAGAGGGGGCATTCGAACAGAAAGTATCGGAGAGGGCCCTGGCAGTAGCTTTAAACACGGCACGTATGACCGAGGGAGAGAGTGTAGCAAAATTCGCTAGTAGAATCGAAGAGTTATATTATAAACTATGCGCGGCTAGTACATTGGGATTAAAACCGGCCGAAGCACTTGTAATTAAAAGCCAGACAAAAAAGCAGGCTATGATTATATTTATGACAGGATTACCACATCATCTGTACACAGTACTAAAAAGTAGGAATCCAGAAACTTTAGAACAATGTTTTAAACTAGCGATAGATGAAGATCTTGAATTTAATTCTAAATTAGACATGGAAAAGTTGCAGGGAAATGTACAAAAACAAAATAGTAATTAAAAACAAATTAATGGTAATAACGAAGAAAAACGACATAATGATAGTAATAGAAATAATATGTTTAATCGCGGAGGAAACGGGTACGCAAATCAAAATAGTAGAAATAATAATTTTAATGGGTATAACAATAGATATAGCAATAATAATCGCGGCGGTTATAGTGCAGGCGCGAATAATCGCAGCGGAAGTTATGGACGAAATTTTAACGATAATAATTTTCAACGAAATAATACTAATCAGACTAGAACCGGATGTTACACATGCGGGAAATCTAATCATTTTGCAAGGGATTGCTGGCAAACAGTATGAAGGCCGAATACACAAAAAAATACTTATAATAATAATCGCGGCAACGGCGCGCGTAATATTGGGAATAGTAATAATCGTACGGGCAATAATAGCGCACAAAATGTACATTGCAGTTTTTGTAATAAGGTAGGACATGAAATTGCGAACTGTTTTACAAAACAGAAAAATGAGAAAAATAATTCAAAAAACTTCAGGGGACAACCTCAGGTGGGCGTGAGGTTAGTCCAAGAGATAGTACAAGACCCACAAAACGAATTTTTCACATCACAACTCGATTAGTATCATACGAGAATGACATAGTAACACACTGCGATTACACCCACATTCATACGCGTGATATAGAACGAGAACAAAAAGTGAGGGCGTTGATACGAACAGACCACTTTCAAGTTCATGAACGTAAATCAATAACAAAAATCTGCGAGGATTATTCCGATATTTTTTATTTGGAGGGTGATAGACTTACGTGTACGGTGTACGACAGCGGCCGAACATGTAATAAAAGTTCCGAAAGATTTGAAACCAATTTATAAAAAACCGTACCGTTTACCATTTTCGCAACAACCAGAAATAGAAAAACAAATAGATCAAATGATGAAAGACGAAATTATTGAAAGATCAATGAGTCCGTTTAATGCACCACTAATTTTAGTTAAAAAGAAAGAGGATGCATCAGGAAAACAAAAATTCAGAATAGTTATAGATTTTAGAGCACTTAATGACGTAATATTAAACGAGTTTCACCCGTTACCAAATATAACGGAAATTTTGGATCAACCAGGTCAATGCCAAATTATTTACATTATTAGATTTAAAGGCAGGATATTGGCAAGTAAGTTTAGCAAAAGATTCAAAAGAACTTACAGCATTTTCTACGGGGCAAGGTCATAATCAATTTAAACGATTAGTTATGGGGCTAAGTTCAGCTCCGGCAACATTTCAAAAAATGATGACAAATGTATTATCAGGTCTAATAGGAATAAAATGTCTGGTATATTTAGATGATATAATAGTTTACGCGAAAAACTTACAAGATCATAATGAAAAATTAATTGATGTATTTGAACGGTTACATATACATAATCTAAAAATAGAACCGGATAAATGTAGTTTTTTACAGCGGGAGTGTTTATTCTTAGGGCATGTAATTTCCGACGAAGGGATAAAACACGACAAAAAGAAAGTTGAGGCTGTAATGAATTTTCCGGTACCTAAAAATGTTAAGCAAATAAAAAGTTTTTTAAGACTCAGTGGGTATTATATGAAATTTATAGAAAATTATAGTGCTATTGCTAATCCAATAGTAAAATCAGGGCCGGTTATAGGCGTAGGCGACGTAGGCACAAGCCTACGGCGGCAAAATTTATAACTATATAGAGGCGGCATATAAGAAAAAATCAAATATCTTATTTTTCACGTTTATTTTAGATTTTAACAAATTTCAAAATACAATATACAAACATATTGTGTAGATCGATAAAACTCCAAAACAATATTCAATAAAAATAATACAGATAATTTTTCCCTGAATTGCGATAACGTCTCAAAGCATGTTGTGCCATTACAATTTAATCGATAATAATTCTATTAGCGTTTTTGCAATTGGAGACTGTTGTGTGTCATTCACTCTCACTGTACAGTGTAGTGTACTAGTGTAGGTACATTCTTTATTGAGCTCAACAATATAATTTTTTTATAAATCAAGACATATACGATATACATCTATCAAGACTTCATTACACAATAGGTAAGTAATATAAATATAATATATTTTTAATTTACTGTTAATCATTATTGGTACCTATAGCGCGTAAATTATTCAATAGTATACGGTCGCCGTTATAGTGAAACTGCCGCCCGACAGTTCAATCATAATATTATGTAAAATGGTTAGGTTATGGTTTGACGGATGGCCGGAGGAGGCCAGGGAGAATAAGCTGCGTATTATAGACGCTATTGAAACTGAGTTCACGACAGTAAATAATATTGCCGTATCGCGCGTCGTTCTTAGTCTTCTTCATAATTGAATGTATTTTTATTTATTTAATAAATTAGAACACGTTTACTACAGGCATAACATCTTCTATCTGATATTTATTGTATTTGTAATTATTTTAAAAATGCAAAAAGACCAAATAATAGAATTTTTGTTAACTAGTGGTTAATTAACTATGTAATACTGTTATATAATTAGTTTTTCTTGTCCGTTGTTGTATGGAGTTTATGTTAAATAATTAAAAAATAAAATAATATTAATTAATTATTATCTTATTTATTCAGATATTATGGCTGATGACATAAAAAAGCGTAAACGATTATCAGGTTCGCAATATTTAAAGAAAAGACTAGCACGGGAGAAAGATTTAGTTAAACAAAAAGGTAGTTTACTGAAATTTTGTCAACAAAATAGTCAAGCAAATGTTATTAATGATAATGATACTGATGACAGTGAAGAAAATAGTGGAAATAAAAATATTGAAGATCTAAGTATGGGCGAAGTTGACAATAAAAAAAAAGAACATGACAATGAAAGTAAAGAAGAGATTAATATAACTGAAAAGAATAGTGCCAATTTAAATATTAAAGATATACATGATATAAGCAGCAGAAAAGCTGATTTTGACTCTGAAAATGAAAACAAGAAAGAGATTGCTATAAGTATTATAAGTGAAGAAAATATTGAAAATAAAAAATCTTGTAATTATTACAAAAATATCGTAGTGATGAAAATTTTGAAAAAATACTTACACAAGCAAGTTACTTAGCAAATGAACTTGGTGTACAAGATAGTTTTTCGTTAAATCAATTTCGAACTCGACGTAGAAAAACTCATTTTGATTACGAATCTCGTGATACTCCTATAACAGATCCTAAACAGAATTTCAAAATAAATTTTTTTCATCAAATATTAGACAATATGCTCCAATCAATAAATGACCGATTTATTCAACTTGAAGACCATAGTAAATTATTTTCATTTCTTTATAATATTTCTAATGTAAATAATTATGAACATTTAATGAAGTGCTGTAAAGATCTTCAGCTAGCACTTTCTTCAAATGACGGTTTAAATTCTGATATAAATTCTGTCGAACTTTGTGAAGAAATAAATACATTACAAAAACATTTGCAAAATGAAAATGATCCAAAAGCAATTTTACAATTTATATGTGAAAACAAATTAATAGAATTATTTCCTAATGTATACGTAGCTCTAAGAATTTTATTAACATTACCAGTAACTGCAGCTTCAGCTGAAAGAAGCTTTTCAAAATTAAAAATTGTAAAGAACTACTTAAGATCACAAATTTCACAGGATCGTTTAGTTGGATTGGCAACAATTTCAATTGAAAATCAAATTGCGAATGATCTTGACATTGACGATTTAGTTAAAGATTTTGCGTCAGCAAAAGCAAGAAAAATACATTTTTAAAAATTATAACTAAATATTGTATTTCATAATAACTATTGTAATACCTTACAAACAATCCATGTACTATTAATTTAGTAATTTCTTTTTTATTATATAATAATTGACAAGTGTAAAAAGTTTTTAATTTTTTTGCTCCTACATAATATGACATTTATCTATGTAAGTTATAATAAAATAAGAGGCGGCAATTTTGATCTTTGCCTACATATAAAAAATTGCTTGCGCCGGCCCTGAGTAAAATTATTAAGAAAGGACATAAAATTCAATTGGGATGAAACTTGTCAAGCAGCTTTTGACAAATTAAAGGAAATACTTTGTTCAGAACCAATTTTGCAATATCCAGATTTCACGAAACAATTTATACTTACAACCGACGCTAGCGGAAAAGCGCTAGGTGCAATATTATCTCAGGGTAAAGTAGGATCTGATTTACCGATAGCTTACAGTTCTAGAACTTTGAACAGAGCAGAATGTAATTATTCAGCAACAGAACTAGAATGTTTAGCGATTATATTTGGCGTAAAAACATTTCGACCGTATTTGTATGGTAGGAAATTTACAATACTTACAGACCATAGACCGTTGTCATGGTTATTTAATTTAAAAGATCCTTTATCCAGATTAGCAAGATGGCGTATAGAATTAGAACAACATAATTATGAAATAGTTTACAAAATGGGTAAATTAAACACAAATGTCGATGCTCTATCTCGTATGTATAAAATCGATGAAATTAAGGAAGAAACTTATGAAAGTTTTATGAAAAAATTCGAAACGACAGTAATTTCTAATAAGGACGTTAAGGAAGTACATGGGGATTTAATAGACAGCCCTTCGGAATACAATATCGTATCTGAGATCGAAAAATATTATAATTTTAGATCAGGTATTAATTATGAATTAAAGAAACGATTTGGTAGAGATAAAATATTAAAATCTAATAAAGATTTAGGTCACGTCGTAAAATTTAAAAGCGGTAATAGATAAATAATATTTCTAATTACGAAAACAAAACAGAAACAATTAGCAACGTACGAAAATGTACATATAGCATTACTAAATCTTAAGCATTTTTGTGGAAAACATAAATTAATAAAGTTAGCAATGAACCAATCAGGACAACAAGACGGACTAGATTGGGCAAGGGTTAGGTCAATGATAAGATACATTTTTCGTAATACGGATATAGAAATCATAATCTGTACCAAATTAGAATTTAGTAAAGAAGAAAAACTAGTAATGTTTAAGCAAATGCACACGTCCAGATTAGGCGGGCATGGAGGCTTGAATAGAACAGTCAAGAAGATAAAAAAACAATTTAACTGGCCAAATATGAAACAGGAGGTAAGGGAATATATACAGAATTGTACAGCTTGTCAAATTAATAAGAATACTAATAAACATATTCAGTATCCTATGGTTATAACAACAAGTACAAGACCATTTGAAAAAATATTTTTGGACATTGTAGGACCGTTAGTTACAACAGTCTAGGAAATAACTATATACTTACAATGCAATGTGACTTAACGACGTTTAGTCTAGGGGTAGCTTTGGTTTGTCACACGGCAAATGTGGTAGCAAAGGCGTTCGTAACAAATTTTGTCTGTATCCACGGGATTCCGGACGAAATATTAAGTGACCAAGGAACCGAGTTCCTGTCGAAATGTTTTACGGACGTATGCAAGTTGTTAAAAATTAATACAATTAAGACTTCGGGTTATCATCCAATGACCAACGGTGCTCTTGAGCGTTCACATAAGACATTAGCAGAATATTTAAGGCACTACGCAGGTAAAAGTTTGGATGATTGGGATGAACTTTTACCATACGCAATGTTTGTATACAATTCTACGGAACACACGTCCACGAAATACCAACCCTATGCGTTAGTGTATGGTAGGGACATTCATATTCCAGTTAAATTAAAATCAAGTCCAGAACCTAGGTATAATTACGATGATTACGTGTACGATTTAAAAGAAAAGTTACAAAAATCAAGTCAAATAGCACGGGAACGATTAATAAAAAATAAAGAAATAAATAAACGATATTACGATAAAAAAGTCAAAACCGAAGAGTTAGAAGTTAGGGATATGATTTTACTTAAAGATCACACCCAAAGGAACAAGTTAAGTCCACTTTGGAAGGGACCATACGAAATATTAGAATCGTTAGATTCGGAAAATGCAGTTATATCGCGGAATCGTAAAAAAGTAACGGTACATAAAAATGACGTGAAAAAATATTACGAAAACGACGATAAGGATGACGTTAAAAATGATTAAAAGCATAGCGAATAGATTAAATTATAACGTATGTAAATATATAAATAAATGAAAAAAAAAAACGGAAATAGAATTATAAAAAAAGGCAGGTAAGTGGATGTCGCTCAGCTGTACAGAAGGTTACAAGTTGGTCATCGTTTAATGGATTGTATTAAACTTGAATTCAATGATATAATATCATTGTATAAGAAAAACGATTCTGAACGGAGACGGTTTGTCAGTCTGTATATTTTATATTGTCATTAATTATTTTATTTATTTAATTATTATTTTTTTTATTCGTTGCTACGGTGATAAACAAATTGTTATAAATTAAAATCCCATTTTAAGCGGTTTTTCGTAATTTTTCAGTACTTTTTCCCGTGGCATTAAATAACTATTGAGAAAATCGAAAAATGACCTCTCTAAAGTACCACCTTGGTCCAATTTGCTAAAAGATAAGGTACTATATGTTGAAATCAAAGGATAATAAACAAAAGGATAATCGGAAAGGAAAATAGTGGTACAATACCTAGGGACGGGTTAGAGAAAAAAATAAATATTTTTACGAAGGGTCAATTACATCAACCTACAACACAAAAAATTAATGTTGATGAAATATTAAGGCGAATGGTTAAAAATAGACCAAGCACGACGCCTAGTACCACAAAGGTTCATCAGCTTTTTAAACAATATCGTAAAGGGAAACAACCGGAAATTACAATAATTAGAAGTGGTAATTCGACCATAACCAATAACAGAAATTCGGAAATAGAAACAACAATTAGAATAGAATATAGACTATAGTATAATAATAGGGTTAATGATGTTGGTACTAATGGTAGCAATAACCGTATTAGGAATTTAAAGGTTATAAATGTAAATGTAAGAACAAAGATGATAATTATGGTATAACGGAAACACAATTGGATTGTGATCCGAGGGTAGATACTACGAGTACTACGAGATTATAGTAACAATTATGGAAGATATAAGGGATATTATATTTTTTTTTTTTTTTGTTATTAATATTAATTAATATTAATTTTAGAAGTAGTTAAATAAAACATATTTGGTGGAAGTATTTAGTGTAAATGTTAATAATAGTACTTATATAAAGAATATAATGTTGATTAAAAACGTATGCATAGCAAATAGAATTATTAATACAATAATATATTGTAGGGGCGAACATATATTGTTTTATACGAAGTCTTGGCAACGGACACGGATGGTACAAAAATGTTGGTACGATTCAGTGGGAATAGTGAGCCACTGTTCGAGCTAGCATTAACCGTGCGAGCAGGGGGTCGTCTGTTGGTAGTGGTACTGAAGAAAGCGGGGGAGTACATAATGGAAAAGGAAGTATGTCGTTATATAGGGATGGAACCCTTTATATATCAAAAAAAACATTCATTCAGAACAATAATAGAATATCAGTATGGTGGGCTGAAAGGTGCATGTACTGATAAATTTCCGGAGGAGGAAATGGTAATGCTATGTCATTGGTTGCTGGGTGAATTCAGTAATAAAGATGCACGGGGAGTTTCGAATATACCGTTTCGGTACCATTTAGACTTAGACAGACCTCTGCTGGCGCGAGTCCAATCCAAGAAAATAGGAGTGGCAAGTATTGTATTTAATAGAACAGAACCACCAGCCATTACGGGGGAAGAAGATGCGGATCGACTAGAATACGATATATCATTAGCAGATAGGGTTATAGACGAATTTTATAATTTGAATAATGAAATAAATATAGAAGCATGGTCAAATTTTAGGGCAATACAGACGAATAGGGTTAGGGTAGCAGCTCTAAGCAACACTGGAATAAGTAACAATGAAAATAATAATACTAGTAATAATAACCTAGGTGGAAGTAACAATAATGGTGACTGGGTTAATAGTATTTTGAGTGTTAAGGAAGAATTAGATATATTAAATAGTTATTATGATACTGTAGAGGAACTCGATATAGTTTCGAATAGTTTATTTAGTAATATGGACGAGTTAGAAGGATTTAGTGATAGTGAGTAAATATATATAAAAAAAAAAAAAATGAGTTATGGAATGTACTAGTTGATTTTTGGGGGGTTGACGATGAAACACGGTGGGTGTCGCGACAATATTCTATAGGAACATGCGACCACCGGGTATCACTGTCGATATGACTATTAAGCAATTAGTACGTTCCAAATTCATAGTGACCAAATTCGAGAGACGAATATAGGAAGTATAAGTGACATTCATAACTAATATATGTGTATATATTATTTTAGGTTTTTTTTAATAACGACAAGTCAAAGTCAACTTCCGTGTAAAGTGGAAGAATTTAGAAACCAAACGATGATGTATTACGAAAATTACGGGACGGTAAGGTTAACAGGAGCTACTTGGCAGTTAATCACGTATTTACCGTTGTTAAATTACGACAGTAGACACGATAAATTAAAAACGGAAATAAATATAATGACAAATATATGTAAAAATAATGCGACAGCATATGAAATGTGATCGGGATTAGACGATATGTTTAAAATAATGTTTCAAGAAATTTCATTACAACGTGAAAAAATGTATGAATCAATAGGTAGATACGCAGAACATTCGGGCGAAACGACCACATATCATAGTAGGAAAAGGCGTGGGCTCATTAATTTTGTGGGTCCGCGATGAAAACGCTATTCGGGGTTTGCGACGAAGAGTGCGCAAAAGAATCTGTGGAAGAGATAGGAAAAATAGAAAAAACTAATGAGCGTATGCTACATATACTTAAGGACCAAACAACTGTAGTTAAATCTGCAATTAAAGGTATAAGTACAACGTTTGGGGAAGTAACTAGGTTATATACGGAATTGGTAAATAAACAGGGGACGATCGGAGAATGAATAAATAAAACAAATACTCTCGAAACATTAGTCTTGTCAAACAAAATACAAGGTATATTTACGTCGTTATTATCACAATTTTCTTTTCTAAGATAGAATAGTAATACAGAATAGTTAGGTTTAGAATAAGGATAATAATAATGTTATTAATTATATTGAACTATATTAACAACTTTGACTGAATAGTTTATTGCTGGTCTGGAACTGTAGTAAAATAGATAAGGACAAACGATAATTAGGAATTATATGTTAGATAAGAATAAAGTTATGGGAAATATATATATTATAGGAAAAAAAAATTTTAAAAAAAAAAAGGAAAATTTAAGAATAAATTTTATAAGAAAGACATAATAAATAAAGGAAATATAATTATTAACATGGTGTTGGGAAAATACGTATTAATATGATATATATATTGCATGGAAAAAAAAAATATATTGTAATAGGATTAAGAATTCTTATTATATCAATAAACTAACACTAGGTTAAGATTATAATTGTGAAAAAAATATCAATAATAAAAATATGTTGTAAACATAGAGAATACTAACACAAATAATAATTAAATTTATATTGTAACAACTTAACAGTAATAAAATACCAATATTGTAAACACATATAATATCAAAAGAATATAATATCGTGGATTGTACTTTATATATTTTTTTGTTGTTGATAATAATATTGTATTATGAAATTTTTGTGACCAATAATGTATCCAAATCAGATAATTGTAAACGAACATAATATGTAAACATAAAAATGTAATAATTAATGTATGTAAAATTTTTTCTATAGGAAGGTGCTTGAAGTAACGGAAATTAACAAAAAGTAAATTGAGTTAATTTTTCTCGTTTAGACGATAAAAATGAACTTTTAAAGGGGGAGATGTAGTAAGCAAGTTACTACGAAACATTCGAAGTCTCGACGGGTAGCATACTCAACATAATATACGGTAGATAGGTAATGGGCAGATGTATTAAACAAAAACTTATTAACCTTCCTGGTTGAAATAATATTACACGACCAGTGCGGGTTTGCAATCATGTAAAATATTCGGGTGTTATATATATATATATGTTATAGCATATTATAACGTGTATAATATATATATATATTATATGCGATAGCTTTATTTTACTAGGAAATTTAATATAAAATAAAATCATATGATGATTTTATTGAATTGACAGTTCACAAATTAGCATACAATATATATATTAATAATACGGGTAATAGATTATCAATTTCGCAAATGCGTAGTTAGGTCGAAGGCCACATAGCCCACATCCGCTGGAACAAAGATACCGTATCACTAGGCAAGGGGAGCGGGGACCGAACTATAAGAGGGACCCCGAAATGGCATGTATTCAGACGTGAACACTCAACGCTACTGTAAGCACCTTCACGCAGCTCCATGTAACGATTGTCATTTTTGGACTTAGCATCATTGTGATTGTTGGAACTTAATAAGCAACAATATAGTTTTGGCATTTGTGTTATTATTATTCAACGACTACCTCATCTTCACACTAAAAGGTCTAGTTGCCTGCAACTGTTAATATACTAGTAGCTATCAGAGCCACCAGTATATTACATACGTAAAGCTAACATGAGTGGCCGGTACTCTGAGCCGTGGGTACTAGGAGGGGAGCGTGTGTGCGACTGCCGGTACGGTGGTGCAGTATTGGATCGGCGGAGACTGAGGCGCGCGGGATAGTATGCTTTATCTATCTCGTCGCATGTCACGCTCATACTGTACCTACTAGTACAATTATAAATTATAATAATATTGGTTTGCGTTGGACGTCACAACGTAATATGTAATGTCTTTGGAAATAAATTTGCCGTAGAATATATTTTAAATTTTGAACGATATTATATTATTTTGTTGTCATGGAGATATTCGTTTGGATGTTTATCCATACGTTCGAATACACATTTTGAATCAGTTTAAAATATATTTCGTCACGAACATTAACTTCGTCGACTAAAATAATAATTTTCCTATAACATTAATATATACAATAAGCAGTTTATGATTTTCATTATATATATTATTGTTTAATAATTTTTCGTAACCTCGCGTTAGGTCCAAAAACGCAAAAATCTAGTAATTATCAGAATAATAATTGAACAATGGCCGTTACAACTATCAAGATCATCACAGACGAACTAAATGCCATGTTGGAAGCAAACCTTGAGGGAATACTGGCAAACGTCGAAAATGGCAATTACGAGTATTATGTGGATGGTGGCGATCACGTCATGGTGATATTAGTGGAGCCTCTAGTATTTGTATTAGCCCGAATAACTTCGTCACTCTCTACCGGCGAGCCGCTGACCATTACCGAAATCACCGAGAACAACAACTGCGAAAATAGCCCTGATCTGGTCGCACCGGTAGAGAATGACGTCATGTTAAAAGGCGAAGACAGCATCATGTCGGTCGAGGAGGACGCCGGAATTGAGCCGGCCGAGGAAATCGGAGAGCACAACAGTTGTGAGCTGGAACTGGCAGAAGCTGGAAAACGCCTTCCACCCAGACGAAACCGGTTGTCCACGGGGTGGAAAAGCGTGAAGCGCGTCTTCCGCTTCCTGTGCTGCTGCGGATGCCGCTCAGACTGACACTGTGGTATTGGGCCGAAGACGACGGACAGGATGACGGCGACGAAAAGGAGGGGAGTGGATACGAGAAAGAGCACACTTTGCAAATCAGCACCGAATCGCCATCTCGTATCCCCCCTCCTGGTTTATTGTGTCTCCTGTCCGTCGTAGTTTTTTTTCTTTATCTATTTTGTAATAATTACAATTTATTACTATTGTTATTTATTAGCAGTCAAGGTGAAGCGATGTGGGGTCGAGGTAATAGGTACGTGAGAGTGCACTTTTGGGGTGATCGGAGGTAAGTCACCAACACATACATTCTGCGGCCACCGGTGGTAGGGTTCTCATGATCGAGGACGTCGTGCGCTCGAGGTCGCCGACACGCGAGACGCTCTGGAGTTGTGGCGGGCCCTGACTGCTTCGGTCCGAGAGCGACGACAACGACACGACAACGGAGCTGGCTAGCTGTACGACGAAGGTACCACTGCCGATGACTGCTGCTGCACAAGACGACTCGCGATGGTGGAGACGGAAACCGCAGAGCACACGTCGGGCGAGTGACGGACGACTATAATTATTATACGGTGGCTAGGGAACCATATAATAATAATATATAGTCTTCGTCACTTGCTCCGACGAGCTTTGGTCGAAGTCTTCGCCGTCGCCATAGTCGTCTTCGGCACCTGCAGTACCGTCAAGCAGTGCACGTCATCGCGCACTAGCCAATCGTCGTCAAATCACCGTCGTTGCTCTCGCAGCCGTCCTAGTCGGTTTCCTTCCACTTCCATGGTCATCTTCACGTCCTCGAGCAAACACACCCGTGACCCTCGTCCCCCCGCAGGACCGGCAACAAGAACTATGTAGAGGTGACCAGTTTATTGCCAATTATAACCTACTCGCCATCACGTACCCCCCACCTCGCCTCGTCTTGACTGATGTCTTTTATTTTACATTTTTTCTTTTTAATTTATTTTGCCACATTGAGCATCTTTTTTGTTTATTAAAATTATTATTTCTTGTTTTTTGCCACATTGCGCCTCTTTTGTTAAAATTATTATTTCTATTTTCTGCCACATTGAGCATCTTTTTTCATTTGTAAATATTATACTTATTATTATTTTTCGGCATAAAAATGTTTCAAAATTATTGTAAAGCACTCATTAAATATATATCAAATAGATATATCATATAATTTAAATATTATTGAATTATTTATTTATAATCATTTATCTCACACCACTTGTGTTTTTTGTTTTTTTTTTTTCATAATTATAAACAGTGTGTTTAAAAATGATATTATTTTTATACTTGACATCATTTATTACTGTATTCAAATTATTATTATAATTTATATAATACGATTGTTATATTACTACAAATTATCCAGTAATAAAATTATTATTTTTATACTATAAAATGCTGTTTTTATATTTTGTACTAAACAGTAGGTATGATTTTATTTATTACAACAGAATAATGATTGATGAACATTTGATGAATAATATTAACCAACAACTTTTTTGATACCTCGTACCAAACCTCAATAAATTATTATATTTAACGTTTTGGCCTCGTGTAAGTATAAGTGCAAAATATTGTCATGCATCTATATATTTTTAATTGTTAAATTTTTCACTTGTTACTTTGTTTTTTTGAATACTAAATTCATTGCTACCCCCCCCCCCCCCCTTTTTTTCGTTTGAACATTAAATATTATTATTTTATATTATCGAATTACCTATAGTATGAAATAAATGCATAATGTGATATTGGGAATAACCGATAAAGAGCATATTTTCTGTTGTTTAATAAAATTGGTTAGAAAGAAATCAATATTATAACGTCGGTCACATTTTACCTTAAAAATGGGTGCAATTTGTGGATATTCACAAAACTTGGCAGAGGTAATACATTCTTATGACACTAAGTCGATAAAAACCTGTAAAACCCGAACAAGTTATTTGTTTGTTTGTTTTTTTATTCTAGTTATTTAACCCCTAAATACCTAAACAAGCATAGAGTCAACGTTTCGGGGTATGTAGTGATGAAAAACATAAATTATTATCCCTTACTGAAAAATATCAATATGTTGGACACAGACAAACTGGGTTACATTGGTCATTTATTGTTGAGAACGAACATAATATATGTGGATAGTGGATGTAATTATATGGACATCTCTGAACCAACAGGGTAAAATGAGGAATTTAGTATATAGTTAGAATTTGAATAATGTGTTATCCCAGAAATGTTTATAAATAATAAACGAACTGTAACATTAATTTTAAATAAATAAACTAAGTAATAGTTTGGTTCGTATTAATAAATGCTTTGTAACACGAATACAGAAACTTTATAATAAAACTTCTGTGAAATTTTGTTCAAAAATATATTACACACATTATTGATTTGGGTTCAGACGTTTAGTAGCTATAAACTATAAACATATACAATATACAATTTTATAATATCTTTATTTAACTTACTAACGCTCGGCGAGCGCCCGACCGCAGTTATGGTCACTCGGGGCGACGGAAGACGGCGACGGCACGGCGGCTAGTAGACGTACCTGCGAGAGAAACGATTCCGCCTCGAATTTACACCGACTTGGTACGATGGCGATGGTGACTCGGTACGACGGCACCGGCGGAGACCTCAGCACCGGGTGTGTGGTACGGAGATTTGCGTGATAGAAACACGGGGACGTCAGCGGCGCCGGACTCGTAGAAACGTGACCGTTTCCTGGTCTGGCGGCGCACGGCGGCTGAAGGGACAACGCCAGGGCGAAAATTACCGAAAGCCAAGGACTTCACTGTGGTCCGCTGACTCTCTCCTATTCGCGCCGAGGTAATCCCACATCGGCGGCTTCGCTCGTCCACACCGGTTCCGCAGCACAGAATCTCACTTCGCTCGTTCCGCATCTTGGTCTTCGCCGTACGTCGGCTTGATCGTCACGCCGTCGACCGTCGATACGCGCACGACATCACGCACTAGCCGGCTGGGCAAGGTCGTCAAGCGTTCGAGCAAACATGCCAGAGACACTCGTCAACCCGCGGGCCGCGGGACAGGTCGGAGAACGTGCAGAGGTGGACAGTGGCTAGCAAAACTGCATTTTCGCACCAATCGCCATCTCGCATCCTCCCCCTTGTTTATTGTGTCTATCATGTCCGTCGTATTTTTGAAGTGAAACTTCTTATGTGAGGGGTATCGAAAAAAAGAGAGTGACGCTCTGACCGTCACGGACGCTCGGGCGTCACGGACGATCGGGCGTCACGAAAACGGTACGATGTTTTGTTTATGAACAAACCAGTATAAACGTATAAACAATATTCCGTAGTCAAGTTGATAAAAGCGAAAACGCATATATAATAAATATTCCAGAGTGCGCGATGAGTAAAAGAAATGTCGCGGAATATGAGAGTTCGGCCGGAACATTATAAAAATATATATAATATACTATTTTTAGGTGAGTCAAATTATGTATATTAAACAATGGTGGGCAAGTTAATGAAAATAATTAACTGTGGAAAGTTAAGTTAATTCAATTAAATTGCCTTCAGTTAAGTTAAAAGTTAACAAAGAAAAAAATTTAACTAGATAAGTTTAAAGTTATGATGGAAAATAAAATTAACTTATCTTAGTTAAAAAAAATTAATTTTTTTGAAGGTACAATATTTTTAAGTCATAAACTACCATAGTATTTTATATACACAAACATTTACCAAGACATTTAACACTGTGTAAAAAATTAAATTATTATAATTTATAATATATAATTCGAAAATGAATTACCAAAACTGTAAAAAGTCGAAGAATCAGTATTTCTTAGTTGATTACGCATGACTCAAAAGAAAATTAACTTAACTGCTCGACAATGATAATTAACTATAAAAAGTTAAGTTACAACAATAAACATTTTAACTGAATAAGTTAATAAGTTAAAAACAAAAATAATTAACTAGTTAAGTTAAAAAGTTAAAAAAAAATTAACTTTTTAACTTAACTTTAACTTTTTAACAAGTTAATGCCCACCTTTGATATTAAAAATATAACTCGATGAATTTAATCATATTATATGACTATACTATAAGTATTTAATAAATAATAATAATAATAATAAATATTTAGTTAATACTTGACACATTTACAATGACCAACGCACCTATATTTTTCAAATAGTATATAATACTCTGATGGTTCAATTGTATAATGATATGACATAATTTGATATTACTCAATATATATTATGTCTATGGTCTATCAAGTATATTTATTTATTTAATATCAAATGTAATAATTTATGAATAACAAATTGATATATATATTGTGTGGAGGACAACCTGAATTAAAAAATATGATCGTCAGGTATTGCCCGCTCCCGGATTATGGTAATTGTCGTGCGATGGTAGTGGACTGTAATAGGTAGGTAAATAGAAAAATGGATGACGGAAAACTACAGCGAGAGAAATAACAATAACGTTGTTGTTGTATGAAAATTATCACGGAATATGACGAATATATTAAAACGTTGCTAACAGGTGAAGATGCTTACAAACTATGTTAGTAGTAGGTGGGGGCCAACCACAAGCGGTCGCCAATACAGAGGGACAAAAAAGAAACAAATAATAAATGTACAAAAAAATTGATATAAATCATAATACCACGTCGGGTAACGGAAGAACATAAACAAATGAAATCAGCTGTGTACGACCTGATAGCGACGATACTGCAGCTGATAGCGGGTATTGACAACTGATGGTGCTACCGTTGTCCCGGCACGACGATAATGGGCAGCTGGAAGTTGACCGGGCTGCGGCGACACACCACAACGTCGACTTGGACGAACAAACAGTCGACGAACGGGAAGGCTCGGAACCACGTGACGAACACGGCGGATCGCACTGCGCACAAACCGCGCGGACGATAACGGCAACTTAAAACACAATGTGGTTTTGGCACGGGCGGCTACAAAACGCGATTTGTGTGTGCAACGAGGGGCACGACACGGAACAGAAAGCACAGACAGCTAGGGCGCTTGGACAAGCCAAGATGGCGTGCGTTATTGAACGACGACGGCACGCCAGTTCGCGTAGGTAACAATAAAAACGATAACTGCCAAGACGGCTGAGAAAAGGCGGCAGTAACGGCGACTTCGCGACAAGAGGCACTGCGTCGGACTGGTTGCAGCGGAGAAGAGACCGCCGGCGACACACCGATAACGCTTCTCTCTCCGGAGATATCGGAACGGTCGCACGGTGTCCAAAGTAATAGCGATAACGCGGGGCAAAGTCCAAGACCGGGCATACGCACCGAACATCCTCCCCACGTTGGAAGACGTAGGCTTCCGAAACATCCATTGATCCTTGACGTGAGAGCGTCCAAAACTTAAATTAACTTAAAACTAAAACTACATTTATAGAGGAAAAATTTTGTGGAAAAACAAGGAACTTATGGATCTACCGGCAACTTAACCAGTTTAACAACTGGTCTTTTGTAAGTTCCATCCTGAGTTCGCACGGTAACGACTCGAACTGTTTCGTCCTTGCCAGGATGTACTTCCGTCACACGTCCCAAACGCCATTCGGAAGGGGGCCGACTCGGGGCTTCAACAATGACCATGTCCCCAACAGCTAGATCCAATTCTTTGTGGAACCACTTCTGGCGTCCTTGCAAGGTGGTCAGATATTCCTTCGCCCACCTTTTCCAAAAGGATTGGTGACACTGACGGATCAACTGCCATCTATTTAATCGGTTGAGGGGAATCTGTGAAACGTCGAGTTCTGGAAGAGCGTGCAATGGTTGTCCGATTAAAAAATGGCCGGGCGTTAACGGAACGAGATCATTTGGATCTGATGAAAGCGGTGTAAGTGGCCGTGAATTTAATATTCCTTCGATGCGGGTGACCAATGTTAGCATTTCCTCAAATGTTAGAACTTGAGTACCAATGACATGCTTCATGTGATGTTTTGAACTTTTGATTGCAGCTTCCCACAACCCACCGAAGTGCGGTGCGGCGGGTGGATTGAAGTGCCAGGTGCATGGGAGGTAAGAAATCATTTTCTCTTGTGCACTGGTATCCCTAAATATGGACTTAAGTTGTCGAGCAGCCCCAACGTAGTTCGTCCCACAGTCGGAATACAAATGTGCCGGAGTTCCACGACGAGCCACGAAACGGTCTAATGCAGCGAGAAAGGCGTCTGTTGTCAGGTCAGAAACAATTTCTAAATGGACAGCCTTTACTGTCATGCAGATGAATAGAGCGAGATATGCTTTCGAAGTGCGTGCATTACGACGGCGAGAATCCTTAATCACGAAGGGCCCTCCGTAATCCATACCCACATGTAGGAAAGGGCGATGTGGTTGAACACGGCTTGATGGGAGATCTGCCATAAACGGTCGAGGGTGATCTGCCTTGTGACGGCTACACGTAACACAGGAAAATATAAATCGTCGTATGGCATCTCGGCCAGAGATGATCCAGAATTTATGCGACATCATGGATAGGACTAATTTAGGTCCACCATGAAGAAAACTCAAATGATAATGACGAATTAGTAATTTAGTGACATGGGCAGAGTGTGGCAAAAGAATAGGATGTTTTGCATCTTCGTTTAACGCTGAATATCGAAGACGACCTCCAACACGAATAAGTCCGTCATTATCAACAAACGGGGCAAGTTGAGCCAGCGAAGCGGGAGTTATCATCTGCGATGTAGTCAGCTGCTTCCACAAGTTAGAAAAATATATCTTTTGCGTCTCCTTTACGGCAATGATTAAGACGTAGTTTAACTCTGCTCTAGTGAGAGGTCCAGTTAGAACAGGTCGATGCCTAGATCGAGGACTAAAACGGATACAATAAGCCAGAACTCTTTGCATTTTAATCAGAGATGAAAACCGGTGAAAAGGTTCAATAGATGGATGAACTTTAGTGACATGTAGAACGGTTGTTGTATCGGCTTTGGTCTCAGGCAAATCATCTAGGGGCATTGGAGTGAATGTCGACGGTGGCCAGTATTCTTCAGGACGTGTTAAAAATTCTGGTCCGTTCCAATGTAGTGACGACGATGCCATGGTGGTGGGTAGAAGTCCTCGTGACGCCGGGTCGGCAGGGTTTTCATGTGTACGAACGTGACCCCAGTGACACTTAGGAACCAGAGCATGAATCTTTACAACGCGATGTGTGACAAATATCTTAAAATATTTTTGTTCAGTCGACAACCACGAAAGGACAATTGATGAGTCCGTCCACGCACGTACTTGAGAAATCTTGATTGAAGTTGAGAGAACTTCTTGGATGTGAAACAGTGATTGGGCCAATAGCAACGCAGCGCATAATTCTAAACGAGGTATGGATAATGATTCATCTAGCTGAGACGTTTTAATTGGAGCAACCTTTGTCTTGCAGGACACAAAATGAACGGTCACATTTCCAGAGGTGTGGACAACACGTAGATAAATAGTAGCAGCGTAACCCTTCGATGATGCGTCTGCAAACCCGAGGAGCTGGATATCAGAGTAGGACTGAACATTGATGTAACGAGGCAAGGTGACTTGATGTATGGTTGGTAACTCCATCAGAAACTGGTTCCAAGCCGTGCTTAGATTCTCGGGTAGTGGAGTGTCCCAGTCGAGTTGGTCATGCCAAAGCTTCTGCATGAACCCCTTTGCCCACATAAGCATTGGGCCCAAGGCGCCAATTGGGTCAAATAATCGAGCGATAACGGATAGTACCTTCCGCTTTGATAGTTGAGGTTCCGGAGTGCGAGTATGATAAGCGAAGTAGTCAGAATCAGTATCCCAGTACAGACCGAGAACCTTGATAGAATGATCCTCCTTTGGATCGAATGACGTCTGCTGAGCACAGTCCTCCGATGGCACCTGCTTCAGTATCAGAGGACAGTTGCTCGTCCATTTTTTCAATTCACACCCACCGGAACGCAAAAGGGCAACAATTTGTTTCTGGAGTGACAATAATTCCTCTTCCGAATCGGCACCAACGACTATGTCATCCACATACGTGGCGTCTGTAAGAATTCCTTTTGTAAGTGGAAATCGATGACCTTCTTGTGCATCCAACTCATGAAGACATCGAATGGCCAAATATGGTGCGGAACTAACCCCATATGTTACCGTCAGTAATTCGAACTCTTTTATTTCTTCATCGGGTGAATCACGCCAAAGAATATGTTGGAATGGTCGATCTTCAGGTCTGATCATAATCTGTCGATACATTTTTACGATATCAGCGGTGAAAATATATCGGTGTAATCGAATACGCAAAAGGATGTCTCTGATGTCTGTCTGGAGCTTTGGTCCTGTATATAGGACGTCATTGAGCGACAAACCAGAAGACGACCTGGCTGAGGCGTCAAAAACTACTCGAAGCTTTGAAATATCACCATCTGCCTTCAGTACTGCATGGTGAGGAATAAAATATTTTCCAGCTTGACGTGCAACTTCCATGTGGCCAAGTGTTTGATAGTCGTTCATAAATTTGCGATAAGCTGTGTATAATTGTGGTTCCTTCATCAGTTTCCGTTCTAGATTATAAAAACGGTTAAGGGCCAAAGCTCTAGACTCACCGAGCTCGGGGGCATTAGGGCGAAACGGAAGAGCAACACAAAATCGACCACACGGAGCACGGTAGGTGGTCGTCACGAACATTTGTTCGCACAGCTGATCCTCAGTGGTAGGTAACGCTGGCACAGCGGGTTCTTCGACAGTCCAAAATTTGCGTAGTAAATTATCAACAGACGGAGTCAAAGTTGCAGCTAGTGAAACAGCTGGCGAGGAATTGGGCTGTGAAATAGCACCGCACACCACCCAGCCGAGGAGGGTATCAAACGCCGATGGATAGCCAGAAGAATGAATAATATCGGCGCGTGGACGAACAATATTTGGAAAGATGTCACCACCAAGTAAAATGTCTATCTGCGCTGGAACGTCAAAGTTTGGATCAGCGAGCAATAAATGTTCATAATTTTTTCGAATGCATGGTGGTAACTGTAGTGTCGGCATGACGTCGGTTATTAAAGGTAAAATGAAAAGATCACTACACTGAAATATATTCTTTGTACTATGGTGTGGAATAAATTGACAATTGGTCACGCCTTTTATTTTTGCAACAGGATTTTGTGCAAGACCAACAATTTCGGTAAAACATTTGTGCTTGGTGAGACCTATGCGTGACACACAACTACTGGTGATGGCTGAAATTTGTGAACCACTGTCCAAAAGAACTCTTACAGAATGTAAAACACCACAACTGTCCTTAACACGGACAACCGCTGTCCCAAGTACTACCATAGAGTTCGTTCGTGAGGTTCCAGAAAATTGCACTTGACTAGTAGACGCAGGAGTAGATTCACCCCCGACGTTGATATTTGTTTGATCCGAAACTTGCGTGGTGTTTGAAGTTGACGTTGTCAAGTGTAATAAAGTATGATGTCGTTTCTGACAAATTCGACAACTTGACTTTGAAGAACATTTATTTATCATGTGCATCGTACTCAAACATGAAAAACATAACTTGTTGGTAGATACAAAATCTCGACGCTTTTCGACAGTAATTTTCTGAAAAGCCACGCAGCGATAGATAGTATGAGCTTCGTTGCAGAACGCGCATTTAAACTGTTTTTGATTAACCGATTTATCGTACGTAGTTGACATAAACGATTTTGAAGCTTGATGAGATTTACCGGTTGTAACATTCTTCTCGGCCCTTTCAGCTCTCACGGGACCTTGTATGTTTTCGAGAACTTTACAGCGTTGTTGAACAAATTCTAATAATAAATCAAAATCAGGCATTTGATTCGGCGCCAAACTTATTTCGAACGACCGACGAGTAGCTGGATCTAGTGCCTTTGAAGCGAGGTGAAATAGAATGAAACCGACCAGGTCCTTGACTCCGAGTTCTTTTATGGCGGCAATATTTTCCCGAAAAACGTTGACAAACGCGTTCAGGGCAGATAATGATTCTTGCGCTATTGGTTTAAAAGTAAACAGTTTATCAACGTGGGCGGTAGCTAATAGTCGTTGATTATTGAAACGATTTAATAACGCTCCCCACGCTAAATTATAATTTGACGCCGATAACGGAAACGTTTTAACGATGGTAAGTGCCGATCCCGTTACGCACATTAAAAGATATTGAAACCGTCGTATATCACTTAAATCCGGGTTCTCATGAACAGCAGACAAAAATGTATCTCGAAAAAGAGACCAAGACAAAATATCGCCGTTAAATTTTGGCAATTCAATTTTCGGTAAAGCGCTTAGCGTCGGTGCAGCTATCGTAGTCGATTGAAAATCTTTTTTTGATAAACGAGATATGATATGTTTTACATTAAAATACATTTCTTCGACGGCCTTGGAGACAGGTTCATCGACTTCATCGAATTGCTCGATACAGTCATGCATAATAAGTACATCGACAACGGCCTCCTGTTCCAAACGAAATTTCGAAACAATTGTCTCAAACGACTCAATACGCACATCGAGCTCACACTTTTCGACAACGCCCGACTCGACTTGCATCGCGAGTGAATGAATATCAGTAATTGATTTAAGATGACGATCACGCATGAAACGTGGTCGCTGTACAGCTCGCTGCATAGCACGCTGAGCTTTAGTCAGATTAGAAGTACCCGCCATCGTGAACAAGACAATAAATACAACAATTGAGCTATCCGGCCCGAAGGACCAAAATGTGTGGAGGACAACCTGAATTAAAAAATATGATCGTCAGGTATTGCCCGCTCCCGGATTATGGTAATTGTCGTGCGATGGTAGTGGACTGTAATAGGTAGGTAAATAGAAAAATGGATGACGGAAAACTACAGCGAGAGAAATAACAATAACGTTGTTGTTGTATGAAAATTATCACGGAATATGACGAATATATTAAAACGTTGCTAACAGGTGAAGATGCTTACAAACTATGTTAGTAGTAGGTGGGGGCCAACCACAAGCGGTCGCCAATACAGAGGGACAAAAAAGAAACAAATAATAAATGTACAAAAAAATTGATATAAATCATAATACCACGTCGGGTAACGGAAGAACATAAACAAATGAAATCAGCTGTGTACGACCTGATAGCGACGATACTGCAGCTGATAGCGGGTATTGACAACTGATGGTGCTACCGTTGTCCCGGCACGACGATAATGGGCAGCTGGAAGTTGACCGGGCTGCGGCGACACACCACAACGTCGACTTGGACGAACAAACAGTCGACGAACGGGAAGGCTCGGAACCACGTGACGAACACGGCGGATCGCACTGCGCACAAACCGCGCGGACGATAACGGCAACTTAAAACACAATGTGGTTTTGGCACGGGCGGCTACAAAACGCGATTTGTGTGTGCAACGAGGGGCACGACACGGAACAGAAAGCACAGACAGCTAGGGCGCTTGGACAAGCCAAGATGGCGTGCGTTATTGAACGACGACGGCACGCCAGTTCGCGTAGGTAACAACAAAAACGATAACTGCCAAGACGGCTGAGAAAAGGCGGCAGTAACGGCGACTTCGCGACAAGAGGCACTGCGTCGGACTGGTTGCAGCGGAGAAGAGACCGCCGGCGACACACCGATAACGCTTCTCTCTCCGGAGATATCGGAACGGTCGCACGGTGTCCAAAGTAATAGCGATAACGCGGGGCAAAGTCCAAGACCGGGCATACGCACCGAACAGGTCATATCAGAATAAATTACACATTATGTTTATTTCGTTTATAATTTTTTATTTTTAGAAAAGTACCAATATACTATATCATAATAATATATTAATATATACTACTACCTTCGTATCAGAAACACGTCTACGATACTATGCACTACATTGGTTATGTAATTTATTAGTGTTTTGAAATTAACGCCATTTTTATGTTTAAATATATTCCAACTATATTATTAGAAAATAAAGAAAACACAAATATGACCGCTAGTGAGTTCCAAAATTAATAAATTATATCGAATGTGCTTTCAGTTTATTTTATAATATATTCAAAAGTGAAAATTGAAAACCCCCGAGAGTGTTTTGTTACAAAGCATTCATTTTTCAGACATAATTTCTTTTACGTATTTTCAAGTGAACATAATTAATTAATTTTATTACCATCAATCATGATCCCAATGTTTACGTTTCAATGTTATCAACTTTTTCCATGGTGTTTTAACGATAATTATATTTCTTAATTTAAATATTTATCCGCAGTATTCAGAATAAATAATTATAATTTTAATAATTCTTTTAATTTGAATAACATCAATTCTGATAAAAAATGTAGTTTTATTATATTTTATGTTTTTGCTGAAACACGTTTTGTTTGAAAAAATAATAATATTTACTTCGTATTATATTTTATATTTGTGATTTAATATTATCATTCTTTAATAAACAGTTGATGGCATATTATTATTTTATTTGATATGTTTTAGCATTTTTTGACCAAGTGTAATATTGGAAAGTGGACAGTTAAAACCAAACGTAATAGTTCCACACTGTTTGCGTATTTTTATCGAAACACCGATTATGCAAATATCCATTGTAACAATATTAATAAATTAATCGATGGAAATATTGTTCAGTTTAAATATCACTTATTTCGTTTTGAAAATGCGGTAGGTAGCCAAGTCCGAGTTAGTCTAATAATGTTAGGCGGGCTACAGGAGTCAAATCAGAAGATCGAAATGACATACGACAACACTCAAATATTAATAATATAATAAGTAAGAGTGTGTTACAGTGCAACACATTTATTATCACTAACTTAGAACTATAATACTTTGGCACAGCGTCTCGGCTAGAGCGAAAAGTGCGTTGGCGAATACGTACAACACTATGATGGCTTTTTTTTCTGTTCTTTTTGTCGTACATACGTATTTTTCGGTGCTATATATCATTCGCAGTAAGTCGCCTTAGCAATAATTTGCAACCCAGTCACGGCCGCATAAGAAATTGCGGGCTGAGTTGAACACGTTTCGAGTATTTAATACATTTCGGTTAGGTTAGTTTGATTTTCATTGCATCGCCACCGTTGATTAACTACTAGCACGTCGTCGTCGGTAGTGGGTTTTGGGTGCCTATTGTCTTGTTTTTCATAAGACATATTATTATTATGATATATATATATATATATAACACATATAATATTGTAGAGCTCTATCAATAGAATATTTTTTGTCGATTTTTCTAGAGGAAAAATGTATTACTCGAAAACACTGGTTGTCTATTCTAATACTATAATATGCGGCTTTATTATATCCCTAATTTTTGACACGAAATTATGAACATCAAAACATGATATTATATATTATGAGCACCACCGTGTAAATGCAAACCATCATAATATTATGGATAATATCAACATTATGTAAGTAGGTATGTCTAACTCAGGGCAGCCCAACTTTTTTTTTAATTTGATGGCACATATTTTTACCAATTAATAGATTATCGCAGTTCATATATTATATAAATAAATATGTTTATACATATTATAATATACCTAATAATTTTCATAAGAGAAGTACATAATATAATAAATTATAAGGTACATAACGGTTATCAGGTGACAATTACAATAAACTTAAAACATAACCAATTACCAAAATGTCCAAGATCATATTATTGTAATAATATAATACTATAAAATATAAACAAAATATATTTTTTACACGTTATAAATAATCAAAGATTCTGCTACACACCTAAAGAATTTTGCAGCACATATATTGGGAAACCCTGGCACCCGAACTTATATGGTTGTGGCTAAACAGTACACACTGGTGACGGCGTCTACAGATTACAATATATTAAAGTGATGCGAATTCATAATTATTTTGTTGTAGTATACCGCATTAGATGTATGACCTGTTTCTTGAGATAACAAAATTACGTTATTTTTTCACGACGTCTGTACACGATCACATTTTATATTTTTATTTATTTTTTTCAAATTTTGATAAATGACCTGCTGGAAATAACTTAAGACTTTTTGTTTGTTTCTTTATTAATTAAAATAAAAACTTTTATCCTAATTTAATTTGTTTAGTAAATTACACAGTCCAGTGACATGAATCAAATGATGAAAATGTTTTAATGCCATTAAAAATGTAAAATAAAACTTTTTTTTCGTAATAATCAAATTAAGTCTAATGTACGTGCATCGCCATTACACCTCGTTAGAAACAGCGATTTTTCAGGGCAAAATTTAATCAAATTTCTACCATAAACAAGTTACAATAAAAATAATAATAAAAATGTATGTATAATTAGAAATGTATTATTTTTTTCTTAATCTTGTAATGCGAAAAAGTTTGGAAGTTTGTTTGTTCGTTTTGTAATTACCATCAAAAAGGTTTCTAAAAATATTAGATTTAAGGAAAAAGGTAGAAAAAATTATACTTAATTGGTTACAATTAAAATATACATCAAATATATAATAAATAGATTTAAATTATCTTAAAAATATTCTGTTTTTATTAATCATAAATTTATGTGAATATATTCGATAAAAGATATTAGAAGGTATTAATTATATTCCAGCTGAAATTAATTTCCTTATTACCTTACTGACCTATATTATGTTTTATACATATTATGTATTAAATATTAGGTACAATGATTTATCTGTAAATATTACAGTTTGTATTTTGAAAACCAAACATTGTAGGTATTTCTTTTTAAATATTAACTTTATGTCACAATTTTATTATAGTGACATGTAATAAAAACTAATTGAATAATTAACTTATATAGTATAACATAATATAATATAATATCAGAATCATGACAGAATATTGGTATACCAAAAACACTCTGTGAAAAGTAACTTTTTTCTAAACAGGTAATTAAACTTTTAATATAACGTTGATTTTAATTTTGTATGAATTAATTTTTCATAATTTTTTATTTAAACTTTAGAATAGATCTGTTAAGAAAAACTCTTTACTTAGGTACTATTTTAGTTTTTCGGTAGATTTGGGAAGCAATTATTTTTGTAATAACAAATGTATATTGTTATATATTTTTCTTTGAATATTTTCTTTCATGTGTATGCCTGTGTTCGTTGGGTTGGAAATTTAATGTAGAATCTGTATTAAGTTTTCAAAAATACTGCAGTGTATTCTATAGTTATAATAATAATAATAATAACAGTATGTACTAGAATAAAATAATAAATATAAAAGCTAAATGCACACTATATTGGTTCTATTATTATGTATCGAACCAAATGTTGTATTAAATTTTTTTTCTTCAACTATATTATTATAGTTATGAAAATAGTTGTACAAACTGAGCATTAAATTCGTAACTATAAAGATTGTATACACTATACTATATATTATTGTATGTTTTAAAACAAAATACATTTAAAGTTCTCGATATTAGATAAATTAATTGTAAACTGATATTTTTTATAAGTAACTTTCCCGGGGTATATGTATTATCAGCAACCGACTCTTGAGTGTCAATAAATGTATTTTAGTGTTTTCATTTACGACATAATCGAACTGTTTTATCGCTTTTATATACATAGTTTCCGCCTTAAACTTTTAACACAATTGTTTGCAAGTTTTCGAGATATTACTTATGCCATGCCTATATTATGTCATTATATCGCACTGCCCGTAATAATTTATGGACTAATTCAATCGAAGTTAATGCAATGTATATCGTTGTGAGTGTGACTTTATATTATATGTATATTATATTGACATATCATATTATAATATGTATATATCATTATATACGCCAAAACTACATGGTTCGTCGAGGTGGCAGAAGAAAATCATAAATAATTGCTTTTTATCGAGATTATATTATATTATTTTGTTGGCGTGCTGACGGGACCCATACAGATCGGCGTGGGTAGGGGGGCAGGTTGCATCGGCTGAAACGTATTTCGGCCTTCTAAAAGGGACCGAAATAATTGATATTTATAAATTGCTCGGAGCTGAAAGCCATATTATGCCCTAACATCCCGGCATGTCCTCTCTCCGCTTGGCTCTCTCTCTCTCTCTCGCACCCTCCCTCCGGTCACCGTATCCGACTGCTCTCACTCACTCCGCATCGCCACCACACCTACCTACCGCGAGACGGAGGCGGCGGTCCGACCGCCGTGCAACTCGCCGCTTTCGCCACACAGAGTACCCACCGCACTCGCTTACATAATATTTTGTGTGTGTGTTCGTGTATGTGTCCCAAGCGCGTTCAATATGCATTGCCCGTAAAGTTATTAATACTAATTTGCTCTAATCCGTGACACATTGTAAGCCCCTCGTCCAGCTCTCCCGGGGGAGAGGAGCGGCGTCCCGAATCCGGCTACTCCGCCCGGTTCCAGCGCCGTGCACTCCGCGTATTGCGTACATAATAATACGGCAGCTGCGCGCGCAACCCCCCCCCCATCCCCTCACAAAAACTACCCACTCCAATACCGTTACGACCAAATCCCCCGACCTCTCCGCCACTCCTAACGCCAAACACCCACACCACCACCAACACTGACGTACGCGTTGCGGCGGTGGTGAACCTCGAGGGATCGGCGCAAAGTTCTAGCAGCGGACCGGATGAAAATTTATCTTCTCTTGTTTCAGGATACTTTTGGCACATCACCGACATACACTACGACGCGAATTACGAGGCGACCGCCGATTACGCTCGAAGTGAGTACATAATCATATTACATCATTACAATATAGATTTAAGTTTGTTATTGTTTTATCAGTAAATTCTGATCGAGATAGGCGAACGGAGGCGGACGCGACCGGTTAGACCGCGAGTGTCGTGTCGAAACCCGCGCTCCTCGTGATAGCAAAAATTGTTGTCCTCACATTACACGCTTGTCGAGTCTATCGATCGGCTTCTTGTGATATGATTAAATTGGGTGCCCCGGGGATGTCGTTCGAACGCGAACCGAATATGCATTTCCCTCCCGCGGGTCACCGGCGTCATCGTAAACATTTTTTTCCCACCCCGTCCGCCGGAAAAGTTCGCCTCCGAAAGATTGGACTGAACACGAATAAAGTTTGATTCGGATTCGTATACACGCACATTATATTGTGCGGACGGCAGTAAAATGTCGGGAAAAAATCTCGGAATCCACGTGATTGCCGTCTCTGATGAAATCAGAAACCAAAACTGTGGTTAAAGACGTATATATTTATACCCACCACACCCACACAAAATATATAATAATATATATTATTATACACACGCACACGGCCGGACGTTTTTCAGTGTGACCGAGATTGGTTGCTCGTAACCACTACCGTAACCCTCGGCCATGCTCGGGTCATGGGTTGGTTTAGAAAAGTTTTTAACCACATTCAATTTCGAAACGGCTAATTTTTGAAAGCAGTTTGAGAGAATTTGGAGTGGAGGTTTGGTTCTTAACAATTTATAGCCAACTGAAAATTTTAGATTTTTAGGTGTTATATAATATTGGAATAGGAAATAATATTATACAACAGGAAACGTCTTACTGGTAAATATAAATGTCTTAAGAATAGGAAACATAATATTTTAGAATTTGGTTCGATCGATGATGATAATATTCTAATATATTCGATTGGGATACGTTTTTAAATATTATTATAAGGTAATAGTTAAAGGAAGCTGATATTACCATATATGTAAATTATGATTTAGTTTAAAATTAATTGTTTAATAGTAAACTGTTTTAGATACCTAAAACAATAACATAACTACAATATATATAGTATTATATTTGAGTATATTAAATTAATAAGTTTATATCTTATAGATAACATAATATTTATTTAAAATATTCTCAGTCGGGGTTCTTCAAACGATAAAATTGTGAAGGGGGGCATTATAAAGATAGTTAGTGGTAGCGAGAGATATGATATATGGAGCGGAATTTTTCAGTTGTCGAGAAGGCTTCCTAAATGTTGGTAACCAAACATTAGTTTATTTGGAAACGCTATATAAAACGTTTTCCTGTGTTTTGGTACAATGTTCAGAATTCAGACAAAGTTGACAAATAAGAGCGTAGTGACTCGGAGGGCAATTTTTACTTAGAATAAAAGAAACAAAACGCAAGAAATATCTTTGTTGAAACTCAATTATTTGGCAATTTCAAGAATTTGATGGATCCCACAAAAGGTACCCAAATTAAGAATAGACCTCAAAAAGGAGCTGTTAACTTAAAACCAACTTAATCCAATAAATTAAAAAGCCTTATGACATATTAATTCCTTAGTAGTAAAAAATATCGACAGCTTAAATAAACAATTGTTTGTACTGACGTATATTATTGAATCATTTTGCATCATTGTTAACATCTTATCATATTATTTATGCACAGACGATAATTTATATATTATATGTACTACTTTTATCCTTCGCATGTTTGCTTACAGTGAAATGCATATTATTAGTTTCTTTGTAAGAATTATTATATTTTTATTATTTTCTTTATTTGAAATAAAAACTGATGTAATAATTCCTGTATTTTTGTATTAGAAATATCAAACATTTTTTTCTTGTCAATTATTATCAGTTAAGCACACAAACATGAAACAACTTTTTTATTTTTAATAAATATAAATTTAAAATTATAATTTACCCTTTGTTATCACTGATAAAATATTATTAATAGATAGATACCCCGATTTATTAAGACTGATATAATAATGTTGATGATATAAAAATAATCTAATTTTGACATTGATTCATATTGAATATCTTTTAATTATTAATAAACATTTCTATTGCTATAACAAATTCCCCGTTTTGGTTAATTGAACTAAAAACCAATTATTATCAATGATGTTTTTATCTCATTTGTCACACCACAAATCGAATTAATGAAAACAAAACTCATTTACATCTGATGTTAAACCAATATTGTAATAATATTTTACCAACTTTTATTGTATAAAATAAAATATTACTTAATTAATACACATAATATAATATTATAATATACGAGATAACCCATTTGATGAACACTGGTATTCAATAAAGTTTAAACTTTTTGAACTATCGATTGTAAACACTCAATAGGTAAATAGGAATTAGGATAACTTTGTATACAATAGCCCTTAACTGTTTAAGATAATTTTCTTTCTGTTGTTGTATAAACTAAATATGGCTTGTTAGTTAAAATAAAAATATGTTATAATTTTTTAGTTGTTTTAATTTCAATAAATCGACAATTTAATAAAATATATTTTTTTATTCATGATGATAATATGAAATAATATAAATATTATTTATAATATATAAAAATAGAAATAGAAGTGCTTCAAAACCTTCGATATCTTGTAGCTTTTGTGTTTACTACATATTCGGCGATACTACACTATAGTACTATACTACTTAAGCTCATCTCGTACAACAATATAATAATTCAGTAGATATACAAAGTAAGTTAAAGAATTAAAATAGAAGATATAGTAGATATAGTAGATATTTTATTTATAATTAAGTGTTATAATACATCAAACAATTTAAATTAAAAACATTTTGTTTAGCGATTGAAAAACACATTTATCCCATATTTTTTGTGTATTTTAAATGCGTAAAAAGATAAACAGAGCAACTTCTGCCTATGTATCATGTATAGATCATTTTTCATAATATTATCATACGTGTTGTCACATGTACCTTCTTCGAATTTTTGAATTGCAGTATCGAGCGTTAAAAAAACGTCTAAACCTACTTTTAAATTTACATAAAATTACTATTACCCAAACGTTTCCAATTCTCGAACTACCTATATATATATTTATCTGTACTATTACTTTTCCTCTCAAACAAAGCGTTCAGACGAGACGAATTACAAACAGCCAGGATTAGGTACTATACATACAGCATTTAGGATAAAGAATTCACATGGAATAGTATAAAACGATGTGACATTTCAGTCATTTTTTTTCTTCTTTTATTTGAATTACATTTATTACTTTATGTGTATATATGTATATATATATATATATATAGCCAATAAACATTTCTATGTAAACAGGAGTCGTTGTTTACTTTTAAAATATCATGTATAAGTCGTACTTTAAACTTTTAGGAATGAAAAATAGTGTTGGTCGTGTATTTATCGTGCTAAGAACTAAAAATAAACGTGTTCATGCTATGTTAAGTATCAAGTTATATTCCCCCCAAAAAAAAAACTGTATTATACTTACTAAAGACCAAAATATTCAAAGTTTTTTTTGGGCGTTACCACAATATTCATATTTCGTGTTGTATCGACGAGTAAAAACAATAAAAACCATATTATTATCTATAGACTGTGGAGACTGGGTACGATTGTAACACATCCAATATGATTTCTACACTTTCTGTGTTTATATCTTCACGGTCAATACAAAAAAGTCAATAAAAATAACTAACATTTTAGTTTAACCAATACATTGTCAGGTATAAATCACAACTTGTGTAGTAACAATCGTACCAGTCTCCCATCCAACTGATTATTGGCTAGTTCAACATTTTAAACATTCCTTTAAATAATAATTATTTATAATGTATTATAAATTGTTCTCCAATGACGCCAAACAAATAATGATAAATTAACTTTCAGTGAAACGGTTACTCCTTAAGAACAATAAATTTAAAATGTATACACAGCCAATAGGACCTTAGAAACAGGGCTTTAAGCCAAGAAAATAATTGCAAACATCGATACTTTTTCGTTGGCGAATTTAACAATAGATTTATCTCAGTAATGCTTTTGATTGAACCACGAAAGTTTAATGAATAAGGACAATTTTTTTACTGTACCTAACGGTAACTATATTTTTGATTAACAGAGTTTGGTCGACAAACCGTTGCTGTTATTTTATGTTTATAAAAGTTTGGTGGTTTCTCTAAATTTACTGGAGCGTTCCCACGATGGTGTGTAATTTTTGAAACTTTTTCGGTTTTTAATGACCGTATATAATAATATATTGTGTAAACAGAATTGTCTGGTAAGTTTGAAAACCTTTCGTTTGTTGTGGACGTATAATAATAGAGTTATTATGTGCAAAGTCGTTAAAATTGTTATCTATATTGTAATATAGGTAATATTTCTTTGAAGCATTCGAATATTTCGTCAACACTCATTCGAAAGACTTGTTTGACGTCAAACGAATACAAATATTATTCAGAAAACATTTATATTATATTTTGTTAATATAATATTGGTATAACAAAAATGACTGACAGATGCATAACTATCTAACTGTACAGTCATCTCGATTCAAATATATTTTTATTTATTTGTCTGCATATTTTATTATGATATAATCGTGAACAATGAACATACAGTTAGTTACTTCCGTTAAACCTTATGGTGTATCATGACCGTCATAATTTTAAATAATATATATAATAAATAATTCTAATATTAATAAAGAAATAACTGTTCTGTTTTGCAGGTTGCAAGCGGTCGGCGGTCGATCAGGATTTATTGGTCATGGAAAGGCCCAGTTTGCCGTTCGGCGGCGGTAGACTGGGCGATTACGGGTGCGATTCGCCGTGGACGCTGGTCCAGTCCGCTGTGAAGGCGATGAAGGAGAAGCACGGGGACAACATCGAATTCGTGCTGTGGTCCGGGTAAGGTGTTTTGTTTGTTGTTTGGAGAGAATGAGGAAAACAATAATGACGATAGTAAAAAACCAACAAAAAAATAATAATAATAATAAAACAAAGCCATTCCCTTTATCCTTTTCCGGTCCGCTCGACCACGGGACAGTTACGCATATAATACGACGTAGGTGTGTGTATATAATATATATTTATTTATATACATAGGTACAACCCAAAGAGCGAAGGGTCGCCGAACAGAAGTTTAAAGTGGTTTCTACCCTTATCTCGGTCCACTGCTACTGATTGGCAAATTAAAAACGCCCCGTAAAGTGTTTTAGTTCTTGCAGTCGTGCGTGGCAAAAAAAAATAATATAGTATAATATTATGTTTGTTCTTTGAGTTGGTTTGTTGTTTATATTTTATACCCTACCCGTTGGTTGAGATTAAGCCGTTGACACTCCCTACATATTATTATATGGTGACCATAATTACTTAGCACAATGCGACTCAAGTCTCCTCTATGTCTACGACAATTTACACGAACCGCGTGGGGATGACATTTTTTATATACTCACAATAAGATCGGTTGTATTGTAATTGAAGGTCCGGTGATGATGTACGGAAATAGGTTACTGAATTAGTATCAATTCTAATTATAGATGTCTTCTAAACGTACAACAGAGTGATGCTGAGAACTTGGCGTGCAGAAATAATATATGGAAAATGTAAGCTCTGATTATTGTTAGGCAACGTCGAACGCAAATAATATTGTCAACAATATTATAACACAATCATTTAATCGTGTTGTTGCACAAAATCGAATATTGCTGACATGTTTATCCACACCATTGGATCGGATCGGTGATCCCCGAATACAGGAGGTGGTATGTGCACTCATAGCAGGTGTTTCGTGGCTTAAAAGATTTTTTCTATTTCTATAAATTTCAAATGATTTTAAATCGGAAACTAAAGAGTAAACGAATGAGAGTAATTGTATTCCATATTATTTCCTATTCACGAAAAATTTGTATTCTGTACATAATTTGTCCGTTATGACGTCGTGTTGACGTGGTTGATAGTATGATAGAGCTCATCCTCCGATAAATGGGCAAACATTTCGTATTGTTTATTACCTATTAATTTAAACTTTTGTTATTTTTTTACTAAATTAGGTTCTGGTGTCATTAAATATGTAGTTAATACTTTTCCCCGGTGTTTAATATATTTCTAATATTGTATTAACCGTGTGTCCGTGTCCAACAGTTATAATTTATTGTTCAATGTATAATTATTGAGATAGAGATGTTATTAAAAATTGTTCTGATTGTTTTCGGTGGATGAAAATTTTAAAAATCGGTCCGTGGCTTGGGTCGAATTGTGTGAACTAGTTTAGGTTACCTCATTTACACGATGGCCATGACTTCTTAGCATAATAACACACGGACATAATATATCAATTCCAATGATTTTGTATCGTCTCCAACGGCTACAACTGAACTTAATATTAATCCATCAATTTCACTGTTTTTTAAATGTATTTAAATGGTAGAAAACAGATATACATTTTAAAGTACCTACATTACCATTTTAAAGTAATTAATTTCTACAAAATAGTACATTATACATTAATAATGTCAACACTTTAACCTTCTGACTTTCACCTAATTTTTGAGACTAAGAATATAAAATAAAAACATGACGTGGTTTAAAATTGATTGGACATAAATATTATGATCTGTAGCCAGTGGAATCGATGTAGGTAAGTATACCTTTTTAGAAAACAGCATGTTTCTGCATAATCAATATACCTTAACACACGTCTGCTTTACACGACAATCATTACACAATTGGATTGACATCGAAACATCCGATGGTGTGAGTAAAACGTCACCCTTAACAGTTTAATTTTCCCTACAACTCCTCGCACAACAACTACTCTCGATTCGTAGGATAAAATGACTTTCAAAGAAGTGTTACAAATGATAACGATGTAACGACGAGAACTTGGCGTGCAGCAGAAATAATAAAAAAACAAAAAAAATGTTGCTTTAATATTATTGTTAAAAGTACCCTCGCAGCTAGTTACCGTTGAATGCATAAACAAAAAAAAAAATAACCATAGCTTTGTTATGTTTTTACACGATGATTTGTGTAAACAAAACCAATTGCATTTATAATATATTATTTTTGCACATTTCTATTTTCTGTTTTTTTTATACACTGATCTATTGACCTATTGATAAATATTATTTCCAAAAATGAGACTATCTCGTAAATCGACCAATTTTTTCCCCTTTTTTTATATTATTATAGTAATATGTCAATGAAGTATCGTTCACATACAAGTGGGGAAAGTTATTAGGTAGGAATACAGTTTATTACAGTGTATATTAACACAATTATGAAAAGATGAATATTAACAAAGGTTTAAATGAATAATGCGTGCTTGCTTGTAAACAATGGGATATTTAAAAAAAAAAAACATGTTTCAATTGACTTATAAAATTTAAATTTATTGAGGTATATTTATGTTTTCAACATGTTATGAAAAAATTGTCGAAACGCATTGTAAATCAAGTTTCCTATATATTTTATACACAATGTACATAACGCATACGAACATTTCAAAAATACACATGTGCCCTATATATTAATTATAATATCATGACAGTTGAAATCTTCATTTTGACCCCGAAAAAAAAAGAATAAATAACACCATAGTTTATTTTGCGACGAGTCTGTATAATAATATTATATATACAGTCGAAAGTTCTGATCGATATGATATGACCCATGTGTCATTAGTTTTACTGTGGCATATATATAATTAATGCGTTCCTAATATTTGAGTTGAATGATTAAAATATGTTATCATTACTGTGTATCAAAGTTATATGTCACTTGAAATATTTTAATAATAATGCTTTACCTTTTGAAACGTAATAATCCATCGAAGCGTAAAATATAATATTATATTATAGGATAGCGATTGCTTAGTGTTGACAATAATTATTTTTGATAAAAAATGTATAGCGTCCTTTTTAAAACATTAGTCGTTTCTATACTTTCTGGTTGAGTTCAGTCAACTCAATACCTGCAACAACAGCTTTGAGACTTATCTGTGTATATATGATACTATTGATCTATATTATTATATCTTATATAGATAGAAATGTAAACGTTATCTATTGATCCGTCTGACGTAATATGAAAGCTTCAGTCGTTTACAACTGTAATTATTAGTTATACCTAAATATTTTATTTTCATGTAGGTACCTATATTTTACTAATAAATTCAAAATTTGCATAAAACATTTAGTTCTAATAACATAATTTATTATTGAAAATGACTTATTATAATAGTACAAACTTTTAAATAATATGATTAAATTCAAAACTGTCGGTATTATTATTATTGTCGCGTTATTTCAGATCTGTGGCTACGCAGATAAACATGGTGATTTAGGGAAGACGTGTTACACTGAGCATTAAAAATAAAAACTAAAGCTCATTTCTGCGTATAACTTTTTAGTTAATTTTTCCAGAAATATCGTTCATACTACTACGTATATTTTACTACTAGTTCACACTTCATGAAAACACTTGAGACGGTTTTTTCGATCACGGGACCGCGTATAACGAATATAAAACTGTAGCTTGTGTTAATTTTTATTCTATCCGGATGAAAACGAGTTCATAATTTACCAGATGATTTTGATTTTTTTCCATAGATAAATTCCTATTAATCTAATCTTTTGTCTTTGTCCGGATAATCTTTCGGTCATCTAATGCCAAAAACACTATCTACACGCCGACACACAAAATGTGATTGGCCACCGGCTTGAAACGGACCACAAATAATATTCCGATACCTATCGAGTGGAACGGCAGCGGTGTATATTATACCTATTGTGCAGTCGTCCGGAGCGTAACGTCACAGACACACACGTCGCACATTGTTCTAACAATATTATTATATTGTGTATACCTGCTCGCAATAGCTATAACACACAGTAATATCATATAGGCGCCTACGCCGTGTTATTATATTATATTTTAGTGCGTTGCCATTCGTACACTCGGACCAAGTAATTAGATTAAACGTACCACCGGAGTTGCGCTGCACACCGCGGGATTATAATATACTCGGGTGCGTTTGAACACGTCGTATTCGACAACGTTATGTGCACCGCTATAATAATAATAATAATAATAACACTACGGAGTAAAGTTTACGGATCTACACATATTATTATTAATTTATTAACAAGTCGAGCAAGAATGTATAAGGGATCGGCGGTGACGGGTCGTGCGGTCGTGCACGGTGGTGGTGGGGGGTGGTGGGGAAGTGGGTAATCTTATAATATTACTCCTCGGGATACGGTGAATAGTGTCCGCATGGGATAAGAGTTCACGTACACAAAACGACGACCTTACGAGATCGCATCTAATGTAAGGGATTACATAATATCCGAGTATAGGGTAGGTACGGGATACGGTACGTGTAATGGTATACGTAATACGTATAAATAAAGCTATTTACTAGAATTTATTTGGCTCGTGTCCATCTCGCGTCAACCGTCTCTATATAATAATATAGCAAAAGTTATAATAATGTCCCGCGCGAGCCCGTTTCGACCGGTGCAGACTGTATTAAAAAAAAAAAAAAACGCTTTTTCGTTACTGTGAATTTTCAATATTAAAAGTCGAAACCGTCTAATAATTCTCAATAAAGACTTGGATATATTTTTTTATCAATAACAGTGTACAATATTTTGATGACAACATAATAATATTATTATTATATTGGATATTATTGATTTATACGTTCATGGAATTTTAGCTTATAATTATTTTACTCGGTTTACGATAATAATCTAGGCGGTTTTTTTTTCTCTTATTTCATGAATGGGCACAAAATAATGTAGTTAGGTAAATAAATTAACATAGTAAATAAAACGAAACGTTTTAAAATTAATTATAGTTTACAACTATAAAATATTATCTCACATTCCTAATCAATTATAACTTTTTGTATTTTAATTTATATTTTAGTTTCAATACCATGGTCCTAATTTTTGTCGTGGTATCGTTAAACATCGACAATTATTGGAAAAGTTTTCGCGAGACAAGACCAAGACAAAAATGGTATATATTTATTTATCGTTTTCATGACTGTTCCCTTTGATTAGGAATTCATTTATAAAAGTAATTACGTAAAACACGTGTTAAAAATTATCTATTGGATAACTATAATGGATTTTTACTCTTTAGAGATGCATTTATTTTACATTTCTAGAGCGAGATTACAAATATATACGAAGATAACGTATACATAGTTATTCAACATCAGAGTCAATAACTATAATAAATGTTGAGTGCTAACAAAATGTGGTCAGGGTTTTATCATAACTAGTTAAAAAGTTAAAGATTTTAGTTAATTTTGATTGATTTAACATAAATGGTTAAAGTCGTTATAATGTATAAATTGAAATAATTTAAATTGTGTCTAGTTAATTCAATAAAATCATATTTTATTATAATTTTTATACATAATATCTATAATAGCTAAAAATCATGGATTAAACTTTTTTTATCACACTGTTTACAATTATATGAAATAAAAATAAACAAATAAACAAATATCCCTTGACTTAATGAGTATTAGGTTTTTTGAACGTGTAATTGCCTAAATCATAACATTTGTAAGTTGTAGGATGCAACAATATAAGAAATAGAATGTGATGCATTTCGAACAAAATTGTATCGGTAAATATAACTCAAAATATTTGAAAAATACAACATGCGTGACTCGGGCTATAATTAAAATAAGTTAATCAGATATATTAATCTAGCTTAGTTTATAGTCTTTTCCATATATGCTTTCAACTTTTATAGTTAATAATATAGTGTTTGTTAATTAGTATTCAGTTATGAATGACAATGTTCTTGATTTAGTTAGTTAATTTAATAACTTAAGTTAGTGGTTAACTAGTTTAAAAACGACAATCCCTAATATTATTATACTTTGACGACACTGGTTTTTTTTTTTGGGAGGGTTGAAGAAGGAGATAGTCTTGCGTTCACAAATAATTCACAAAAAATACAATACACAACACAAGAGTATGTCTATATAAACTCTGCGCGAATGTTTTTTCATCGTTTATTATATTAGATTATGTGCGTATACTCTGGATTAGGTGAGATCTACAAAAATCACATATTCCATCTATTCTTTATACACACGAACACAGTGTTTTTATTTCACCAGGCGACGACTTCCCATTATGTTTTATTCATTACTAATATTGTGCATGCAAAGAGTTCACGTGCCATATACGAAATACATATGCAGCTACAGTAAAACACATACGAAATTATACAATAGTATACGGTACCGTTTGTTTATTCCACTCTATTTAACTACCTACATCCCAAGTACATATAGGGTATTTTATATTATATTTTGTATATTATATATTATAATATACTGCAAAACGGTGATAAAAACTGAAAGAATAAAAATTTTAAATTACTTATTTCACCGGGAGACAAATTTTTTTTCTAAGAAAACACGTTATTATAATTATATAGGCAGGTATATAGGTCCTGTAACAACGCGACATTACGATGTTAAATCGTAGTAGGAAGGTGGGTGCGTATAAATTTAACAGTTTTCCATTTGAGTTCGTAGGATTTGGTGGTCTTATAGTCGAGACGTGATCGCTGTGGGTTGAAATAATAATAACTTATTTTCTTAGTGAAATTTACTATACAAAGGTCGTCTAGCTACAATATTTTTGTATTTAGTTAACACAGCTCTGGCCCAAAGTCGCGTACAGAGCGATACAATTACAAAAATAATAATATAACATATTATACATAAAAATAAACATAATGATATACAATCACATGAATACATGATCCTTTAAATACAAAACGCCCATTATCTCAAAAGTATTAAAGTTATTGAAAATTATATTAATAAAGCCAATGAAAAATAGGAAAATATGATTTTTTTGTCAATAGCATGTATTATTATGGTCTTGTAATGACTTCAGATTACCTACATTAAAATAATTTGTTTCATAGGCAGTATCCAATTTTATATGAGTGATATTATACTGTTAAAACAGTCTCTGGGTGTATCATATACCTACGAAGAGTTCGATTATTTATTTTTTCAAAAAAATAAATCACGCCGATCCATCATCGTCCCGTGGTTTCAGTCGCAGAGGTAGGCTAATACGAAAGTATGTTTGCGACAATATGTTTGTGAATGAGCGTTAATAGTTTTTATATTTTTCGAAAACGTTTCTTTTTTTCTCGTCGTTGTTCGACGACGCTGTTAATCATGTTGCACGAATCGTAAAAAATATACTATAATATAATATTATGTTGTGTATCGCGTTGCGAAAACAAAACCAAGAAAGAAACATCCCGTCCGACATGCCACTTATTGTGCATATAATGTAATCGGAATCTGTATTGTTCGTTCTTGTATGGAATTGTTGTGTGAGGTGGGACGACAGAATATATTGTATAATGATAATAATATATATATATATATAATACGAGGGACGCGTTACTTTCTGAAGAAAAAAAAACTATCCCAGACCGTTGTTTGGAATTCGGAAAATGTTCAGAAAAACTCCGGATCCGCGAGCGAAAAAACACGCACATACGCGAACAACAATAATAATATATTGTTATAATGCGTTGACATAACTTTTTCTCGTTTATTCGTTTTATAAGCTCACGTGTGTTCGGCATTACATCCGAAACGCTTTAATTGTTCATATTGTTATAGTACCACATTATTATTATTGTTATTATTAATGTATTACGATATGAATACGATACGTCGCCATGACGATGTGTTACGAGTGTTCTCGGCTTTTGGGTTTATTATTTCGACTTCAGTAGGCTACCGACGACCGACAACGACGATACTAATATTGTTTCGATCGAAATAACATATTAAGTGGATACTTCGCAAGTATATACGTCACATCGGGGAGCCGATTTTCAATTTTCGGTGAAAAATTTGACCAACAAATGTATTCTACTGGTTTTAGAAGGCACCATAAGTTAATATTTTTCCATACATAGCTCTTTAAGACAATCCGGATAATCTTTTCAATACAAGTGTTGTACAAAATACAAACACTAACAAATTAATGGTAATATTTGTTTTTCAAATAATGTTACTGATAAGACGTGGTTACGGAGGGTTTATCCTCACCTCGCCGTTGCGTCACCGTCTAAAGATTGAGTTCACAGACGTATATTGTCACCGAGAAATATAGAACATATTAAAATAGGAAATTAATTGGTCAAAGAAAGTCAATATTATCCATAGAACGTTTGTTTCCCCCATATTTTAATTTTTAAGTACAAATCAATTCAATATCAGTTCTTAGTCAAGTTGCGGTTAACTTTTTTTATTTCATGACGGGATCAGTGTTTTCAAACATTACTGCAGATTTGGTCTTCAGATCAGGCAAAACATATCCTTATATGGATAACACAACTCTCGAGGGGCCAAATATCCTGTCTTAATATTTACGGGGAACGATCAAACTTCGGTGAATTCATCTTTTGGACTCGAATGCACCATCCTAGACTAGTGTCTATCGATCTCATCGTGACCATATATATATTATAATATGTATACAGTAGACTGGAGAGGATACATTACACATATGTACAATGTACAATGTATAACTGTACAGTTATAATATGTACTATTATTATTATTATTACTTGGGCTTACAAAAGCCTTTTCGACTCAATAGATCGACCGACAATGAAGCGCGAGGAGTACGGTGCCCCTCACAAAGCAGTGAAGATTTATATATTATCATACCGCGGCCATGCACTATTATATTATTATTATAAACTGCGGTGCCACGTTACAATTTATACAGAGTGATTCTCTTATCACTAAACAACAGTCCTTTTCTCGCGGTAAATGTAATTATTTATTTTTTGAATTTTTTTTCACACATTCTCAATGAAAATAGTTTATGTCGTTTTTAGTTTTTTCCTTTCATTTTTTCTAGGATATTCGTTACAACCTTCTATTGAAATGTAATTTTTTATAATTATGACTTTATGACTAATTCAATTTAAGAATACATACACCTCAGGGATACTTGTGGCAATTCGCCGGTATACCTCTACTCATCTTAGAATAAAGAATGTAATCAAGGCAATCCCACCTAATAAACAATAAATTAGACACGAGATCATCAATTTGTTGTTTAAAACTCAAAATGTGTGTACATTACATTAAATTATTGTCATAATAGATATTAGATTCTGAGTGGAGCGAGGAAGCTAGTGGTTTTACAATGGTGTTTATTTTATTTTATTTTTTTATATCCTGTATACTAAATTTCTACCAGAAGTAGTGCTTCGATTTTAACATATCATACCTTATGTTTTAGGAAATTGGATCAAAATGGTACTTTAAAGAGGTCATTTTTCAATTTTATCAATAGTTATTTACTGAAAACCACCGAAAAACTACGAAATACCGCTAAAAATGGGATTTTAATTTCTAACGCTTTGTTTATCAATAATCACTATAGAAACGAATAAAAAAAAAGCGGGTAAGTGGATGTCGCTCTGCGGTATAGTAGGTTACAATTGGGTCAATGTATAAAGAATTGCATTAAACTTGAATTCAATGATATAATATCATTGTATAAGAAGAACGATTCTGAGCGGAGACGGTTTGTCAGTCTGGATATTGTTATTATTTATTATATCCTGTAAGTTGAATTTATATTTTAATAGATATTATTTTTTTTTATTCGTTTCGATGGTGATAAACAAAGAGTTAGAAATTAAAATCCCATTTTTAGCGGTTTTTCTTAATTTGTCGGTAGTTTTTCTTGTGCAATTAAATAAATATTGAGAAAATCGAAAAATGACCTTTTTAAAGTACCATCTTGATCCAATTGGCTAAAAGATAAGGTACTATATGTTGAAATCAAAGCACTGCTCCTTCTGGTAAATATTTTGTATATAGAATATAAAAAAAAATAAAAAATAAACACCATTGTAAAACCAATAGCTTCCTCGCTCCAATTAGAATCTAATAATAATATTAATTCAACTTACATGATATAATAAATAATAATATAAAATAATATCCAGATTGACAAACCGTCTCAGCCCAGAATCGTTTTTCTTATACAATTATATGATATCATTGAATTCAAGTTTAATACAATCCATTATACAATGACCCACTTGTAACCTACTGTACAGCAGAGCGACATCCACTTACCCTCTTTTTAATATTAATCATACAATACGTAATCTTAATAAATTATAACAATGGGTATTATAGTGAATAGCAGGTCACGACACCACGGCATATCCCTAACTTTCTTTTCTGAAGTATTACCTAATCTTATTCTGGTAAAAATAATATTTATTTATTTTAAACAATAAATTGGTTTTTACTGGAAGCCTATGCGATGGCTCCCAAGAATTCGTACCCGCCAACGATATTCCAAATCCAACTCTGAACAGTATAATTTGTGCATCAATTTTATTATTGAACCAGAATCTATATTATACAGAGTATAAAAAAAATTTATCAGAAGATTTTATGCATATAAGTTGACCCATTTCTAATGATCTTTAACTACATCATAATGGACCCACGGATATACAATAGTTTATGTCAGTATCGTTGTTTGTGAAGTTATTTGATACGTCATATTATAATAATTATAGCCAAAGGTTTCGAATTGAAAAAGGTTAAATACGATTGGTTTAAGAGATTGTCGTAGAACCCGGGATTTTCGTTGAGCTCTCAAACACTATTATTATAAAATATATTATTAACCATCTACCAGTGCGGAGTTATATTTTTGTTCAACGAATTCCTCACAAAAGTATTTCGCTCACTTCTACGTCTTACCCAACGGCAATCCCTCGCGTAGTTCGACGGAATAAAAAAACATCGACTGCTGGTAGTCGGACACTACCACACCAAACACGACAACCATAATAATAATGTTAATCTGCATATGATGCCGTAAACTTCGATCGCATAATATGACATTATGTTTAACGTAGATACAGGCGTGTTACGATATTGTATATACATTACAAGGTATAGGTAGTATTATAGGCGGCTGTGAATCGGTCAAATTTCGAAACGACCGGGCATCGGGTCACCGGGTTTCTGTGGATTGCGTAACGGTGTTTGTTTTATGTATTATGTGTGCTAGTTGTCATCGTCGAGTTATGACATTTCACCCGCGGGCTACCGTATGAAAATAACCATGAAAATACAAAACACGCTTTATTTATCGCCTGTCGACGAATCGGTCAATATTGTCAAACATATTATTTTCCTGTATAGTATTCACATGATATTACATATTTGGTCAGACAACTACATGGTTATAAGTTTAAATGATGTAATTGAAAAGCTCGTCGACACAATTTTTATACAAAAATAATAAGCGATGAACGGTATGACGAATTTGAATTGTAATATTATTATAATATATTGTAATTAAAAACGATTCAATTTTAATATTAAACGCCGTGAGTAGGTACTACTATTTCGTTTGTTTCATAGAATTTAATTCTATAAAACACGGTATATCACTCTGTCTCCTTTTGATATTCAAATTATTATACATGGGTTTGTTCAACGGGCGTTTTAATGTATCCTAATTCAAGCAAGTGATAAGTGGCCAATTGCAGTTTAAAGTTTGAATGCAAAAGTTAAATTGGCAAATAATAATTTCATCCCTACGCTACTGTATATTTAAACGGCAACAAATTGGAGTGTCACGTTAGAAGTATGATGCAACTAATTTATTGATTATTTGGATGAATGTCAATAGTTATAAATATATAATACATAATATTGAATAAATTATAAACCAAAGAATTAATATTCATCGTTGAAAATCAAACCTGTGAACATTTAATTAAAATACTATCATCAATTCATAGTCTATTCCGCTGAAACCGCGCGTCGTATTGAGTTAATAATTCCATGACAATGGTTTGACGTTATTTCCACCGACAGCGTCAATAAAACAGTTTTTTTTTTAAATATTTCATGCCGAATAGTACATGCGCACAACATTCGTAACTAAATTTAGTACAAAAACCACGTATAGTACAATAATATGAAGTGTTGGAGTTTTTTAAGAAGAATTCAGGGCGTTCATTTTTGTACACGGAGAACTATAGTGTCGAAGAATCGCTTAAATTTAAATCGAGTGAGATTAGGATGAAATATTACTTCATATTATGAAAATAAAAGACAAGAATTTGATCAAGATCTTGAAATATCGTTTTCGCATGATTGGTTGGGTAAATTTAAAAAAAAAAGTTAAAGCTTTTTTATTTTATGAAAAAATTTTAATACAATATCATATTGTCATCAAAATATAATGATATGTCTACTCTTCCAGAAATTAAAGCTGAAGATTGATGCGCAAACACTAGATACGTTTTAATCTAAAATTTAAGAGATGGATGATTTTGCACGAAATTCATTTTGTGTGATATTTGACCAATTAGGAAGTGGATGTGTACTAATTGAACATGATTTTATACACTTCTTTTTAAATTTAATTTTGTGTTAAGCCGTAATAATTACCTAATGTACATTATTTGGGACTCTTAAAAATGACTTTTAAATATAGTTCCTAATTAAACGGGTAAGTACATTAAAATTTTAAAAGATGTCTTTATAAAATCCCTTAAAAATGATTGCTCATCCCCACAAGTACAGAAATATAAGATAATGTTTTTAAAGACGAGTCGTAATATGCATTAATTAACCTAATGTATACAACCGAGTAATATATTATACTACGATATAAAACTTAATATTATTTTATGAACAATTATGAAATCACGTAATTATATTACATATATTCCGAACTCTGTCTCCGACCTTAAGCACCTTCGTCGACTGCCGAAAACTCCTGCATCAATTGCAACATATATCGTATGATATAATATCAACGATCACCCTAATACACGCTGATATATGAATTTTAAAAAATTAAATTACCTTTTTGTTTAGCCTAATATTATAATAAAAAATAACGTAAAAATTACAGCCCATGGTGGAAGAGGGGTGAATACCACTTAGCATCCTCTTGTATCCGCCCTAGTGTAGTACATCGCGAGTTCGCCAAACGGACGTTATATGATAAAATCTGAAATGTTTCCACCCAGAAGGATGGAGCCACCTTGTGCTGGGAAAATTCGAAAAAAAAGTCCAAAGACAGCATCAGCAATATAATATTTATAAATTAATTTATAATATTATAATCGCTCCGGGATCATTTTAGAGTTATGTTTCAGGAAACATGGCAGTTAGTCTTCATACTGTGTTATTTATCGAACGGGAATAAAAACGTAACGTTTAATTGCTGATTTTTTTGTTCAGTATGCCGGGGTAGAGCTGAATCTTCTACTGATTTCAATAAATTCATAAAACTGAATAGCTTTAGTAGTCTAGTTTGCAGGTTTGATTCTAGAATATTCTACAAAAACTCTATCAACAGCCAACATGTCACAACTAGGAGACAATGTTTCTATATAGTACTATGTTTTAATACGCTATTCAATAGACACATTTTGATTAAAATGGCATTATTTTCAAATAAGGGTTTGGCTAATGGCAAAAATTTTTAATCACTACTTGTATAATATTCATGGAATCTGCATATGCATATAAAATAGGTCAGTTAACTTGATCGATAGATCCACAGAGTTGGCATAATGAACTCAACATTTATTCACAAAAATATCCTCTCTCAAATAATAATGATACATGTTATTATACGTATATTTTCATAATAATTTTTTCTATGTTTGTATAATATATCCCACCTCCTATAACAGTGAAACACATTTTAAGGTATTATAACGCCATTAATTTACAGTCGATTTGTTGGTAAAACATTTTTATAATATTGCATTTTGCATGAAGAGATTTTCTTAAATTATTTCGTATAATGGAGAAAAATGAATACTTTATACTATAACAATGAGTTAAATAAATTGTTATTATACATCATAAAAAAAAATCGCAGACATGACACTGATCCAGATAGGCTGCACGCTGACGGAGACTTACCAGTGTTACCACCATCGAGGTGGGTGCGTGTTATGAGTTACATTATAAATAAAGTTGCACTAAATGAATCAACATTTTCCCCCCTCATAACTATTATTTATTTCGTAAGGTGTTATAACTGCCAGCATCGTGGGTCTTATATATAGCATATACGTATAAAATAACATTGATACTTAAATACCACGGAAAAAGCACTTGACTTAATAATCGAGTATATTAAACGGGGATTGTTTAATATAGCCTATTAAAAATAAATCAAAAAACACAATGATTACTAGTGCAGTTCACCATACGTTTAAAATTAAATAAAAAAAAATTTAAAAACAATTCGGGATATAAATTGTGGTTTTCGGATAAATATAAAAATGAAATATTCAATTAGATAACGTCCGTTCAATTTCTGTTCGACTACATGATTGCCTATAACATGAATTGTCTTCATAACTTCGATGTTTCTGTTATAAACCCAAAAATAATAACCATACAACGATATAGTTAATAGTTATAATGCTCAAAAAATTATGAACCAGGAAGAGGGTTGTAACGTGTTACAATCGCTTTTAACTTCATTCTATGTAACGTATTATATTTTTAACAAACCAGTGAACTTTTTTACAATTTAAATATTGTAGAGAAAATGAGATTTATAAAATGTTCTGAAACACTACTTACTAGAAAATATGTCGAACATTTCAAGTTGTAAAGTAAATCTATCTGTGTCTAACTTTGCACCTATAGCTGGTAGATAAGGCCATCCACATATAGTGGTCTATGAATAAATGCATGTACTTTTGCTACCAAGACAATGTTCACGAACGAAACTTTAAACAGATACATATCAGTGTAAAACTTATACTTATGTACTTATGCTGATACCTTAGAGATAATTCTAAATAAAGAACAACATGATGAATGGGGATGTACCTACATATTATGTGAAATGTCATTGTAATGTCATGTTTGAGAAAATATGTGAAAAGAAAATAGTACAATATTATACATATTATTATAATAGGATATCGTTAATAGAAAAGTATTTTAATAATTTATTTATATAAAGAAGAATCCTGAGCATGCTCACCTCTCATGCCCTTTTATCCTTTAACTATGCGTTTATTACATTTCTGATTTTTTTTATAATTTTCAAGTAGATATTAGATACTCAAAGATCATGTTCTTAATTTTCTTAGAATTGTATACCAATGAAGGAGTGTCACGTGACAATACATATTCAATATTTTCAAATTGAGTTCATTTTTACAGTAGTTTTTATTTTTTATTAATTTTAATATTGAAGTTTTAAATTTACATTCTATCGAGTACCTAGTTTATGAGTTATTAAATTTTGAGTAGTAAATAAATCGTTTTTAATAATGTTTTATATTAAAATAAAATACATTAAATATACTTTATTCAAATACTTATTCTACTCAATTCTTTGTGTAAGTGAAACAATTTTAATATATTAAGAGAATTATTAACATTTTCAAATCATCCACAGTATTTTGGAATAGTAGCGCAACCAGGGAGGTGGTTTAGGGGTTGTAACCCCGAAATTTCTCCAAAGCCTAGTATATTTTAGCTTATATTGTAATGATGTAACATTGTGACCCCCCCCCCCCCAAAAAAAAAAAATGTTTTCTAATTGCTCCACTGTTTTGGACTATCATTATAATGATAACAATTAAAAAGTTTGTTTAATAACTCAAAAACTTAATCGTTCAAATTGTGATTTTCAAATATTGAAATATATAAATAAATAAATAATTAATATTTTGAAATAAATTCTTAATAATTGCAAGTAAAAAGGGTAATTATTTATTGGACGAAAATAGTATGTATCGCCACCGGACGAATGGCATAAAATATTTAATAATTTAAAAATAATATTTAAAAATCAGAACTGTACAATAAATAATAATAATTTGGTATTTTAATACAATTAGTATTTTTGTGAACAACCTTCCACATCAGGGTGACAAATAAGTGGCACGCGTACCATGCTATTGGCATGGGAGAAGTTTTAGATGGCACCCTAAATACTTTTATGTGTCTATATAAATTATATTATATTATATTTATAATTTATATGCCTTGCAAACAACAGCGCATTTTAGCCAGACATAAGAAATCTTTCAAGTAATATGAAGTAAAATGTTTCTAACAATCAATATAAGTTGATTTTTTTTAACAATTTTCTTCTACATTATTATCATTCATTTTAGATTCTGAGTGAAATGATGAATGTATTGATTTTACAAAGATGTGTGTTTTTTTATTTTTGTGAATGTCATCACCTTTTAGGACAGTAAAAATGCATAGATTTTATTGAACAGTATCTTTTCTGATAGGAAAGTGAATCTACTTGGTACTTTGGGTGTCAAAACTAAAAATTTTACAGTAGTTTTCAAAAGTGTTTGAAAAACAAAAGAAAAATTAAGGAAAAACGGGAAATTTTTACGCAAAATCTGTTTTCGAAAAAATAGTTTTGGGTTTTTGGTGTAAATTACCGTAGGTACATGAAATTTTGACTGGATGTTTATCTTGGCATTTTCTATGCACCATAACATTTTCCAAATATCCAGATTATAATTAGCTGTTTACGGACATTTTCAGTTTCCATTTTTTTTTTAGTTTGTTTTTCTATAAATATCAATAAAATTTTAATTTTCGGTTAAAAAAGCTTAAAAATTTAATAGAATGCTCCTAGTATATTTTTTCAAAGGCAGATCCATAGTCACAGTTTTTTTTTATAAGCATTTATAGTTCAAATATTGACAAAATACGTAAAAATGACGAAAATTTGCAAATTATTTCGAGTTATAAATTCATGAAAAATTTTCGTTTTGAATCTAAGATTTGAAAATGTAATACAAGATTCCTGATAAGTTTGTCTACCTTTATCAATAAAAATATGTATAATATTATATTATAATATTGGCACCATAAGGGATTTCATTCTCTGTAAGACGTATTCAAACCGTTTTTTTTTTTCAATTCGTATCGTCGATAATAATATAATAATACATTTCGGTGTACAATATAAAACAGTATCTACTTGTGGTGATATTGTATAGGTTGCGGACGCACCATAAAAGACGATAAACAGAACGCGTCCCAGAAACTGAACGCACACGAGGTAGGTAGATATATATAGGTATATATAATATTGTTAACACTTCCCAGAGGTCTAGTTTGATGGTACTATCCTATCCTTACCAGTCGGCTGCAGAGTACGCGACACGGTAATAATGTACTGGTAGTAGTGTGAGTGGTGGGTAGGAGGGTGTGAATATCGGCAGGTATATACCTACATATCGTCATAATGGGTTTTTCCTTCGGCGCACCAAGAGTACGACGATGAGCGACAAAAAAAAATTGTGACCTGTAAACGTGTTTTTTTTTTACGGTCGGCAGTAAACGCAAACAACAACGGTACCTATAGTAGTAGTAATAATAATAATAATAATATTGTTATTATACTTTCCATGGGGGGGGGTCTCGCCCAAAATACGCGGAAACCGAACGCTAAAAGGCGTATAGAGGTAGGTAGTAAGTTTTCAGGTCCCCGAGGCCGCGTGTCGTACAGCCGAGTAGAGAGGGAGAGCGAATGACTTGGGGCGAACACGACCGGGGCTGGCGTTTAGGCCGACGACAAGACGACTTTCCGCCTCAAATTTTTTCCTCGTTTAATGGCGAATATAACTATACAATATATATATATATATATCATTATGTCGCCATATCGTTCCCACCGGTGGTGTAGGCACGTCGTCATAATATTGTTATCGCGCAGTAAATGCGTTTAACTGGATCGCCGGGGTGGTGTTTACATTCACGACAGTGAATTATATATTATTATAATATAATTTTTTATGGTTCCTGCCGGCAACAATATAACGCGATATAATGTGTTTACGTTGGGTTAGGGGTTTTTTTTTTTTATTGTTTTTCTCACCACACTCGACGTACGGCCCCGAAAGTTTATTCTCGTCGAGACTCGTCGCGAAACGACGTGTTGAAATGTTGTCGTCCGATTTGCACCGGTTAGTAGATAATTAGTTGGTAAATACTAAATTATCATATAATATGAGCGACCGCCGCCCTTCACGACAATGCGCAGTGCCAATTCCAAAAACTTTTCGGCCGCACATTATAAATTATCATTCGGAGAAAACGAGACGACGACGACAATAATATTGAAGGGCTCAGGGGAATAACCAGACATGTCCACTTTTATCAGTTGTTCGGGAGAAGAAAAACAAAATTCTTTATCTCACTCACCTTTATGGGCGGGAAATAATTCCTTTTGAGATGTCTTTGGAAATAATAAAACGATTTTTCTGATTGTTCCACCAAAATATAAATATTTCTTCCATGAATAATTCCAAGGAGTTATTCCTGCCGAGTATTCAGACTTCAGAGTGTCCATTTATTTTTCTGCTACTTTTTATAGTGGGCAGTCGTGGAGTTGCTTAAACGAATACGTTCGCTGAAATAATATTGTTTTCTTTTTCCAATTATAGGTATTCGATTTGTATCGAATGACGAGTTAAATTTTATCAAAAACGAACATGTCAATTCGTTTTATTCAATGCTTATTGGGATACCGGATATTCCATATAATTATAATAGTGTACTACATTAACCGTAATTGGTCAAATAACATTTTCGTATTAACTATTATAAAACGGAAAAGATAATTAATAAGCTCAATGTTTGAAAACGAAATACCGTCAACGTACACATAATATTATGCAATGATGTGGTTTTCAAGAGGAAATGAGGTACGTACCTATAATCGTTATTTTATAAATAATTTCCGAAAGCGTTTGATAGCGTAAACCATTCCGTCTCAATTAGAACCTTAGAACTTGTTGCGGGGTTTCGTGGAAAATTAATGTTTGTGTTTCTCGATGGTATACCTCTTTGAACAATTTTAGATTGTCAAAACAATTTATGCTGCACTCGTATGATTTATAACGTATTAATAGTTATTTTAACCTATATTATTAAATGTTCCATTTTGATTTCCCCGGTATAACCATAATATTATATTATCCTCGTAATATATTACTAAATATTTGATATCTCTCGGTACTTTCGAAACTTTTGGTTGTAGCATACAGACAATATGACGGTATAGATACTCGAGTGTCTCGACAACCGCTTATATCAGCTGAAGTTTTGGACTCAATAGTCAATAGTTTTCGTGAAACGGTACCAATGTAACAGTCCGCCTACAGTCTTTAACCAAATGTCAAGATATAATTAATTTTCTTGCAATTCTTATATCCCATTCAATAATTGGATTACATTATTACAGAAATACCGTCGAATCTATACCGCGGTAGGTAGCTGGTACGTGATGTATACCGTCGTCCTAAAAATCGATTTGTCTAAATTGTTCCAATCTGTTATAACGACTGCATTCAATCGATTTAAGCCACTCGGTCTGCTCGCCATGTTGTTTATGCCACCGTCATACTATATTACATTCGTGTCTGAATGATATCGATGAGTATTAATATAATAAGCATCTATAATATCTAATACTCGGTTTTTATTCAGTTGAATTTATTTTCAAGTACGATTCAATGGTCTGAAATCCACGTACGTGTCCCCACATCGTCGTCGGTATAAATGTAATGTCATGCAAAATCGAAAATCGTAACGACCTTTTTGTATTGACTTTCACATTCAATCTAGTTTTACGCCTGATATAATATCCAATCAAAATATTAGTATGTAATACCGCAATATTTTTTTCTCCAGGACTGTTTAATTGTGTGACATAAATAATTATACGAAACTTAAGAACCCAATAAAATGAATTGAATTAAGTAGCGACGTCAAGTATAAAAAAAAAATAAATATTACTTGATACCTAAGGCTGGAGACCGGTAATAATGGAGTTAACTCTATTCAGAACCTATCAATTAGATGGTTTTGATTTACCACAAAACTGAGTTCGTTAGTATTGCTGCACGTTAGCTAATACTTGTATGTTGATAATCATTTGCGTAAAATATTATAATCAGTATATAATATACTTACTTTTCGTGTTTAATGAAATTACATTTTTAATTCTATTTTCATTTATTTTAGTTTCTTAAATTAAAATGGTATTCTCAACTTTCGCTAGAATACGTGAGACAATTTCAAAATTCTGCACTAACACGTTTAATGTAAATCCGTTTCTAAAATTATAAATTAAAATAATAATGTTATGTAATAACTAATAAGTAATAACATTGTAATTTAAATTTAAAATATAAGTACCTGCATACCTGCATAGTATAATATATAAGCAAAAACATAATTAGGATATTTGTTCTGTTGTAAATCATACATGAATTTTATAACCAGATTAAATATAATTAAAGTGATTAAAAGAGACAAGAGTAATGAATAAAATATAATTTTTACCTAAAGTAATTATTTTTATTTATTTTTTTATATATTTCACAAAAACACTGTATATTCGCCAATAATTTAAAATAATTTATGACAGTATTAATTCCATAGTTAACAAATTAATCAATATTCCAGTGGACTAATAATTTAATAACATCAGGGAATTGGGCATGGTAATTTATGGTTCTAAGTTTGATCGGTACGAAGAAAATTAAATTTTAAAATTAATCAGAGTAAGGACATAAGTTGTGACGTACAATATAATAACTAATATAAGGGATCAATAAAAAATAAAGCTAAAATTACTAGTAAACATAATTTGAAACCCATGCGTGTAGTAAATTTGATTTTAATATTAACAGTAGGTAATTTAAATAAATAGCCGATGAAAAAAATTAACATTTTAATTATAATTTATTGGCAAATATTAATAATACGCCTAGACGTCTAGACACATAGTTATAAATTATAATTAAATTATCATAGGTTATATTATGGAAGCAATGTTTTGAAGTTTAAATTATATGTATTATATAAGTGTTTATTTAGTGAACACAACAAAATAAAAATTTTTAGATTCTGAGTGAAACGATGAATGTATTGATTTAACAATGATGTGTGTTTTTTTTTTATTTTTATTTTTTTTTTTATTTATTTTTTATTTTTTATTTTATTTTTGTGTCTGTCATCACGTTTTAGGACAGTAAAAGTGCTTGGATTTTCTTCATCAGTAGCTTTTCTGATAGGAAAGTGAATCTAGTTGGTACTTTGGGGGGTCAAAAGTATAAATTTCCCAGTAGTTTTCACAAGCGCCGAGAAAAACAACATAACAATTAAGGAAAAACGGGAATTTTTACGCAAAATTGGTTTTCCAAAAATCGATTTTGGTTTTTGGTGTAACTCTAAAACAAATGAACGTATATACATGAAATTTTCACTGGTTGTTTATATTTGCATTTTCTATACACGATAACATTTTCAAAATATTTGGATTTATTTTGAACTGTTTAGGGACATTTTCATTTTCCATTTTTTTTTAGTTTTTTTTCTAAAAATAGCAATAAAATTTTATTTGTTGTTTGCCAAAGCTTGAAAATTTAATAGAAGGCTCCTAATATATTGTTTCAAAGGCAGATGAAAAATATTAAAAATCCTTAGTCACAATTTTTTTTTATAAGCATTTAAAGTTCAAAAATTGACAAAATATGGAAAAATCACGAAAATTAGCAAATTATTTTGAGTTAAGAATTCGTAAAAATTTTTCTTTTTAAATCTAAGATTTGAAAATTAAACACAAGATTCCTTATAAGATTATCTACCTTTATCAAAAAAAAAAATGTCTATAAGAAAGTCAAATTAAATTTTTATGACCGTTTGAAATTCAAATTTTTACAACATTGAATATTCACTCGATTTCCCATGTAGCGATTTCCTTATTTTGTTGTAATTCAAAAACAAATAACTGTAGATACATGAAAATTTCACTGAATGTTTATATTGGCATTTCCTATACACCATACAATTTTGAAAATATTTTGACTCTTTTTGAGCTGTTTATGGACATTTACAGCTTTCAATTTTTTTTAGTTTTTTTTTCTATAAATATCAATAAAGTTTTATCTGTTGGGCCAAAAAGTGGAAAAATTTAATACAAGGCTCCTGATATATTGTTACAATAGCAGTTGAAAAATATTAAAAATACATAGGTACAGTTTTTTTTTATAAGCATTTAAAGATCAAATTTTGACAAAATTTATCAAAATCTCGAAAATTATCAATCATTGTAATTAATAAATTATAAAATGTTCAGTTTTTATAGCTAAGGATTGCAAATTTTAAACAAAGGTTCTCATAAATATATGAACACAGTTATTTTTATAGACATTTTAAATTCAAATTTTGACGAAATTACATATTAAAAAAACCTAGAATAACTATTATAGTTGTTTTGTTGTGATTGAATAATATTATTCGTGGGTACTTGAAACTTCTAAAGTGTACTATTATATATCTATGATAGTATTACGGTTTTTGTTGATGTATAACGCGTTATAAGTACCTAATGGACATTGTGATATGATTAATTTGGAATTTATTATAGGTACCTCTATTATAGTTCAATTTTTTATTTAATACCATAGATATGTATATAATATGTCTTATACATAGACTGACATACCGTCTCCGCTCAGAATCGTTTTTCTTATACAATGATATTATATCGTTGAATTCAAATTTAATATCATCCATTATACAGTGACCCACTTGTAACCTACTGTACAGCAGAGCGACACCCACTTGCCCACCTTTTTTTATTTTCACCTATAGTGAAATACATAGTTTCATATGATTCAAATTGTCTAAATCTCAGTTTTTTGAATGTGTTAATATACCCAAACAATATGTGTATCCACAATTTTTTTTGGAAATAAACATCTCTGTAGTCTTCAAACGTATATTCTATTATTTTATCTTATAGTACTAAACTTAATACTTTTGAGAACATTTTTAAGAGAATAATATAAATATTTACATACAAATATTTCAATTTATCACATATTATTACTATAAGTATTTTCCCAGTACCTTTATTTAAATTTCTTAATAAAGGAGAATTAATAATAGTGAATAAACAACAAAATATATTTTTTTAAAGTATGACGTCTTCTCTCTTAAATGATCATTGTTTTACATGCTTACCATGCATACTTATATCGCACCAATACACAATTCACACTTATCTATCCTTTCAAGTAACTTCTATTAGCACTAGAACCGTAACATTCACACAGTCAATGTGGATATATTGAAATAGCTACGTTATATTTTCTAATGATATTGAACAGTGATTCCAATTTTCTAAATCGTTTAGTTATTTTGAATATGAATCTATGATAATATTGACAATATGTTTATTTGTAAAATATAATATGAATATCCACGATATTTTGTTAAATTGTGATCTCTTTAATCTTCAAATGTACTTCATCGTTTTATCTTAACAGTACAACAACTGTATACTTTCGTGAAAACTTCAAGTATATTTTCGGTAATTTATCACAAAATATTATTTCTATTAATCCCATTATATTTAGCATTCTCAGTAAAAGAAAATTGATAATAGTGAACATTATGTATAATAATTGTAATAACAAAACATTTTTTTTACACTCTGAAGTATGACGTTAGAGGATAATAATATTTTCTTACGCATCAGTCATGCATACGTCTATCATACCTGCCTACCTACCTAGCCTTTCAAGTAAATTCTATTAATACTAGAACGGACCGTTACATCCGCACAATCAATAATATAGCCTATTTAGTGTGGCCCTTGAACTAGGTAACGATTTTGTGCACGCACACACTCACTGGCACGTTCAAAAGATTTATGTAACACGATCAATGTCGGAAACTTTTTATACAGTTATTTATGTTGAACTCGCAGCGTATCTCTCAAACTCTATTTTTATGCACGTGAATTCAATTATTATAATAATATTTCACAAAAAAAAAAAAAATGAAAATGAAAAAAAAAATATATAACAACCGCACGACTGCACGAGTTAGTTTAACGTAGGCTTATAGCGATGCGTGGGGCATTTTAAATCTCTCTTCTCGCACTAACTGCTGCAAATATTTAGAGATAATATATATATTGTTAGATATTATAATACACTTTTAAGCCCCCCGTTGTTTATTTCCTCCGATCTTATCGCTTATCAATGTCAACGTCAATATTAATCGTAAAACTCGAGTCAGCCGACCCTAATCAATGGTCTGGTAACCACTGACAGTTGCTTACAAAAAATCTCTGAAAAAAACCTATTCTATGCGTAAATCGTATATAGAAGATTGTTTTCCTTGAGAAATTAATATCTGAGCACAAGCAATCACATTTTATCAATTTTACAATATAAACATAGGTGACAAAAATCCTATCGTCCACCACTCTATTATTGGGCGTCTTAAACGGAGACCCATGTGGCCCAAGGGATTGCTTACATACATTTGCATAAAGTACTTAGTAGTTACATGCGGTCATTTCGAAATGGTATGATGTGTTCATTGTTGTGTTATTTATTGATGAAATGCTCATAGTAAACAAATTAAATTCTCCCATTGACACAGGAAAAAGGTCTTTGCCATTAAATTATCAAACCGGAGCTCAAATCGAAAAGTTCAAACATTATTATAATTATTTTCCAAAAAACACAATTATTCATCCCGAAACACTGTGGACCACCGTAATATGAACAAAATTACATTTGTAATTGCAGGTCAAACTTGAAGGAGTTTCAATAGTTTCATTACTACTCAAAATTCAAATATTTTAATATTTTCATTATTTTCCAGAGATAGCAGTAAATCATTATCGATCGAATAAGTTTAGATTTTTTTTCTAAAGAAACTTAACACATGATTTAAAAATAAATGTATAATTTGTTAAAAACTGTGTGTTTTTGGAAAATGAAAAAAATCTAAAAAGATGGCCATAATTCATGAAAAAAGTTGTGTTCTAAACCTAGGTATTTAATTTAATTTGATTGGTACTTTCAAAAACTTTATTCAAATATTATTTTATGTTTATTAAAAGTAAACATAAAACACTTATTTATAAAATATAGATCATAATAATTAGTTAATGTTTCTTTCATATTTTTAATAGCATAGTTATATATTAATTATAATGATGTAACGGGATAAACCAACATCTCGTTAGAAATCGTAAAAATCATCCAATCCTTTCTCACCGACCGTACTTTTACCACTAAAATTGAACACTCCTTCTCTACTACCAGACACGTACTCGCAGGAGTCCCTCAGGGCTCCTGTCTCTCACCGACGCTATACTTGACGTACATTAACGACATTCCAACGACTCCTAAAGCCAACCTCTCACTCTTCGCTGACGACACGATGTTCTTTACTAGTAATAAAAACCCCAAACGTGCAACCATACAACTACAACACCAACTCAACCTCGCGTCCAACTGGTTCCACAGGTGGCGAATCAAAATAAACCCGACCAAAACAGTAGGCGTCCTCTTCGGGCGTTCTAATACAACCCACATTCCACCTCTAACCATCGATAACCAACCCGTTAACTGGTCAAAACAGGCCAAATACTTAGGCGTCACGATTGGACGTAAACTTACATTCAACCAACACATTCAAGACGTAACCAAAAAAGCTACCCGCGTCCGTGGTATGCTTTACCCCTTACTTAACCGTACTAGTCCCGTTCCGCTGAAAACAAAACTTAACATACTTAAACTCTACGTGACCCCTATACTTACATATGCTGGCTCTTCCTGGGCACCCTTTATCGGCCCCTCCCATTGGAGACGTATTGAATCCGTCCAAAACATCGGCATACGCACGATAACCGGTATGCCCACTATCGTTAGAAACTCGGTCCTTTTAAAATCAGCCAACTTCAAATCTATCCAAAATTCCATTTGCTCTCAATCAAAAACAATGTTCTACAATAACTCTTTTTCCGAATACGATCATATCCGCCTCTTAGGTAAAACCCACTCCCCTCCAACCACCAAACGTTTACTCAAACCATACCCATTAAATTGGACTGACTTACATAACTGAACCTACCAATCAACCCCAAAATCCATCCACTAGTAGAGGCACAAGCCTGGAATAGTAAACGGCATAGCCACCCCTCCCAAAGCAAAGCAAAGCAGGTCAAATCATCTTCCACACCAGTCTTCAACATATCTTCTACAAGTCAACAAGCACTATAGGAGACCCGAAGACCTGAAGACCAGAAGACCCGAAGACTAACGACGCAGCAGCAACACCGACCTGAACGACGCCGACGAAGCTGATTCGACCTAGCCAGTCCACGACGACGCATCCTGAGCACACCGGTCTAGCGTGATCGCTCGATACCGCCGAGACTCAACAGTACCCGGCATACCTGGCTAACAAGCGCCACTTCACGGACCAGCGACGCCAAGCCTACCGTGTGCATCCAGCGATCGACGACAACGGATAGCCGCCGCACTGGGACCTGATTAACCCACCGACGGCAGCGTATAATATAATTATACTCCGGCGATCCATTACTGTCAGTACACCCGTTCAATCGAGCCCAGTGACGCCGTTGGACGAATATCAAGACACGCCGGGAACCGACTGCACGACGTAACTTGGTCAATAAACCATCCAGCAAGCCGACACAAGTAATACCACATTTCCCCCCACGGTGAGCTTGTTCGAGTTTCACCGCGAGGAAGAACCGAACCCACACGACTTGCTCGAGTCCGTGTACGGACGGTTCTTACTCTCCCCTATTATTGTACTATCTCTACGAAACGTATAGGCAAATCCCGACTATTGTTTGCTCGCGCCTCTTCAGGCCCGAACCCGCCCGCCGCGGCCGCTTCTTCAAGCCTGCCGCGCGGCCCGGGATAACTTGCCCCGGTCATTATAAACATTATTTATTGATTATATAATAAACGATACCATAACGATACACAACGCATTGTTATTCACGATCACGGACGTCCCGGAAAGACACTCCGTATCAATGAGTTACCACCAATTCAGTTTGATTATTGGTCGTAGTGTCTTAAGAAATGTGTACACCCTTTAAAGAAACACGCCTAACAATATGCAAATATACTATTTATTTTACTGCTACTATTTTTTTTCACTGCAAGTATTTTAAAACTAAAAAAATGTATTTATACGATTTTATTACCACTATTTAAATACAGACCTCCTCGTCTAAAGCATTAACATTTTCAATCTAGTCAATGTATACATTTCTGAATTGGCTATTGAAGTACTCCATAGAAACTAACAAATATTTCCAGGCATAAAAATAAATACATGCAAACACGTCATTGTTAAACTAATATCCTCTCCTCGGTCGTTTTACTGCAGTTTGCTCATACAATTTAAAATAAAATAAAAATATAATTAATAAAAATATGCTTTGCACTTTATATTTGCACATAAATATAGTGCACAATATAGTGATTAGCAGTTCAAAAAGTTTTTTTTTTTTTATAGCTGTTTCGTTTGTAACATTCTATTTGTAAACGTGAGTTGAACTACCTAACTGTATTATCCGTACAACATTTATATTTTTATACTTTATCATATATTTTTCAATCACTCTAAAACCATGCAAAAATAAGCCAATAAACAATTCGGCAAATAACTATCAGAGTTTTACTGCTGATAGTGACTTAACTCAAATCCCCCATTAAACATAAACGTAAAGCTGTACAGCGAAAAAAAAACTATAAAATGTATCGCTCAATAATAGATTATTGTCAACCATAATGTAGCAATTCGAATGTTTTGTAAATATCATTAGCAATGTTTTAGCACTTCCTCTCCCACGACACGGTGTGAGCACAAGCGTGTTTTAAATATTATTATAAAATAGCTTGTTAGTAGGAACGAACAAAAGTTTTACTGCAGAGCAAAACACAAATTCTTTTCTTCGCCGCATACCTCATAAAGATTAATAATCATTGTTTACCGAGGCGAAGAAAAAAAAATCGTGTAAGGGAAAAAAATATATACATTAAATAAAAATTAACCAACACCGCAACAGCCTCGTATTAGACCTTTCTGTTCGCAAAGTCCCTTATATACTACAACACAACCCACAATGACATTTTTACCACATGATATAAATAATAGTGAAATACCAAGAGTAAAAATAATTCGTAAACTCACGAAAAAAATACGATTTATTCATTAAATTAGAGTCGATAGACTACGCCATTAAATGCATTAAACTCGTAAAATATGTTAAATTGAAATCGGAACATATTTATACCGGTGCACGATTTTCTTTTGGAATCGATGTCGTTTGATATTAATTGTTTCACAAACTTTCAAAGTCAATTACTCCCAGAACAAGTTTAATTTCTGTTCATTTTTTTTTTTACCACATACCTGATTTTTGATGATTATTGGATTTACACAGAAACATCATAACACGCAATCGATCGGTTTTGACAGTACGATTTTTACTGGGAAAATAAAAATAATACCAATCAGTAAGATGTGATGTTTTCACTTACGATGACTTGTGTATTAATATTGTGTAATATTAATAGGATTATCCTTACTATCCATATCATAACATTATTATTATACAAAATATAATTTAACTGAAACTTCATGTTAGTAAATTGTTGTTGAAAAGGTTGTTGTCTGCTATTCTGATTTTTTAAATACCTACGCAATAGTATACATTATAGTCTTAACGGTGTCCGTACTTTTTACAGAGACTCCGTGTCGTCGGACGTGGTGGACATGCATACCCGCGTGATGGCCATCCAAAACGTTACTAACCTGCTCATACAGACGTTCAGCAGCCAGTTCGTGTTTCCAGTGCTCGGCCACGATGACCCTGGCGCCTTGAAAAACCAGTTGATAGACTACACAAGTTTGGGACACTATTGGCGGCAGTGGTTGCCCACAGACGCCATACAGACATTCAACAAAGGTCAGTTTTGTGCATATTATCACTATTATAGTATTGTTATTGTCTCGTAATATTATAACGTTGGTTAAAAAAAAATAATTACTGTTGGCTAGGTTTACAATATTATTATGCGAATAGTAACATTAATACACCATAATATTAATACGAGCTTTATATATGAGTTAAATAAAACATAATATTATTATGATTAATAACTATCTCAAGCCTCGCTGATAGCCTTTTTCAATTGATTACCTATTAGTATTATACGAGACGTGATAAAAAATTAACAGCATACAATAATATTATATGATATTATTATGTTCGTTTGTCACTATACTATAGATATATTATTATTATTATAGAAACTAATAATAAAGGCGTGACAAGTGCAATACCGTGTGGGCGTGTGCAAACTGATTATTGTAGCACAAAGCGCCGATAACTGATAAGTTAATTGGAATAAACTATAATATTATACGCGTTTTGGCATCATTATGATGTATTTATTTATAATTGACGTTCTAAAAAACCACTTTAGCCACAGCTTAATAATTGAATTCGATATTAATTCTATCACATTCGGATTAAAAATAATAATAATACGTTTAGGCACCTCATAAATGTGCCTGTTAAATGTACTTCGACCCATATACAGAGAGGGAAATAATATAATATATTAAAATATGATATAATATTAGTAATACAGTACAATACAGTCTTCTGTCCACTAATTTCAGCACGTTCGAAACCGTCGTATTGACAGCCGCATTTATATTAACTGTCAACCGTCATCGACATCATCGTAGGCCGACGAAATAATATTTTATAGTCAATATTATTATCGTCATCGTCATCGAGCACGGTAGAGCTGATTATGTATAATATAGTGGTATTGGCTTTTTGCGTAGTGTAAACACATATTTTGTCATTCAAAAATAAGTCCGCAAAGTTTTGAACGCAGTGCAAACAATTTCGTATATTAATATAATATGAGTAGACGTATGATAAAATATATAATAATATGTCCAAATAATATTAAAGTTTAATTTTTACCATAATAATATTATATACTCGTACGCGTATATTTTATCAGCTACGCGGACACAACATTTTTTCGGCTATGCCAATCGTTTTGTACGAAATGTTATGCGAAATACATTGGGCGTAAAATATTTCTATAAGTTGGAATTTTACTCGTTTTCCCGACATTTGCATAGTAATTTATTATAATATTATGATCTGGTAGTGATCGTATGAGACGTACAATAATATTAAGCACACACATTCCAATTTTCGTTTCGAGTTTTTGAAAATTATTTAAACTAGACGTTCCATGTTCAATGTTATGGATTGTATGCGTCAATCTGTGTTGTAGGCATTTCAACATATCGTCAAATATTGAATAGGTACATTACAGCTGATGAATTAAATAGGTAGGTACAATCTATTTTCAATATTGGACGCCTCACGGGAACGTGAAAGTAATACACAATGTGCATTTAAATATTGAAACTATGCGGCATTTGATGGGTGTGATCCACGACAGTTTAGACCGCAGAAATAATTCCAAGCGAATCGAATCGAATCGTTAGTATATAGTTTTACATTTCCCTAAAAAAATATTGTGAGAATCTACAACAATGACCCGTGTAAGCACCATCTGTGTCTACTTACCGATCGATGAAGGGTTCATATGTATGTAACATTTAGAGTACTTTTTACTACCTCAAAAAGCGTTTTCGGAAAAAAAAAAACAAAAAAACAAAACAAAACAACGCAACATTTTAAAGCCAATATGACTTCCTGATAGCGTCCGGAATCTAAGATTAAAACATTAACGAACGAGGAGTGTGCAGTATAATATGTTTAAAACTTTCCATCCTTAACGGCGGTTCGTATGCTATTTTATTCGTAATGCGAATATTACAGTGTTATAAAAGTGACGTTATTATAACATAATAAATAATATATTCGAACAAATTATGACTCGCTGGCATTCATCATATAGTAGTTATGATGATCTGTATAGCAATTTAATATTCGTTAACACTCGAAGACAGAATATTATTATTTTGCCCGTGGTAGATGTAAATAATTGAAAAAAATCTCTCAATGGTGGTACAGGCGTAATAAAATGCCGTAATATTATCTTAATAGAAAATATTATAATAATATTATTATGACGGTGATGCGACAGTGATGCCAAATTATTGCGTTAGCGTAAAAAAATACAAAAAAATATTTAAGTCGACAACGACAAGTTCTTTTTGAGAACCTTCTAATTCGAATACGAAAGTATTATTGTGAATAAATGAAAGTTGTAAGCAAAATATGAACATGGTAACTATAAAATATAATACCCTTGTCGTGTAGTAGGTATATCGCGTTCAGTAAAAACGTGGAAGACATTAAACCGCAAACCGTATTTTAGGCATCCCTCAATCGTGGTGGTGTAGGTCCGACGGTTGTTTGGATGTTTCGACAGCATCAGCAGATCAAACACTAAAACATAATACTATGATTTCGTCTTCAGCACACATACAATTATTATATTGCGCACCTTGCAGTGTGTACTCACGAAACTTCAACGTTTCGAAAACCCACTGACGATCCAAAATAATAATATATTTCAATTTTATCGTCCCACGGTGGCGGTCTTGATGACTCGTCGGTTTACCGTTTAACATTTGTTGTGCCTCAAGTTAAAGTTTAAAACGGCAAACCGTTTTGGACTTAAACGTTACTGCGAATACAGTTCAGATTTGCTTGTAAATAATATGATATCCCTAATTCCCACAGAGTAAACCGTTCCGACATATTATATTCTTCACGGGTATATAAATTTCGAACATAATATCCCATTTGAGCCGTCTAAACATTTTTCGTGACGTTTATACTTTTGCAAATGAAATTTTCTTGATAGCAGTGAAGATAAACCCGGCATTTCCGTTTACTGCAAAGTAAACATCAACAAAAAAACCTACGTAATAAATATGTAACTAAATGATTTCTAAAGTATACCTATGACATACAATGGATTAAGAAAAAATAATTAAATATTCATATGATTAAAGTTTTTTTTTTACATAACAATATAATGTAATAAACTATGAAAATATCATATTATAATAAACCTTGACATAAAAATAACTAATAATGTATATTATAGATGAAAATCTGGAATAATTACATATGAGAACTATCAGTCACTTATCAGTAATATTTATATTAATAAAATGACATAGTCTTAGCTACTAAGTCTTGATCGTGACTAAAAAATCATTGCAATACGTTGTGAATGCCCAAGTTTGATTTTGACTTTTCTACAGTTATTTGTCGAACATTTTAGGCCATGTAATTTAATAATTGCTTCAGGGTTATCGGAATTTTTCATGGTATACAATATAATATATATAATATATATATTATGTATCGTAGACACAATAATAATAAGAATAAATTTAGAATAGTAAATATTATTGTTTTTTTTTTCTGGATGTAGTTAACTTACTCTTACTTTGTATGACATTTATGTTATAATTGTCTAGTACATTATGTATAATATTGTATGTATCGGTAATTGGATCTATACACAAACAATAATATACTTATTAAGCATTAAATAACTTGCCTTAAATTTAAGTATAAAAACTTTACTGTTACACATTTTATTATGCTCAATAAATTGTTGTACGAAATATCATTGACCGATATAGTGTTGTATGCCAATAAAAGTAAGTTTTTTGTGAGTACCCCTAGAGTATTATTCGGGCACAAAATATAATATTATTATGTTTTATTTTATGTTATAAACCGCGTGGAGATACTTATTTATAACAAAGTACATCAAATCTATTCATCCAGCAATCATTCATTTTAATTTTATTAAACATACGATACATAAATACCTATAATAATATGTAAAGTATTAATAATTATTAGTATGTAGTATGTACACAACACACGGCAGTTTTATAATAACTAATAACTAATTAGGTACCTCTATTATTATAACTAATATTTCATATTACATTTCCTCTACTGGAAGTCTTTTTGCTCTGTTATCCATATCATTTTATTTATTATCATTAAATAAACTCATTGTTCAAACTTATAATGAATAGCCTAATAAAAAATATTGAAAACATAAATTATAATTAACTGTATAAAATGCTGAATTTTTATGTTCAGTCAATATATGTGAGTACCAACATTTGTATCCTTGTTTAAAATCATTATAGTTTGATACAACTGTGTAAAGAAAAGTTTATATAGAAAAAGACTGACTGATTTGAACTATTATATGAACACTATAATAATTAAGTTATTCAAAATAATATTTAATATCACTAAAATGTTGATCGAATATTTAAATACACAACAAAATTATAGTGTACCTAGATTTCATTAACTTATAATTTATAACAAAAATAATAAGAATTTATTTGTATTGTTATGACATTTGAACAGTATTCGAGGAAACGGCGAATTATTGAAAAAAAGATTAGAAATATAATGAGAATTAATATTACAAAATAACATAGTTTTTCAAACTAATTAACAATTACTGAAAAATGATTTAAGTAATTTAGTTTTTTTTTTTATTTATTTTGGGCAAATAGTAAGAGTCTTGCAAGAGTCTTGCGCAAGACCAAGACCAAGACCAAGATTTTGAAGGTCTTGGTCTTGTTGTGATCATCACTATTATAAGTTTATCCTTTTTTTTATTAAAACTCAAATAAATCGAGCAATTGAAAACTAATAATTAATAACTAACGATATAGATTTTACCATTTCATAATGCATAGTTAACGAATCGTATCGTTAATACATACTTGAAACTTTTCAAAATTCTTTGGGCATACTTCTTTCTTTAATTATATTCTGGATTATTTATTCAGTTGCAATCGACTATAATTCATTCCAAGTTACGTCAAGGCGTATTAATTTTGCTCTTTAAAATTATAATTATCTAATTAAAATGTAGTGGTCATTAAGACATGCTTCAAAATATTATTTCTCAGTTACCTTTATGTTCGAGAGTAAGAAATTTTTTTTTAAAACTAATAGTTAATTTACTTAAGGAATTTTTTAAGTATTCGACTTACACAATTCAAGAATGTTGAAGGTATTTTATTCACACCGAGTAAAAACTTTGTATCTACCCTTTTTCCACGTACCTATTTTTGAAACGTGTTCAAAAAAATAAATAATAATAGTAAAATATAGAAAAGTAGTTTTCTCCATGACGAGCTTTGTTGATTAAAAACCCGGTATAATAACGATTTCATCGTTTCATAATCATAAACCGAAATAATGATAGACCGGATCGAAAATCTGTAGCCATGACCTCGGGACCCCCGAGAGGTTTTTAATAATTTAATACTTATTTTACACAGCAAGTGTACTGAAAATATTTTCCAATCACCCATAATGGAATTTTTTATAAGCCCCTGTGCGTATCACGGGCCTCTACAACTTTGCTTTATTAATGTACAATCGATATAAAAGTTTATTTTTATTTTTCACCGACCAAGCTATAAAAACCCTATATTATATAATAATACAGCCTCAACACAGAAATGTGCAGACGACGGCTGATCGAGATTAAAGTCTCAAACAACATTATTGGACCTTTTCATATAGTAAACGGTTCGGTTTATGATTCAGGTATTAATATGTGTAGTGGAGTATATTATTATACTCTCTTATGCATAATATTGTCGTTCAATGTTGTTTTTATAATATTATATGCATTCGTCTAAATTGGTCTTCGTCGAGTTTCCCATGTTGAATTAATTAAATTACCGACTGTTTTTTTTATCGTATCAATCGTAAATTATTTAATAGCCAATACAGTACTTATCATTTATCTGACCACTTGTATCACAATCTCGAATTTAATTTGTCCCGTTTAAAATCACAAATTAATTTAAATCGAGGAAGGATATGATTTTAAGTTAATGTAAACGAAAATATTAAAGTATTAAACACAAATTATAATAATATACCTAACTATTAAATATATAACTAAAATTCATTATTTTCTTATGGTGGATCATTGGAATTACTATTTGTTTAAACTTAATTTCCATTTTTACCTAACAAAATTATGTACTAAGAAGTTAATAGTTTTGTTTATTTCATTTAATTTAAAAATTAACAAATAAACCACACATTATGGTATTATGAATTATGATAGAATAAATATTTTTTACCATAATGGCGTTAACTCAAATTTGTCAGAAAGGTTGATAAATAATGTGTAAGACATAAGTTGAATTGTTGTATTGAATTGAATATATTATGCATAATTGAATTTTTACACATTCATTTAATAAGGGAAAATAAAACACACCTACTTAAAATCGTAAAAAAAACCCTTTGACACTTCACTACTTGAATGGTTGTAAACATAAAAATTGTCGCTCAATAGAAATTCTATACGAGTAAAAATGTGAAAGGTTCAGTTGTCACTTTAAAATGTTTTAAATAACTTTTAAAATAGTGTGATTAAATTTTGTTTTGAATTACAGTTTCTTTTACTTAAAGCGAGCACTGCTGTTTAAGTTTCAAGAAAAGGATAAAGTTTATTCAAGACCTTGGAAATTAAAATGAAACAATTTATATGTCACTTTATATCCAAAATGGTGCCCGTCAAAAAGTTCCTCTTTTTAGAAACACAAACTGCAATAAAACAATATAATGTAGTCTCATCGCTACAATAAAGGTCGAAAATGCTAAGCATAAAATAATATATAAACGGGTTATTAGAATAATATAACCATCGTACACGGGTTGTGTTTAATAAGTTTTGAGAAATGGATAGGTAGGTACATCTAATATTATTTCATATTGTATTATAATGTTCTATGGCAAAGGAATGGTTTTCAACGGGGACAGTGTCTTTTAGAAACGAAAGTTCGTCTATAATATTATTATAATGGTTAAAGTATGCGTTAAACGTGCTCCAAAACATCAACACGCTCCGATTGCGTTGTTTGGAAGTAATTTCCTTCCTTTTTGAAACGCAGTCGTCCAACGTCAATTCTTGGAACGTCGACATTATATTATACAGGGCGATACATCAACCATGCTCACCCCTTTTAGAAAACTTGACTTTTATAACATTTAAGCAGTAATCTGTCGTGGTACAAACTTCTTCTTTTTCCAAACGAGAACTATTTTTTATAAATGCGATTTGTTAAGCAAATGATTTTATAAAAATGTTGATATAGGTCTCTAAATCAACCTTTTAACGAGTGTCTTATGAGTTACTAAAATGTCTATACTATAAAAAGCATGATAGGAAAATTCTCAAGAACAATTTTATAAAAATATAAAATTGATGTAAAATTTAATTTAGTTAATTTTTATCTACAGTCTAATAACTTTTACAAATTATTTAAATTTTATATATTTATATTAATAACTGTAATTTTTAAATCACTTAGATCCTCTCACTTCTAGACCTATTATCACATTGGACTTATAACCCTAACTATACAATATACAAAGTTAAATAACTCAAAAACCACTCGTTTGAAATTCGATTTAGATCGACGCATCAGTATTTTAAAAAGATTTGTCACATTAATAATCCATAGGAAAAATGTGTAATAATTCTCTAATGAGAAAAAGAAATCGGTATCACCACGTGTCACTCATTGAATGGTATGAAAAAATGGAGGTGAGCGTACTCGGTGAATCATCCTGTACGGTGTATTATGATAACGATAGTAGGTATCCCATACGAAATCGAGGGAAGAAATTAATAAAATATCTTCTATGGCAGTGCGTGTACATAATTTTTCATTAAACTCGGTCGTGTCACAAATGATTTTATTGGTGTTATTATTATTTCGGAATTCGTTTTCAGGGGCTTTATACACAAGCTTACTTAAATACACGAACACACACACACACACATACTTATATAATATATATAATAATACCTCGGGCATAATTTCAAATCGCTCGGAGTAAACAAAGGATTCACTAAGGCGTCCCCTAAAACCACAAGCTGTTGTTTCCGACTGCGTTCGCTGTACGCGTACGTACACTCATTAAACATATACACGTTATATTCTCTTCGCAGTTTACACTGAACGGTTTTCACTGCACTGCATACACACACTACTTGTACGCACGCTCGTTGTGTGTGTGTGTGTGTGTGTGTGTGTGTGTGTGTGTGTGTGTGTGTGTGTGTGTGTGTGTGTGTGTGTGTGTGTGTGTGTGTGTGGGTGTGTGTGTGTGTGTGTGTGTGTGTGTGTGTGTGTGTGTGTGTGTATGTGTGTCTGTGTCTGGGTGTGTGTGTTGAGATGCGAAACTCTTACGATCCGGTCGGAGGAAACTTATATAATAGTGCTCCGGCGAACATATCAAAACCGTCGACCGAAACTCGCACAGTGTATATGTATTATACTGCACGCGTACGTATGTAATAATAATATGCACAGTTCGTTGACGTTTCGGAAGATGACATTTTTCGTTTCACATTACCGCAATACGTTAACGCGTTTTCCGCCAGTAATCTTGTACGAGTCCCGCGAGACGTTTCGTTTCCGCGATAATCGAAAAAAAAATAATACGTTGGACAACCCGTCAGACCTATTATAATAATAATGATATGGAAACAACAACAATAATATAATATGAATGATTACGATACGATTTTGGTAGACGAAAATTGTAAAAAAAAAACATTTCAACACATTTTGAAAAAAACCAAAACTACATATTATTATGGACAGTACCTACCTAAATTTGAATGAAAACATGAACGTTTAACCGATATAATCTTGATGTTTAGTTGGATATCATAATCCACTGTTTTTAAAGATAACCCATTAATTGAAATATATTAATTATTTATGATGTTATTATTATTACTCATTAAAATGTTTATCAGCTGTAACAATATGCTTGATTTTGATTATTTTACACTGTTTTATCAAAAATAATGAAAATAAAAAAAATTTTAAAAATCATAATATTATGAGAATTAATTCGTATATGAAAAAATACGTTAATATTTTCAGACAAAAATCCATTAGGAATTAAAAAAATATATATATTCATTAGTAGGATTAACTATGCTTTTTGTTTCTTTAATCGACCTCAAAATCACTTGCTTATTATAATTATACGTATTATACATTGAAAATAATAACAATAGAAATATACGACTAATTGCAGCCTAAATAATTAGAAAAAAACTATATGTATTTAGCAATACATATTTAAATTAAGTATTATAATATAATCTATCACAGAGGATCGTTGTCCATATATTAGTAAGTTTATACAAGTAAATTATTTATAATGCAAATAAAAATAAAAAACTACTACATGTATGATGCGTTATAGAATATTCATAGTCTCAGAGAATACTTGAAATAAATTAACAGTTTCGATGAACCCTCTAAATCATGGTAATTTTAATTGACTACTGTTCGCGCACGTTTACAATTTCCTGCAAAATGTACCTTATTGTGATGGTCATATTAGACATTATAAAAGGTTCACTGTCATCGTCTTACTGCGTACGAGACGGTTGAAACCCGAAACCAACTGAGGAGGGGAGTGGTGGGTGAGAGACTTGCGAAGACGTTTCCGGGAAATGCTAAGTGAGCCCCTTTAGAGCTCCCTGTAGAGTCCCCTGGTTGGCTCGAAGGGAATTATGGTGCTGTTGTGGTAGAAACCCGATAAGTCCCGAGCGATTAATCTTACGAGGCTGTGTGTGTGTATCGAGGCACGATGGGATCGTTTTGTCCTTAACGGACCGGAAACGGTCCTTTTCGTGTGGTTTCCGGTGACCTTTGATTCGTGAACGCTGATTTGTGGTTTTCCACGTGCGCAGTTGACTAATGCCCGTGTAACTATTATATCCGAAATCCGAATTATGTTTAAACTGCAGATGTATAGCGACTATGTAGTATGTGGGTGACATAGGAGCTGTGCACGTTGGCCAGCCATTTCCAACATATATATATACCCGGTCCAGACGTACTGAAATTAATATCGTTATTGTTTTTACTTTAGGTGTGTGTGTGAGTGTATCTACGCAAGCGAAATAACAATTAATTTCACGTATCATTAGCCAATTTTATTTACTTAGGATTCATTAATTACCAATTACCTACCTTGCAGCTAGGTTTAATCATTTTTGTGTAAAGTGTACGTGATGATGTACTCACATTTTAGGATATACCACGTTCAACGAGAGACCAGTACCATTCCTCGCATAGTAGTAGTAGTGGTGGAGAAAGACGAGTTTTCGACGGTCTCTCGTCGAATGAGCTATAGTTATCTATCTACCTACCTGTCTATTTTTTGCATACCTATACAAAAAAATAACCAGCGGGGAACAAATAGCTTAATTAAATATTTTTCCCTCCGTTTTTACTAATAAAATTCGGTATTTCTCTTGGGTTTTAGTTCATATGATTTATTGGTTTTAGAATAAGGCTAGAGATAGTCATTGCATTAATTACACCCATTGATTATATTTACATATTATTATTTGAATTTTGAACGAAATGCAGGTAGGATAAATTAAATGTTGTATTCGGTAGGTATGTAATCCGATGCGATATTATATAAACTACTAGGTTTATCCCGAACACCAAAGTCACGCCAATTTTACATTAAATACATTACATTCATATCTGATCCAGTTTCTACACTCTAAGTTTTCTAAAATTGACTCAAAGCCCCAATGAATACAAATATTATGTTGAATTTACTTATTCCATTAGTAAAGTAAGCAGGAACAAACTGAATTGGTAATATTATGGCTTCTTAGTATACCTACTCATTTTGAAAACTGTTTACTTAATAGCCAATAGTAATTTATATTGAAAATATTATGCTTATTAACATCATATTCAACGAGTGAATTTCAAAAAAATACAGTAATAGTGTGACTGCAAATTGGTAATTTTACCTTAGAATTTTAATGCTTAACTACAATTTTATTGTGACTATACTATCTCAATAGTTATTAAATTAAATTATAATATCGATGAGAGGGTTTCAGATTTCGAATATATTATCCAACATAAATATAATAAAATAATCATACACTTGCACATTATAATATAGAATCACATTTCACACAAACTCGAAACAAAAAATCGTGTACCTATCTTTTCACTCATTAAGTGCACATCGCTGAATTCGCAGTTGGTTTTTAGCGCTGAGTGTAATTGCATGTTTAAACTTTAAAGATACTTTTATTTAGCATGGCATACAATGTGTAATTTAATTTCTTCTTTGAAATAGATTTGTATAAAAATACTGCTAGTGAAACTATTGAAATAAATTGTATAATAATATAATGTACATTTATCTTTTGAATAATTTATGTTTATATTAAAATTCTCTTTGATGATATTTTTGGATGAATGGATTCATATTTAATAATCGCAAAGCTTAATAATTAATCGATGTAAGAGCCTATAAAAAAACCCCTTGCGGGTGTTAATTACTATAAATAAATAAATAAATAAATAAATACAAATAAATTAGAGCAATAAATTCTTGGTGACAATGATACAGAAATAATATATCTTCATCGCTACTCTCTAGTATATACGTTTTTTAGAAAACTATTTAAAAATCTTAAAAATTCAATTTTAATTCAATACCTTGATCCCCTCAACATTTACTTAAAATTTGTTTTTTAATAATTTTTTCCCTTATAAATATTTTGTCCTATCGTTTTGCAATGGTTTTGCGTGTCCAAACGTGTCATGTGCCGCTCGTAACAATAGCTGGGAGGATTTTGGATTCGAAATACGAGAAACGGGATCACTGCGTATCCGTTGGCTTGGGTTCACGAAGTCGTAAAGTCGTTATACCGTGGTATATGCGTGCAGTGTGCCCGGCGAAGTTCGTTTCGTGGTAAGTTAACCATCACCCCCTCTCCACATCACAACCCTCCGTGACTTCCGCAACGGCTACCACTAACGACGCGAGGTGATAATAAATATTAAAACACAATTTTTTTACAAATGTAATGATTATTTTAACCGTATTTTGTTTATTATTATGATAATATACAATAATATACATGATATTATATTAAAACCTCAGTATCGGTTTTAATTTTTTAAATGTATTAGGTTTATCGACGACGTTATTCGAGTATGTTTGCTAAAAAATGAAAATAAACCGTATTTGTACGTCACCTGTCTGGTTAGTGTATATTATAATGACTCGTCAATCCTCATAATACAGAAACATGTTCAGTAAATCGTAAATATATGGTTTCCTCCCACGGAACGCATACAATATTCAACGCTACTTTCGTACTTTTATATTTTTTTGATATTTGCAGAGTTCATAAATATTTTTTTTCTTACTTCGCTCAAAATTTAACAATATTCTCTCCAATGTCATTAATTTATAAAAAAAATTTTAAAAATCATAATATTATGAGAATTAATTCGTATATGAAAAAATACGTTAATATTTTCAGACAAAAATCCATTAGGAATTAAAAAAATATATATATTCATTAGTAGGATTAACTATGCTTTTTGTTTCTTTAATCGACCTCAAAATCACTTGCTTATTATAATTATACGTATTATACATTGAAAATAATAACAATAGAAATATACGACTAATTGCAGCCTAAATAATTAGAAAAAAACTATATGTATTTAGCAATACATATTTAAATTAAGTATTATAATATAATCTATCACAGAGGATCGTTGTCCATATATTAGTAAGTTTATACAAGTAAATTATTTATAATGCAAATAAAAATAAAAAACTACTACATGTATGATGCGTTATAGAATATTCATAGTCTCAGAGAATACTTGAAATAAATTAACAGTTTCGATGAACCCTCTAAATCATGGTAATTTTAATTGACTACTGTTCGCGCACGTTTACAATTTCCTGCAAAATGTACCTTATTGTGATGGTCATATTAGACATTATAAAAGGTTCACTGTCATCGTCTTACTGCGTACGAGACGGTTGAAACCCGAAACCAACTGAGGAGGGGAGTGGTGGGTGAGAGACTTGCGAAGACGTTTCCGGGAAATGCTAAGTGAGCCCCTTTAGAGCTCCCTGTAGAGTCCCCTGGTTGGCTCGAAGGGAATTATGGTGCTGTTGTGGTAGAAACCCGATAAGTCCCGAGCGATTAATCTTACGAGGCTGTGTGTGTGTATCGAGGCACGATGGGATCGTTTTGTCCTTAACGGACCGGAAACGGTCCTTTTCGTGTGGTTTCCGGTGACCTTTGATTCGTGAACGCTGATTTGTGGTTTTCCACGTGCGCAGTTGACTAATGCCCGTGTAACTATTATATCCGAAATCCGAATTATGTTTAAACTGCAGATGTATAGCGACTATGTAGTATGTGGGTGACATAGGAGCTGTGCACGTTGGCCAGCCATTTCCAACATATATATATACCCGGTCCAGACGTACTGAAATTAATATCGTTATTGTTTTTACTTTAGGTGTGTGTGTGAGTGTATCTACGCAAGCGAAATAACAATTAATTTCACGTATCATTAGCCAATTTTATTTACTTAGGATTCATTAATTACCAATTACCTACCTTGCAGCTAGGTTTAATCATTTTTGTGTAAAGTGTACGTGATGATGTACTCACATTTTAGGATATACCACGTTCAACGAGAGACCAGTACCATTCCTCGCATAGTAGTAGTAGTGGTGGAGAAAGACGAGTTTTCGACGGTCTCTCGTCGAATGAGCTATAGTTATCTATCTACCTACCTGTCTATTTTTTGCATACCTATACAAAAAAATAACCAGCGGGGAACAAATAGCTTAATTAAATATTTTTCCCTCCGTTTTTACTAATAAAATTCGGTATTTCTCTTGGGTTTTAGTTCATATGATTTATTGGTTTTAGAATAAGGCTAGAGATAGTCATTGCATTAATTACACCCATTGATTATATTTACATATTATTATTTGAATTTTGAACGAAATGCAGGTAGGATAAATTAAATGTTGTATTCGGTAGGTATGTAATCCGATGCGATATTATATAAACTACTAGGTTTATCCCGAACACCAAAGTCACGCCAATTTTACATTAAATACATTACATTCATATCTGATCCAGTTTCTACACTCTAAGTTTTCTAAAATTGACTCAAAGCCCCAATGAATACAAATATTATGTTGAATTTACTTATTCCATTAGTAAAGTAAGCAGGAACAAACTGAATTGGTAATATTATGGCTTCTTAGTATACCTACTCATTTTGAAAACTGTTTACTTAATAGCCAATAGTAATTTATATTGAAAATATTATGCTTATTAACATCATATTCAACGAGTGAATTTCAAAAAAATACAGTAATAGTGTGACTGCAAATTGGTAATTTTACCTTAGAATTTTAATGCTTAACTACAATTTTATTGTGACTATACTATCTCAATAGTTATTAAATTAAATTATAATATCGATGAGAGGGTTTCAGATTTCGAATATATTATCCAACATAAATATAATAAAATAATCATACACTTGCACATTATAATATAGAATCACATTTCACACAAACTCGAAACAAAAAATCGTGTACCTATCTTTTCACTCATTAAGTGCACATCGCTGAATTCGCAGTTGGTTTTTAGCGCTGAGTGTAATTGCATGTTTAAACTTTAAAGATACTTTTATTTAGCATGGCATACAATGTGTAATTTAATTTCTTCTTTGAAATAGATTTGTATAAAAATACTGCTAGTGAAACTATTGAAATAAATTGTATAATAATATAATGTACATTTATCTTTTGAATAATTTATGTTTATATTAAAATTCTCTTTGATGATATTTTTGGATGAATGGATTCATATTTAATAATCGCAAAGCTTAATAATTAATCGATGTAAGAGCCTATAAAAAAACCCCTTGCGGGTGTTAATTACTATAAATAAATAAATAAATAAATAAATACAAATAAATTAGAGCAATAAATTCTTGGTGACAATGATACAGAAATAATATATCTTCATCGCTACTCTCTAGTATATACGTTTTTTAGAAAACTATTTAAAAATCTTAAAAATTCAATTTTAATTCAATACCTTGATCCCCTCAACATTTACTTAAAATTTGTTTTTTAATAATTTTTTCCCTTATAAATATTTTGTCCTATCGTTTTGCAATGGTTTTGCGTGTCCAAACGTGTCATGTGCCGCTCGTAACAATAGCTGGGAGGATTTTGGATTCGAAATACGAGAAACGGGATCACTGCGTATCCGTTGGCTTGGGTTCACGAAGTCGTAAAGTCGTTATACCGTGGTATATGCGTGCAGTGTGCCCGGCGAAGTTCGTTTCGTGGTAAGTTAACCATCACCCCCTCTCCACATCACAACCCTCCGTGACTTCCGCAACGGCTACCACTAACGACGCGAGACCGCCAATCGCCACTTTACCGGCTTGTCCGACGACGTTTGCGTGTAAAATATCCTCTTAAACCGTTCCGCATAAGCACGCTCATAGTTTATTCGAAATTCCTTTCGTTTATCTCCCAACCGTCGTGGTCCACACAGATATGAACTATTGTAAAAATATCATGCCCACGCTAAGGACACCCGCAGCTTGGTGCACACACAACCTTTATTATATTTTTTGTTTTAAGCACTGCGGTTCTTCGCGGATAACTTAATTATTAGGTTTTTAATTTTTTTCTAGAATCGTCAATAAAATTATATTTGTTAGGTCAAAAGTTTAGAAATTGAATACAAGACTCTTGACATATTGATACTATAGCAGCTAAAAATATTAAAATACACAGGCACAATATCTTCTTATAAGCATTTAAAGTTCAATTTTTCCAAAATGTATCGAATTTATAATATTTTTAAACTGTATAACTAAGGATTGAACGTTTAAAACAAGGTTGCACGTTAGTAATTAATTCTTTAACCAAAAAATTTATAAATATTAAGTAATAACAATATAAAATAATATAATATAAAACCTCTTCGACTGACAACCCCCCGTCTCCGCTCAGAATCGTTTTTCGTATACAATTCTATTATTATATCATTGAATTAAAATTTAAGACAATTCATTACAGTGTACCACTTTTATAGCAGAGCGACATCCTCTTGCCCACCTTTCTTAACACGATTTTATATTATATTTATGGGTGAGTATTGTGCTTTTTTAAATGTAAATTTCTTTTTTGATTTCGTTTATTGTATTTATCAAAAAAAATAATAATAAAAATCAAATAACATTATTGAATGTTCAATAATTCATATTAAGACTATATTATATTTTGAATACACATGTTTGGAGTTGTATAATGTGAGAAGCCTATCAAATTATATTACCTACGTAAATTTTTGAAACAAAAAGAGTAAAATCTGTAAGAGAAAATTTGCATAAGAAAATATATCACCGGTCCGGTACTATGCGTGATACAGACTCACGTAACAGCAACCCACAGTCTAGATTTAGAGATCACGTATAGCCGAGAGAGACTTTGACGTGTTTTTTTTGTTTTCTATTCCTTTGTAATAAACGACGTCTTAATATAAACATTAAAAGCACGTTTTGGAAGAACAACAAACCGTTGGACAAAGTTCAAATTAGTAGCTTATTAACCCCAGTGTATTATAATCATTGTTCTCGTTATTATATTTATACGAGTGTCTATTAATATACACTTATCATCGTATCGTGTTTAATTTTCGTCTTAGTCCTACGCTTAAAAGTAAACGCCAAAATCAACCTCGTTATATAATAATATGTCGTATATTGGATGATATTATAGTGTATTTAGTTTGATTTCTTTAGTAAGGAGGAGGGGGTTGAAGCCTAAGTTTACCCTCGCCATATAATAATTAGTATTGCAGCTCCAAAATGTCGAATCAATGAAATCTGATTTCATATAACAGTGAATAAATGTTAATTGTTAAATTAACCGTACATACGAACAACGTCGATCTCTGAAAATATTATGCCAATTATTAATGACTTATGATCGTTTAATATATAACCACACTTCAAACGTTTGAATTATTTCAAACTTGAATTTGAGAATTTTACTCATTAAAATGATTCATTATTATTTTCAATCAAATTGAGCTCAATATTTTAATGTAATTTATATTAATTGAATAAGTATAGAAATAAATACGTGTCGCATTACGTTTACACTAAAAAAATCATATAATGAAGGTATTTTTGAATCTTTGAAAACTGCTTCAATACTACTTGCATAAATATTATAAAATGTTTTACCAATGTAATGAGGCTATTTAGTTGAATAAAAATATAAAAATTACACATTGAATATACGTGTGTCATAATTTAAACACAAAACAAATTTGATAAATAAATTATATTTCGAAGGTACCTAATTAGTGTTTTTTGAATTTATAATTTGTTCAAACATGTATAGAATTTGAATTTTTAATTGACTGTTTGTTACTATTTAATAGTTTTATAATCAAAACAAAAATGTATATTAAGAGAATGTCAGCACATTTCTTTTTCTCTATCTGGCCCACGCACAATATAGAAAAAACGCATTTACTCAGAATCTAAAAAAGATTGAAAAGAAACGATGAATGTATTGATTTTACAATGATGTGTGTTTTTTTTTTATTTTTTTATTTTTTTATTTTTGTGTCTGTGTACACGATAAGTAGTCGAAATAATGCTTCGATTTTCGACTTCAGTATCTTGTTCGATTGGAAAGTGAATATCGTTGGTGCATTGGGGAGGTCAAAATTTAAAATTCCCAATAGTTTTCACAAGCGCCGGGAAAAACAACATAAAAATTAAGGAAAAACGGGAATTTTTACGCAAAATCAGTTTTTGACAAAATCGAATTTGGTTTTTGGTGTAACTTTGAAACAAATGACCGTAGACACATGACATTTTCACTGGTTGTTTATATTTGCATTTTCTATACACGATAAAATTTTCAAAATATTTTGATTTATTTTGAACTGTTTAGGGACATTTTCATTTTCCATTTTTTTTTAGTTTTTTTTCTAAAAATATCAATAAAATGTTATTTGTTGTTTGCAAAAGCTTGAAAATTTAATAGAAGGCTCCTAATATGTTGTTTCAAAGGCAGATGAAAAATATTAAAAATCCTTAGTCACAATTTTTTTTTATAAGCATTTAAAGTTCAAAAATTGACAAAATATGGAAAAATCACGAAAATTAGCAAATTATTTTGAGTTAAGAATTCGTAAAAATTTTTCTTTTTAAATCTAAGATTTGAAAATGAAACACAAGATTCCTTATAAGATTATCTACCTTTATCAATAAAAAAATCTCTACCGGACAGTCAAATTAAATTTTTATGAGCGTTTGAAATTCAAATTTTTACAACATTGGATTTTCACTCGATTACTCATGTAGCGATTTCCTTATTTTGTTGCAATTCAAAAACGAACAACTGTAGATACATGAAAATTTCACTGAATGTTTAAATTAGCATTTTCTATACACCATACAATTTTGAAAATATTTTGACTCTTTTTGAGCTGTTTATGGACATTTACAGCTTTCAATTTTTTTAGTTTTTTTCTATAAATATCAATAAAGTTTTATCTGTTGGGCCAAAAAGTGTAAAAATTTAATACAAGGCTCCTGATATATTGTTACAATAGCAGTTGAAAAATATTAAAAATACATAGGCACAGTTTTTTTTTATAAGCATTTAAAGATCAAATGTTGACAAAATTTATCAAAATCTCAAAAATTATCAATCATTGTAATTAATAAATTATAAAATGTTCAGTTTTTATAGCTAAGGATTACAAATTCAACACAAAGGTTCTCATAAATAGTTCATACTATAACCAAAAAATCTAAAAAATATATGAACACAGTTATTTTTTACAGACATTTTAAATTCAAATTTGGACGAAATTACATATTAAAAAACCTAGAATAACTATTTTAGTTATTTTGTTGTGATTGAATAATATGATTCGTGGGTACTTGAAACTTCTAAAGTGTACTATTATATATCTATGATAGTATCACGGTTTTTGTTGATGTATAACGCGTTATAAGTACCTAATGGATATTGTGATATGATTAATTTGGAATTCATTATAGGTCAATTTTTTTAATACCATAGATAAGTATATAATATGTCTTATACATACACTGACATACCGTCACCGCTCAGAATCGTTTTTCTTATACAATGATATTATATCATTGAATTCAAATTTAATACCATCCATTATACAGTGACCCACTTGTAACCTACTGTACAGCAGAGCGACACCCACTTGCCCACCTTTTTTTTTATGTTTTTAAGATTTTTTAGAATAAAATCACCCATTACAGAAACGAGAGAAAAAAATATTATTGAGGGTATGCCATATTAATTTGTCTAAATATTGTCATAAAATAATTTAAACATCATTTAAATTTTAAAATAAATAAATAAATTTTTATTTATTTGGAGAGTCAAGTACAAAGTTAAATACAATAAAATATAAAATCGATATGTCATACGCTCGAAAATATTATCCTCTATAATTTTTGTCATAGCTGATTTTTTTCTAACATTGCTCAAAAAATAGTAAAAAACGATTTTAGGTGAAAGCATTTTATCTATGAGGCGCGTGGGTCTGACAGAGAAAACAACTATTGCACTGAAATCATCTTAACCATAATAATTTCTGTAAAAAAAAAAATGATTTATGTATAATTTATTCACTTTAAAATTATATACGAATTTTAGATCAGTAGAAGTATTTCAACTATTAGAAATAGTATTTATTATATATAAATTTATTACATCTTATAAACCTTTATAATATCGTAATTATAATCGTATAAATTAAATATTATAAATTATCGATCCATATACTGTCATTTTTTTTATGACTAAATTATTTTAGCGTTTTTTGTTACAAAAGTGCATGATAAACTTCATCTTAAATTTATTTTAGTTTTAAGAAATAACGTTGATAAAAATGAAAGGATATGATATAACGATGCTTAACTCTGCCGCTGTCATTGATTTTTTTATATAATCGTACTGCCAATATAAAGCACTCAATGAAAAGTTTTGAAAATTTTAAGCAATGGTGTTTATATGTGTTTTAAAGCCTGTAAATCACAACATATTTTAAATGGGTCCCAAATATATTATTAGGTACCCATATTAAAATATGAAATGATATAGTAATGCCATAATCTACTACAATATTACACTACTACAGAAATTGTATTTTATGGGTTACCCGTCAGAAGAAGTTTTTTATAATGGGTCACCATATCAAAGAGATTAGATCCATGTTTTTATAGGGGAGTAGACGTATTATACGGTGGAATATCACTCATAAGTATAATAAAAAATTGTCATAATGAATTAATAACAATTAATCGAATAGGTACCTCCAAATATTTTATGAAATAAAAATTGTACAGCTTTCGTATTTCATTATATGAATGAAACCCACTTAAACGATTATTTATATTTTTTATAATGTATCCGACATACGTAAATTAATATCGTTATTTTTTTTTTAAGCGTGTTTAAATAATACACGTCATTCTACTTCATTATAAACATTAATTGAAATAATCGATTTAACAATATATAAATAAATAAATACTTCAATTTAAAAATATCGTTTAAAGTACCAGCAATTTGTATTTGACTAAACCGATTGAACGGGAAAAACCTTTTTCAAAACCATCTCAAGTTTTTTCCCCTTGAAATTGCATTTTGAGTAAATATCTTAAGCTATGGTTCATTTTAAAAAGACGACCAACATCTATAGTACGACAAATACGTTTTATACTGAATATAATAAAAATATAATCATCCACAAATTCTCTACGGGTAACTGAATGAGGTGATAATAAATATTAAAACACAATTTTTTTACAAATGTAATGATTATTTTAACCGTATTTTGTTTATTATTATGATAATATACAATAATATACATGATATTATATTAAAACCTCAGTATCGGTTTTAATTTTTTAAATGTATTAGGTTTATCGACGACGTTATTCGAGTATGTTTGCTAAAAAATGAAAATAAACCGTATTTGTACGTCACCTGTCTGGTTAGTGTATATTATAATGACTCGTCAATCCTCATAATACAGAAACATGTTCAGTAAATCGTAAATATATGGTTTCCTCCCACGGAACGCATACAATATTCAACGCTACTTTCGTACTTTTATATTTTTTTGATATTTGCAGAGTTCATAAATATTTTTTTTCTTACTTCGCTCAAAATTTAACAATATTCTCTCCAATGTCATTAATTTATATTTGTGCAATACAAAAGTCAAAATACAATTGATTTCAATACACGTGGTTCTGAATTTTTAACGTCAACCGCAACTGCATGCCATATAAGTTAATAAAATAATATATTAGTACCTATGTGAACAGTAAGATAAATTCCCTACAATATAATAATATACATTTTTATTATTAATGTTGATCAATGTATTTATAAGTTGTCGAATCTTGAAATTAGAGCTGTCTATCATATTAGCCACCAAAGTTATAATACATAACATAAATGTATAAATAATATAATATATTACAATTTAAAATTGTAATTAAATTATTAAAACTTCAATAGAATTATGACACACTGTACATTGCATTTATGTATTCAATATAAATGTATAATAGTATTATAATTAATACATAAGTATCTAATACTTCACTTAGTCAATACTATTAAAATAAATATAGTTGATATATCTATTTTACTATACAACACGATACAACAATGGCCACTCTCGTTATATATTTTATAATTTATGTTTATTGAATTTAGCAATTATGATAAGATAAGATCAGTCTTCATATTTACTCCCCACATATTGCAGTGTTTTTCTATCATTCCTTACATACTTTGATGTACTTAATTCATTGATTAGATTTTTGTATGCAACTAAAGTAAAGTTATTTTAAGTAAAAAGTAAGCTTCCTGTTAATTTAAAGGTCTAAATCTGTCAAAGTAGTTGAAACGCGCACGTCATATTTCATCTAAGATATTTAACATGTTTTATATATTATAGTATGCACATTTTCCATATTTTATTATCGATTAAAAATTAAATAAAAAACATTATACATTTAAAGACTTTTATAAATGATAATCAATAAAACATCGTTTTTAAAATTTAATAATCAAAGTTATATTTAAAAAATAAAAATACGAAAATCTTGAAAATTGCATAATAAAAATTGATAAAAATTATTTAGAAATTTAATATACATACCTAAATAAATATCAAACAACAAGGTTTATGGAAAATCTTTGTTTAACATGATATCCAATATAAAAGTTATATTATAATATTTTAATATTATTAAATAGTTTGATTAAAAAATGGAAAAGTTAGCACAGTGGTTAGCACTCTCAGAGAATTTAATAATTATTATTTAGACAAATCAAAAATCAAAATTATAATTAGAAGTAATTTAATATTGACATCTTTATAAGTATATACATAATATTGTTATCATATTATTTTGTTTCCATAATATGTTTGATAGAAATCCTGATTACAAAACACGTGATTATTAGAATATTATAATCTATGCACATTTTTAATGTGATATTTAAATGTTTTCATCACATTGTTGATATAACTATTTTTGTATATTTTTCAGTATCTTTTAAATATGTTGGTGATTTGTTTAATGCTTTTAATACATAATACAGTTTTGTTCACACGGCATCTTGTATAGGCAATTTAGCTACACCACTGTCGAGGGTTCATTTTCCAGTATCTTGTGTCATATAATGGTATTTTTAATAATAAACACGAAAACTTTTCCTTAATGTGTAAAAAGGCATTACCATGAACTATAATATTATTATAATATCACAATAACTGTCATCATAAGCCATATAACCATAAGATTACAGAATTTCGGAAAAACAAAAACTCTACACAAAATAAATACATTTGATTCCAAAAATACTCATCCAATTTTCATTTCTCAGAAAATAAACGAATTTATTGTTCATTAAAATGATTTATATTTGTAATGATTCTCTCAAAATTTTGTACTTTCTAAGAAATATGACGGGAAAATAATGAAGATACGAGATGTTTTAAAATATTGATGCACGTGTCGTTCTAATTAATACAGTTTTAAATACGTGTAATTTGTAGTAACTTATAAAATATATATATGATATTATACTATGTTACAGTTCCTATCTTTGGGTATATATTTGAATTATATTATGATATAGTTCAGGTGCTTACACTTTTTTATATATTTTACGATGAAGTTTTACATTTTAAGTTGTATATAATATATTATAATAAATTATTCTGAACTGATTGATGATAACAAAGGATATCAGTTTTGAGATTTAATTGTTCTTAACTGTTAATTTATAATTTTAAAGTTTCTAGAAAACTGTATTATTGTAGTTTACTTTATAGTGTAATATTATCATTTATTTCTATAAACATATTTTGTATATTAATTTATCATCAAAGAGTATCAATCTTATACTACCTCATTCATTCATTGTTTTAGTTTGATACCTCTTAGTGCAATTATTAAACAAAATATCTAGTTTTTATTTTATAAATATAAATCACAAAATTTACAAAATACATGTCGTTTTATTAATCTGAGAAAAAACAATTGGATGGTTATCTATTAGAATCAGTTTTATTATCTTCTGACTAATGTGCAATTTTGTAGTTCGTTGTAGCTTTTGTATTTTATTGACTTTATTAGAAACATAATATTTTGTGTAGGTATCTTATCATTTATATAATATTATAATATTTAAATATTTAGTCAAAATTATTATAAGTGTTTCTAAATTAGGTGGCTGTCCCAATATAGAATTGGGCGAATGTTGAAAAAAAATAACTCAAATTATAATAAATATATTTTATAACTGTATTCATGAAACTAAAATGAAAAATTACCAAACACGTTTATTAAATTAATTTTAAAGCCGAAATTAGTTAAGCAAGATAGTTCACGAAATGTTGTTGAACTATCGATTGTGTAAATGTATCATAATGTAATATTTTCACATAGTGATTTATACAATATGAGTAAGATTGCAGGAAAAATATGTGAAGAATATTGTTTTCAACATCCTAAGTTATTCCACGCATTTCACGAATTTATTATTTCTGCAAAATCGAGTAAAGTGTGCCTTAATAATATTATGACCAAGATAAACCGTGACATCGTGGTTCACCGGTATGACGGTAATTATGGTTCGACTCCCACACTGGTATAATTATGGAGTACCATTTCGAGCTGGTATATTATTCATCTTGTTACCGCCATTTCGGATGAAATTCAGTTTCAACACAGGCAATCCGTACAACTAACTTATGTTGGATGGTTCTAAAATTTAAATTATATTCTGACAAGAGTCATTGATGATTAATAATGTCTGTTGTTTCTCATGTCGCTCGCGCTACCCGGCATTAATGTATCACCGTGAGTGTGACGAGGAGCCAAAAGTACAACAATTTAAAACTTCTCGCCATAACTTTCCGAACTTTGCAACAACCGGAGTCACGAGTCTTAGGAAATGATAAAAGTACGTGCATTGTTATGTGATGGAAGTAAAAAAAATTCCTGGAGATGTTTGTGACACATGAAACGAACTACTCAGTTTTCTGACGTTCATTGAACGACTTGGAAGTTAAATAAGTCGTTGCAAATCAACACAGCGTTGACGAATTTGAAGGAATTGTGAGAGAAGTATGAGTGTGCGTTCTGTTTTCTTCAAAAAATTATATTTCCTTCACAAGGTCATTATGTTTTGATATGTCTTTAGTTGTATACTGATGGAATTTGAACTTTCGATCGTTTAATTAGTCTGTGGGTAATATTATGATGTTTGCATTTTAATTGTTATACACATCGATATTTTACAGAAAAATTAACAACAACCCGACTATGTTATAGTGTGTCTATGAATTATTTTCCAAGAATTGAACAAAACGACGGATATTCATTAGTTAAAGTCCTATAGCTTCTAAATTTGTTATTTATTTATAGTTAAGAGGGAATGAAATAAGGAAATACTAATAATAATAAATAAGTCGAAGGATTAGTGGAGGAAATCTCTGTTTCAGTTTCATTTTGGGTTTCACCGAGGAGGATTACCCGAGGGGATGTGGATATTCGCTAGATTGGATATGAAAGGATTTTGTAGATAGTAAAGATTTCTTGTTGAATCTGAGATAATTTATTTTGGACTCATCAGAAACATTTCAATAAATTGCAGTGCAGATTCGTACGTAGTGTTCGGTTTTATATACAAAATTAGGAGCTTATTAATAATTGCACATTATTCCTTTGATCGTATTCAAAAGGTTTGAAATATTATATTTTAAAATAGTTTGTTTTTAAGTAAGTAAATCAGACATCAAAAAGCAAAACATTTATTATCATTTCGATCACTGCGAATAATTCGGGGAACAATTTTTCGTTAAAGTTGTATTCCTATATTATTTTTACTTAAAGAATATAATAAAACCAACATTAGATACACAAAGTACAAATAATATTATAAATCCCATAGTAGAAGTTCTGAATCATTCCAAGTTGTATTGTGCTTTTTACATCGTCGTATTTATCATTATAAAATTATTTTAATTCAACAAATTCAAATTTTAAATTTATCGAGCCAGATAAATATCTATTTTTTTAATTATATAATATTTTTTTAGTATTTTAATATTATGAGTTTTATTATTACATCAACATATTATAATGTGTCTGGGTAACAACCACTCCACCTATTTTAGTGACTACTAATAAATAAAATAATTTGTTTATATTTTAAATTACCATTAAAATTAAAATGATTTCTACATCCTAATCAATTAATTTGTTTATTTATTGAATGATATATTAATTACTAGTCTGCCCATTAAATATCAAAATGAATAACCAATTTCTACTTTAATATAGATACCTAAACTAAAAATTAGAAAATAATCATTTATCGTAGTTGGAGTTAATTTTATTCAAATTATTTTTGTGTAACCCCACTAGCTAATATAAGATACAATCTATAAACTTGAATTAATATTCACACGTTGTAGTAGTCTACAAGTGACAACAATTTAGTAGAATGTATGGAATTGTATTTTTTCATGATTGAGTTTTTCATCAAATTTACTTTAGCTCCGCATTTATCGATTTAGTCAATTATGTATCAACACTGCAGTGATTATAACTTATGAATTTACTGTGCAGATTATAGTGTTAATTTTCTTAGCTAATTACATATAGCTTGTATATATTATGTGTATAACAATGTGAACCAAGTGATTTCGGTTCCAGGGCATTCAGGAATTTCGTTTTCTTGGTGAACTATTTCGGGCTTTCGAACATTCTGTAAGAAAAACTGAAGATATTGTATCCTCATATCGAATCACACTCGACCAGTGTTATAAAATGCGTATATAGATTTGTCGAGGGGTGCCGCCACTGGGTGACTTCCCCCTCCTGTTTACCAAAAATCATCCCATTTACTTATTGTATCACTTGTAAATACAGATTGTAAATATATTATGTTTGTTCAATAAAAAAAAAAAAAAAAAAAAAAAGATTTGTCGATATTATGCTAACGATAAGTCATAATTTCTTCAAAATATTTTGGTCGATCAATTTTAATTTGTAACACGTTGTTTTTTATTCAAATTTTGTGTTCATTTTATTTTTTAAATCCGTTCGTTTCACAAGTAGAACGATATGGAACACTTTCTACAAAATCGGTTTGTGGTTTCCAGCGTTATCGTTTTATACGCTTCGAACAGTTGTACCTAATAGTGTTGTTCACCACCCGTCTAACTCTCAATGCCCTTACGATTTTGTGCAATGAAAACTTAATCAATGTGCCCATAAACAAACGGGAATTCCAATGCAAGAATCCTTTTGAATTCCGTTATAGTCGAAGTCACAGCAGTAACATTCTGAAAATGTTATAGTTACCATCTGTGCTATAGCAATAGTAGGCCCAGTATGTTTCTCCGGTCGAGTATTTGAATATATATACATACGTACATAAACGAGAATACCACAAGTGCACTCGATATAAACTTCAGAAACGGTGGAATACAATCGATTAAGAGTTTTAGTACATTGTCACATTCTAACGGCCACGACAAGTGCGTATTGTCCATAAACATTCTATTAGTATCTGAAAAGGACGCACTTACATAGTATACAAAGTTCTCAGACGATACTGTTTTTGTTGAATATAGACAATTAGTCTTAACGTGCTTACCACGAAAACAATAATAAATTATATTATATAGACGAATAATTTCGACTTGGATTATTGCGTAAAGCATCAAAAATAAATTTTTAAAAGTACATTATAATTTTACGATGACGATTATATAGTATACCTACTGCATTGTTTCATTTGACCTAACTGCATAATATTACATTTTCAAAAACGTGAAATATTAATTATCATTTCTGCCAAACCAACTTCAAAAAATCTATATATTTATATTTTAATAATAGCTATCTAAAGGGTATCTTAATTAGAGGACATAGACTTTTTTGTTAAACTCTATTAATACAACTTTTGTTCAGTATTTATGTATTACGTGCAATGAGATCCTGTTAGGTGTTCTCGTAGTGTGATTAGTTAATTAAAAGATCTCTTCTCTTTATATGTACACACCAAAGACGATGTTCAATAGTAGTTTTATAACGATCCTTTGAAGTAAACATAAATCAAAATTTATCATACACGTGCACTAACCAGGGTAATACTACAACGCGTTTGCTTACTCAAAAATAATTAAATTCTGTTTCTCGTGTAACGTTAAAATCACGACCACTCTTGTACTATAATTTTCATTTAAAATTATCTTATCGTGATCCCGTGGTCGGTTTTTGAATATTATTTCAAAGACCACTAGATTAAACTTATGAATAAAGATTTGACTAAAAGTCTCACAAGTTTATAGATTTGATACTCGGTCATGGTTTACGACTCTGGGTAATCTTAAAACAAAATTGTACGTTATTTCAACTTTCTATTTAATAACTGCCAAATTTGGAAAGTACAGAAAGCTTTACACTTTTTATTTTAAGCACTTTGCAATTTTTCTCTAAAGTTTTCATGATTTTGTAATTCCATAAAAGTTTACAGTATGTAAAACGGTTGTGGTTGAGAATAGTTAACATGAAAATATATAATACACATATTGAATTTAAAAAAAAAAATAATATAAAATCCCAATCTCCACAATTTTTCCTGATATTTAGATGATTTTTGAAATAAATTTAAATTTCTTAATTCAATAAATTCTGTCGTTTTTTAATTTAATATACTAATTTAGAATAATGTTTAAACTAATAATAATATTATGTCCTACACATTTGACCTTAACAAAATATGCGTTTGTAACATGAATTAATCAAATTAGGTAATCTATATTTGTTTATCTTTCAAATTACTTTATTTTATAGTTGAAATATGAATTAAATTGGAATATCTATATTATAACCTATATTTAACACACTCGTCGTGTTCATAGCTAATAATATTATAGAGTAAGTTAGTGTATATTCATTGTTTTAATACATTTTCGATAATTTAAAAGTAATGACGGTTGTATTTATTATAAAAAATACAATAATTATGTATATAGAGTTTATAGAGTATAATAATGACGATTTTCATCGCCAATAGTGTTATTGACTATGATAACGAGATTCGCATAAGACATTATAATACAAACAGAACGTTAGTTTATTCAAATTTCTTGTTTCTCATTCATTTTGATTACTATCGCTTAAAATATATAAGTATTATAGGTACATAAATAACTGAGGTGTAGTTACTCTCGTGAATCATGTCCCAGAGTATACTCCGTGTTTGACATGGGCTTGCAAGACTGCTACCTACTACAGGTACGTGCTATACGGAATTTTCGTAAAATTCATCCGGGTAATAACATTAATCCCTCGTTTGACTTGCGGTATTCATCCTGGTGGCCGTATAAACTCTTTGGATTAGACACGTTTCGAATGCGATGCCAGACGTACGCACGTGTCCGTCGGTGGGTTTTGACTTGATTTATAAATTTCAAGCTCAAAGTTACTGAAGGTTTTCGAGTAATAAAACATCCAGTTAGTCTCGTGCCACCACAATCTGAAATAAAAACGAATCCGGAATTCCAAACACCTCGTATGATAAATGTCGGTTTGTTGTTGCCGATTATTTTTTTCTCCTATAGTGCATAAGCATAGGTGAGTCCGTTTGATTTATGGGTGATTAACCTACCTTGACGACAATAAATCCATGCTGCGAGGTCCCTAAAACCAAATAAAAATCTTTTATGCCATTCAATGTTTGTGTTAATGTTATTGATGAAAAGAAACGTATTGAGTAGGCCGTTGGAAATTGAACTGGACAATAAATAACGATTCGGCTTATTTCAAAGACTATTCAATTACTGTTATTTGTCATACGTAATGGATAGCTGTACGAAATCAGCAACCTAGTATATGTCAGATAGAATAACGAAAAGAAAAATGTTTGGATACAGCCCTAAATAAACGGAGAAATTAGAAAAATAATTTTCAATGTTTTGAAAATCTCGAATATACCAAGTCAAAAATAAAAAACACACATCATTGTTAGATCAATGCATTCATCGCTCTACTGAAAATCAAGTATTTTAAAATAAATAAATTATTAAGATTGCCATCATAATAACATCTTGGTTCATCTTGTCTAAATAGTTTATGTTATATTATATAGTTTATCAAAATCAAACTTTTTTCGTTATTACATTAAATGTAAAATATTTAAAATGTATAAACGTCGTATTTCTTTCAGTAATTATTTGAAAATTATTAATGTAGAGTAAACTTATATATATACTAATAGATTATGCGAATTTTTTGATGTTACATTTTATTTACGAGTTTGAAAAGTAATTTTTAGTTTCTTTAAAATAATAAAAAACATTACCCACTTCCTTCACCGAGAAAATTTAAGACTAAATAACTCCAATCCCTGATTTGATTGCGATGGAAATAATTTGAAGTGTGGGTGTAGGTTTTATAGTCTCTCAACTTTCATTCTAACGTGCAGACGAGATTCCAATTAAAAAAGTCGGTTTTCCGGGAATTTGTAAGGTAACTGGAAATAAATTAAACGGGCGTTTCAGAATGATATTATGACATTCAAACGGATGATATATTTTGAGATGATCTTGTATCTGGTCCTCTGGTCCTCTGGTCCTCTAGTGAGCTTTTGATAAAATTACCAAAACAATATGTAAACGATGCATTGGTTGCAAAAATCGACGATTTCCTTGTAATTACAAATCTAGCTTTTTTTTATAAGCTTACAATATCTATATATTTGTTTGCACCGGCTTTAAGTAGGTACACCACTTATACAGACACTTATAATTATTTTTAATGTTGAAGTCTAGTGCATTGGGCATAACATGTGTGACTCGATTCTCGGAGAACTTTCATACTCGCGCGTAATTATTCATTAAGTCCACGAACCGTGAAGTACTCGGTAATGTGTTGGGACTGCGTATTGAGGCGCGTTCTCTTGAATGAAACCGCAACGAGTGAACCGAGATGGAAATGATACGGTTCTTGTCGAAACGCGGTGAACGGAGCTAAATCTCGGCAGATCGGCCCGTGTTGGTGCAGAGTTGAGGTGTTTAATGAAATTACCGAAATTACTATTAATAACGTTTTACAATAATAATAATGTGATGTTGTTTGTACTTAACTCGTCGATTGAACACGAATGACCAGATACGACGACCCACTTGTCGAGTATTACCTTCGCGTAATACTGCACGTTGATAATTTGTTCATTCATCAAAATAATGTTCACTCACACGAGTGCAATGACAAATCAATGTGATACGTAAGTTAAGGGTACATTATCGTCGTCGCCTGTACTTGAAAAATTCAATATTCTCTGTTTATATTCTCAGATCGCGTACCTCAGCAGCGTGTATCGAGTGTCAAAACTTATATCACATTATTATGCAAAAAGTCGTTCAAATGCAAGTGGTTACTTTGAATACCAATAATAATAATAATAGCAATAATAAATAAAACCTCCGTATATTGATAAGTTTTTTTTTTTACAAAAAAAACCGAGTGGATCGATTTCATTAGTATCGTTGTTCCGCCTACAGGAAATAATAATTACGATACTCGGTCAAAACGCGGAAAACATAACGATCGTTACACGGTCATCACAGTATTCATAATTAAAATGGTACCGGTGGTCGATTATATTTTTGAAGACGTTATTTACAATACAAACTCATCTATATTTAATGCATTTTGCTTAACGATGCCTATTGTTACTTTCGTGGAGCTGTTGAAGTTATCGAAGTTATCTCGACCGTGTTCGACGCATCCGAAAAGAAACCCAAACGAACGCGGTGAAACGTTAATTATGCTACCGAAGCGCCTACAAAATACTAGACGCCGATTAATAAAAAAAAAAATTATCGTATGTATATATAAAGTAAAAATATGTAAAAACAAAGCAATGAATAATAATAATTATTATTATAAAAACATATAGCAACCATTTATAAACAAAAATTTCCAAAAAAACAATGCAATAAATCCGTCCACCGAAACCTAGGTTCGAACTCAAAACCCATGTTTAAATCTCTTGTTTGAGAACTTCCCTGGGTTGGACCTCTTATTTACCTTTTTCGCGAAAAAATGTAGCCTTAATTTAATATAAGTTATCATTTTATCATTTTCCTAGAACGATATCATTTCCACGACTAACTATGAATTCCTGGAAGTGCCAAATATATTGATTAATATCCAGTAATCAGAAGATACTTAAAATTTTTAAGTCATAGCCTTTTGACCACTAATGAATAAAACACACCCTCGTCTATTAACCAAAAAACAGCCTGCCGGTATAAAAGGTTCGATATTTGAGGTATCTTAACTTATCAACGTAATAAGTATAATGGCAATCATAACTATTGTCTTAATGCTGCGTTGAAAATCGATACCCGATACTCGATATAGGGATATTAAAGAGGGATACGTTTTTGAAGAAGTATGCAGAAATGCGTTACTTTATATATTGGATACAATTTTGATCAGAGGGCTCATGAAATAGAGATAATATAATTGAGGTCAAAGTCCGATAGTCGAGAATCACGAGTGAGAATTTCCAATGTATAACATAAAATCGTAAAAATAAATTTTCATGTCGAGGATGTTTAATCTTCGTGATACGAGGCGGATAAATTTGTTTTGACGAGTTCAATTCGTATCTGTTCTTTGGTCAGGTATAAGGGTGCCCTAAAAAACTCGAAGTTTGGTCAAATAAAATCTAAATAAAGCACATAGAAGCAATTGACAGAACTAAATATTTTAGTGTTTCTAAAACCTAATACTTTATGAACTTTACAGATAGTAAAATTTTAATGAGATGGTCGATGTTTAAGTTAAGCTTGAGGTTAAATCCAATATCAGGAGAAATACAATAAGGAGAGGTACCACAGTAAATAAAATATCGTAATATAGAATCATAATAATACCGGTCAAAAGTAGTAACTTGACATTTAATTGTTATAATTCAGCAATAAACCAACTCGATACGATATCATAATATTATTGGTCGTAACTTAACTTTACTATCCGAGCAAAAGGGATGGCTCCTTAAAAAAACAGATTTTTTTTTGTTTGTTAATCGGACTCAATATTCATAAAAATTTGACTATAATTATTATCGGGTGACCTCGAAACTTGGCAGACCAAGTTAGAAATGAGATTACTTACAAACGAGATTTTACGCGCAACACCGCCAACGATATCGTTTTCTCTACGACTCGTATATCATTTCGCCTGTCCCAATTATGGTTGTATCATGTTATCGGGACCTCTCCGTATAGTCTGTATACATGTATAGAAGTCGGAGGGAGGGCCAAATATTGCGTATTGTTTACACGATAATGGGCTCGAAAAAGTTTTCGATTATTTATTTTTACGAGTGCTTCGCGTAGCAGTATCCGGCGCCGCTCCTTCCACCCACCCAGTTATTATTGTTGTTGTTGTTGTTGTTGTTGTTGCTGTTGCTGTTGTTCTTTCCCCGGTGTTTCCGAAAGAAAACGAATACACAATAATTAAGTGTTTCCGAAAATCAACAATACTATTATACAATATGTATACAGCTGAATACCGTAGCCCATACACCGACAGAGGACCAATCAGCCCACCAGCCTGATATCCCGTCTCGAATACAAAAAGGCCGATAAAAAACGAAAGGCACTGAGTATTTCGTGTTATATATTAAATACGCAGAGCTTTTATAGTTTAATCGGACAGCGTGTCCGTAGCATTGACGTAAACTATTTTATATAATGTAAAATTCGTCAGTTGTTAACTATAATAACGTTGAACCGACACATTTAGGTAAGATAAGTTACTACCTATATCCATATATATAATATATAAATGAATAACTATTACTTGATAATGCCTTAACCGATTTGGCTTATGTTTTAATAATTGTAATTGTCACGACAAGGTTTTTATGAAATAACATTTTAGAAAAATCCACTAAAAAAGTAGGAATTCTTGATGAGAAAAATACAATAGTGGTGCTATCTTTCTAAGAAAAACAAACTAAATAATAATATATTTTTGTTTATTGTCAGATTGCTATTGGTTATGATTGAATATAATATATTTTAGACATTTATATTATATTTGGTAAAAACCATATTGCTTATTAAAAATGGTAGTCCTAACTCTAATTTTTCGACCTTTGTCCCGGGAACCAACACATGTCGACGCATCCCAAACGGCTCCAGTCCATTGTTAGCTTTTTCCCGAACTCCTCCCATCAAAAAATATATTATGATCTAAATTCCAAAACGGCTGACGGTAATACTGATATACCGATTTGGGTCGATATACCAATACATCGTATACCATTGTATGATATAAATTGAAATTGAAATTGAAAAATATACATATGAATTATAAATCATCGACGATTTTTTTTAAATATTTATGAAATAACACGTTTGGGCTATATAAAAAAATTTTGCGTAAAAAATGTACCCAATGTATGATATTTTTATATTTTTAGTTTTTACATATTATACAAACCTTTTTTTACTATTTTTTCTGTTTTAAAAGCTAAAATGTAATACTATTTTAATTTTTAAACATTTAATTTGCAATATATGATTTTTTATATAATTTTATAATTTACTTAGAATTTAAACTTAAAAAAAACACCAACACATTTTTAATCACACCTCTTTGGAGACAGTCCTAAGTCAGAAGTCTGTATGAAGTGGGATGTTTTGAAACGGACTCCGTTCGGGAATTGACCTGTTTGTAAAACTCTTTTTTGACGGGAGCCGTTTGGGAATTGACCTTTTTGCAAAACGGGAGCCGTTTAGGAAAAACAGAAGCCGAATGGGCTACTTCCACAAATGCACATCATCAACAATGTGTTAATAAAACATTCTTAATTACGTTAAACCGCAGGTGGATTGCATATACCTGAAAATATAGTGCTCGCCTAATCACAAGCGTGTCTCACTGGCAACGCCTGGCAGGAATGGCTACAATATAATATAATAGAACGTGTCCTGACTGATCGACGTATTTTTGAACAGCATTCACGGAATATTAAGTAACGAATTGAACAATGTTTGAATCATATATGTAGAGTTGGCATTTTTAACGGAAAACGGAGTACTCGGCATCAGCTAGTTGTATTGCAATAATAATTAATAATATTATATTATTATCCGGAAGACCCACGTGCGGCCGCTGCGCCAAAATCACGCCGTAAAGCCAAACAACTGTAAAACAACTCTTCCGGTATTGCCCAACTACTGCTCTTGAATCGAAAATAATGATAAAAAAAAAAATAATAGGAACAATAATATAAAGCAATATAATATACATATATACATATATATTATACGCAAAACCGAACCGCGCTCGAACATTTATCACCATTGCGACATACAATGACAATCCGCAGAAATGCATTTCTGGTTATACCCGGAGCCCGTGTCTCGTGACAGTGGTAAGCCCGTTACCAAATTTATGAGTTCTTTATACCGCGTGTGCGTGTGCATGTGTGGTGGGTAGGTGTAGGTGCGGGGTTTGGGGTGTGTTGTATATTATATTATACGATAGCACATATTTATACACGTATATTACGCACGATATCGGTGGGTATAATGTATTCGGTGGGGTGAAACTCGAGTGTGGCCGCCGATGGTAGTCTCCGAGCGAGACAAACAAATTATACCGGTCGCGATCTCGGACAAATCAAAGTGTTATATAATCTCATCGGGGGTGATATTTTTCGTTTAGTTTCGGTTTTTTGATTTTTTGCATTTTTTTTTTTTTTACTCCCCAATCGAAACGACGTGTGACACCCGCTCGCCTGACTAAAACTTTTCACAAACATTATACGACAAAAAACTTTTGTTAATACCAACACGCCATTTGCGTTTCACAAGCGTATATTAAATAATTTAATGTGCTCGAGATTAAAATCATGATTCGATAATAATTTTTTTATTTCAAAACGTCGTTTTACATATTCAAATGATAAACAATGAACGACAATATTTAGTTTCGTTCGAAATTCATTTCAATGTCCAACGCACTTGGAGAGTATGGGAAATCTGATTTAGGGTTTATTCAGTCATTACGGGTTTCTGTTTATTACACTTTTGCATTTTTAAAAGGGGATTTTTAACTGCTTGCAGACATTAGCCGTACATAGTTGGATACACTGGCACGGTATTTCGTTGATAATAATTAGATGTAATAAAATGTCTTTCTTGCTGCTTATACCTGCCGGCTAATTTTTAACGCAAAACAATCAGAACTTTGAAAACTAATTATTAAAACTACTTTTTTTTTAATATATATTTTGGACCTGTCACAATACATAATTTTTAAAAATAAATTGGTCTTTTACTTTTTTATTGTTATAACAGTTTAAGTTTTTAGCTTTTTATAAACAAACACATTTTGAATTTCATATTTCATAGCTTAACAATATTTAGTGGAGTATATTGATGTATAAAAATCAAATTCCGAACTAGTCATTATAATTAGCTGTAACTCTATAAGTATTTAAAGTTCAGATACCTAAGTGGAGAAGTGGGTCAAAATTTTGTGGGTAACGTTTGTACCACTTTATTCTGTTTTACAGTAATACAGTAAGTTGTCATTCGAAAAAAAAAAATCTTTAAAAGTTAAATCTATATCACACTAGTTAATACAACATATTATTTAAACAGTACGTGTCCCCGAAAATCCCACTTAAGTCGAAACTTTTTACTATTTATTTCAGAACAACAAAATATAGTTATAAAAACGTGTAGGCTACTTAATTATAAAATATGTATACACATACCTACCTAATTATTATTTATCTATATTATAATTTATAATCAATGTATTTTACTGTGATATTAAACCAATTATCACCCTATACACATAATAATATATATCTCATGTGTATAATAATTATATAACACAATAATTGTTCATATTACGTATACAAATACATCTGCAATATTCATGAATCAATTCCGTGAATAATGCAATCTACATATGGTCTTCGGAGTCTGCTGCGAATCCAAAATAATAACAACACACATCGAGTATTTTGGACAATATTTATAATATTGTAATGAACTGAAATTGCCACTAAGATTTTTAATACTAAAGGGCAACTAAGTCGTTTACATTTTTTCAACGCAATACATTATCATTTTGACGGAAGTCTAAAGAAAAACAGCTATAATACCGGTCGTCATAATAATATTATGTTTGTTTGCTATTATAGCTGAAAGCCGAATTTTGGAATTTTCTTCTCGCGTGTGCCTAACACGAAACGATTGGTTCGTCAAACGTTGTACAGTTGTCAAAAAAAATAAGACAGATGTACAGCCCTCACTTCTCGACAACAGACACTACGACGACATGGCTGTCGATGCGTCTGTCGATAGGCTAGTTTAGATTTAGAACAAATCGCTTTTCCCGTGCGGGACAAGTAGCGTATTATAATACAGTCTTTTACAATATTACACTATTACATGATATACATTTTATGATAGACAGTAACTACACTAAAGCCTACTGTATAACTCCCTAATAACCGTTATTCCATAACTCATATGCACGCTGTGAAAATCACGACGCAGATGTTAATAATTCATTTGTCAGTCAGTTATTAATAATTAACGACTAATTTTTTTATTGCCCCAAATTTTTACCAAATATAATAAAAAATAAAAAACTTGAATTTCTTATTGAAATATGACATTAGATATCATAATGCTTAATAAAATAAACTTGAGATTTAAGTCACATATATTTTTCGGTATTCCCAATCATTTTTGAATATTTTAAGGAATTATCGTCAAGTTAATAGTTACCGGAAATTGCACAACAACGTAATAGCAACGAAAGGGGACGAGAAGGGTGTGCTTATAATATTTTTTCACTATTATATAGTGACGATGGCAATAATTATAATTATAATAATTTATTGTCAAAACTATACCAGGTATGGCCGTGTTAATGTAGGTGATAGATTACAAACGTCTCGTTGGTAAACCGTAGTTTGTCCGCATCGTGTACCTACTATATTATCTGAGCTGTCTAGCTGCAACCACGGTATACAGTTTTAGATGTTTCGCTTTCTTGATTTTTGCCTTGCTCTCGAGTTCGTCACTGATTAAGACGGATTTGTGGCGCTGCCTGAGACAAAATGGTTTTGTAAATACTGACTAATAATATTATATTACTACGTGAGAAAATAGTTCAATGATAGTTTATTCTGTTGGTTCGTGTTTGATATTATTTTCATCTCTTAGAAGGTGTTTGCATATTATAATATATTGTATACCAACACCAGTGCGTTGCACCGTAGCTAATGGAGTGTACTTGGAAAGAAGCACGGCAGGTAATGCAAATACGATTATAATACAATTATTATATATTTCACTTGAATGGCCATCTCTTTTGCGAGCAATCTGAAAATGAATGAGGATAAACGTTTTTAAAATACAATAAAAATAAGGAAATTCTGTTTGTATAAAAATATATTATTATCATAGTGAAAAATGTTTAAAAAGTTAAGTTGTAATTTTCGTGTCATCCTTTGATATTTTATTACATTCTTTGTTAGCGCACACGTCATAATAATATTATAATAATAACGAATTACATAAAAAACATTTCAATTTCAAAAATATTCTCAATTCTTTCATGTAAAATAATACAACACCTGGAATTTATCTTCCATTTAAAAAAAAACACGAAACAGTCGAATATCTCTGTAGATATAGGTTTAATGGGGAACAATATTACATAATACATAATATGTCGATTTGCAGGTAGACGTAAATGTTTTTGCTATTATTGTTATTTGAATGTTTTTGAAAAAAAAAAAAATTATTATTAATTTTATTTAAATGTAATGTAATGTTATAACAGCTGAGTTACATGGCAAATTGAGCGAGGTTTTTGTCGATAGGGTACGAGACGATTCGAACAAAACCAAACATGTTAATAATGGTCCTGACATAATATTATTATTAAATTACACTCTCTACGGATGACAATAATAATATAATACGACACGTAAATAGTTAAGCGATAAGAGAGATTTAAAGGTCCTTTAAATTATAATGTAAAAAAAAAAAAAAAAAACAATTAATATTTATAAACGTAACAATATTGTTGTATCCGAATCAGACACGACGAAGCTCATTTAGTCGGATGACGGGGGGGGGGGGGGCGAATGCAAGTGACGTCGTCACCGTCGTTCGCTGTCATGATGGGAGGTGGAGAGGGTGGTCTAGACTCTAGAGTGCACGCAAATCGTACCTGTATCGAGAAAATGTGTTTTTCCCACTGATAGTGCTCATGCGTGTGTGTACGCACCGGTGCGTGAAAAAAAAGATTAACGCCTGCGAGATGTGCTCTGGCGATATCCCGTTGTCTCTACCGCGGTGTAATAAGCCCTGCAAAGGTTCGGTCTACGGTGAGGGGGGGGGGAGGGGAAATCGCTCCGACCGTCGCACACGACCCTCGTCTCCCGCGACCCGTCGGATGGGTGGCCCGAGGCTGCAGTCTTATTATGCAATCCGCTTATCTAGTTAAGCGTAGGTTGCGGTTTCGCGAGCCTTCCCCACCCCCGCATTCCCCTCGCAGCTCCGAGTGCCCACGTGCCCATAGTCGCGTATAATATTACAGTCGCCAAAACGGAACATTTTCAATCGCCCGTGTGAAAAAAAACTCCTCGCCGCGTGGGTTGTTATCTGTGTTTTTCGGTTGAAAAAATTTTTCCGAACCACACAATATAATAATAATTTAGTATAGGTGGTTCACATATTATAATATAGTACTTGTAATGAAACGCCATTGGTTGAGAGTTATCGTATTTTATTTATTTAAAACCAATGTGCTCATTATCTGAGTTTATACAATATGTATTAATTTTGTAACAGTATTTTCTTTTATATTGTATTAAAGTTGACTCCGGAGAGTGTACAGTCAAAATAGGTTATTTGGGGATTTACATATAAGGGGGGGGCAGTTTACATTCAACTCACGACTTGGTGGAGTTTGATCTGATCCGTGTGTGGTGTATTCGTATTCGATATCAGCCACTGTAATGGGTCCTTGGACAGCTTCACTGACAGCAATGTGCGCGGAGGTGATGCTCTGCAATATGGTTGTCGGCGGGATAGGAAAAACTCGAAATACTCGACCGACACGACAAACCAAAATTGCACAAGTTGATTGAACTGCACACTCTACTCGAACGGCGGTGATACAGTTCCAAACGACTGGCGGTGGACTACGGGTATACGTCGTCTCACGGCACGAAACACTAGTTGGTACGCGGCAGCACGGCTCTGACGGCGGCGGCTCGACGTAATAACCGTGTTATCACAAGTAACACTAGGGACAGCAGATGATACGCGGCAGCACGGCTCGGACGGCGGCGGCTCGACGTAATAACCGATTGTTATTATAATACGAGGGATGGCGGCTGGTTCGCGGCAGCACGGCTCGGACGGCGGCGAATTAACGTAATGACCGATCGTTACTGGGGTGTGCCAGGGCAGACTATATATTGTATCCGTATCTAACGAGTTCAAAACTCGTCCGGCTTACAATGAGTCGTAGGGCGTATGCTGGTTTGTCGAATGCTTAGTGTCCGTGTCTAACGAGTGGTGTGCTCGTCCGGCTCACTAATGCATTCGACACAGCGGGGGAGTGTTGGTCTGGACAGCGTTTTCGAGGTCTATATATGCTATTCTCTGATTATCGATGGTGGGTAAAATGTATGAAACGCTTTTGCGGATTTCAATGTTTTCTTGGCAGCTTAAAATACATTAAAAATACCCATCATGTAGCGTAGGTTCTGTAGAATTTTATAGTATTATGACCATGGTTTTAAGTTGCGGGGTTTTTCCTGAATAACGAGTTTCCCCGGGGCCGCCGTATCGTCTGTATTGGCATGGCGATGTGGGCTCCGCCTGTCGGACGTCGATTACGGTGGTCATGATGTTCTGGGCATGTTTGTAGCGCGAGAGCGCGTGTTGGTCGGCGGGCGGATTGTTTGGTGACGGGACACAGATCGCGCCACTTATATAGGTACCGCGGTTTTGTTCCGTTACATTGTCCCCTTTTTGATTCGACCAAAATATTGAAATTTTGAAGTATTTTTGGCAAATCAAAACTTGTCTGTGGATTATTGCTGATGTTGGCGTTTGAGGGCCTTTATCTGTTTCAGTTTCTCTCGGTATATTTGCTTCTTCATCTGTGTCTTGGATACCTCTTCAAACCCTTTTATGAATTTTTTTGCAGTGAATAGTCCCTCCTTGAGGCTATGATAAGATCCTTGTTGCTTGTCCCACAGGGTTTTTATGGTGCTATTCATCATTTCGGTTTTTGAACTTTCTTCTTCTGGATCGCTTGGTTCTGTTTCACTGTCGCTTTCAGGTAATGGTGATGCGGCGATGTCAAGGATATCGGCATGTACTGGCTCGATTTCATCGTCATCTGTAACCACAGTACTCATGGAAGAGGGTGTTCCCGTTTCTTCCTCTCCCTCGGAGGTTTCCTTCTTCTCAGTATTATCTGGGGTGGTCGCTGGTGATGTATCAAGTACGTACACTTTCTCGGCGGCAAGTTGACACTCGGGCATCGTCCATGTCGGTTCCCAATCGTCGGATAGGATTTCCGGGGAAGGTGCTCTGTAACCGTCTTTGTTCACCATCTGGAGTGTTTCAGGTAATGTCCAGTTCGGCTTGGCCAGGTACTTGGTCCTCTTGGCGGCTTCGTCGCGGAAAAATTTGGCAACTCGTTTCTTCTGATTTGTGTCGAGATACCTGTCGATATTTGTCAATTCCTGTTTGCTGATCAACCGGACAGCTTGCAGCTTTCCCAGCGGGATTTGTATACGCATTTCCATTCTCTTTTTGTCTTGTTTTCCTACGGAGGGGTGCGTTAGTTACATATACATAATTGATAGACATGTAGTTAGTCTCACAGGCAGCACAAGTTATTTACATTTCTATTTACATTTATATTTACAGTTTACACATTTTTTTTTTTTTTTTTTTTTTGTCGATAATTATTATTGATTATCTGAAGTATGCCGAGCGGGTGGCTCATATTCGTGGTACTGCTTGATGTTTTTGTAGTTGTATGTTCGTGATTGTCCTGTTTGGTTGAGTACCGTCACCGTATTGTTCTCATGTACCTCGCAGATTTGGTACGGTCCGTGGTACAACAGAAATAACTTGTGGGTTTCATGGTCCTCGGCTGAGGATAGCCTATGCTCCTTGACAAGTATCTTCATCCCTGGTTCATATTTTGGAAACTGCTTATCCCGATCCTTACGTTTGTTTCGTAGCTGGGCTTGTCTCTTAGTTCTTTTCATAACTATCTGTACGATGTCTGGTTCCAGTTCGGTAGCCTGCTGCTCCGGAAAGGTTACCAGTTTAGTAATGGACAGAGGGGTACTCTTTCCATACATGATGTATTGCGGTGTGTATCCGGTTGTTGTATGTGTTGTGTTATTAATCCAGAATTCCACGTTATCTAGCCAACGTAACCAATTTGTATGTTGCCGATGACAATAGGTGCGTAGTAGTCTCCCGATCTCTCGATTGGCACGCTCGACGGGATTACTCTCCGGGTGATATATCGTTGTGTGGAGATTCTTGATTTTTAATCCATTCATGACTCGATCCCACTTCTGACTGGTAAACTGAGTTCCATTGTCCGTTAGGATTTTCTGGAATAATCCTACAGTTGGGATATAGTCATTAATGATGCGCTTGATGATAGTATCGGTGGTGGCTCGCTTGAGTGGATAGAGCTTGATGTACTTGGAGAATAAGTCGAGGATAGCTAGGATATACCGACATCCTCCCTGTCCCCTAGGCAGTGGTCCCATGAGGTCCGCCGAGACCATCTCGAGTGGTTTCTCGGGAAGTAGACTCAGTGTCGGTCCCCTGGCCGTGATGTTGGTAACTTTAGTTCGCTGACAGGTGTCGCATGTTTTGATGATTCGCTTGACTGTGTGATACATGCTCTGGAATTGGTGGTGTTGTTGTAGCAACTGATATGTTTTGTAGGTCCCACAGTGTCCATAGATCTGGTGGGTTTCTATGACTAGTGATTGGACCAGTTCTCTCGGTACCAGTACCTGGTATTCCCCATTGTTGGATTTTCGGAATAGTAATTCGTTGTGAATTATGATATTGTTGTCCGCCCGCTGGTTCATCCGTTGTTTCAATTTTTGAATGTGTTCATCGGACTGTTGTAGTGTGTGCAGCTCCTTGAATTGTTTCCTTAGTTCGGGGCTGTATTCTAATAGGGCGAGTTGGTTGATGATGATGGTTCTCGTATTTGCTGGAGTGTCCTCGATAGGAGATTGTGGGTACCTAGTCAGCGTGTCTGCTCCAATGTTCTCCTTACCAGGTATGTGTATTATTTCCAGTTGATATTCCTGGAGAAATGTGGACCATCTGACGAGCCTAGCGTTTAGCAGTTGGCATGTGTTAAGAAAGGTTAGTGAGTGATGATCGGTCAGTACCCTCACCTTGTGCCCGATTAAATAGTGTCGGAATTTTTTACACGCGAAGACTATTGCCAATAACTCCAATTCCGTGGTGTTGTAATTCCGTTCAGCTGCATTCAGCGTTCTACTGGCAAATCCGAGGGTTTGGTGTCGTCCCTCTTCACTTATCTGATATATTTCTACTCCAACATGTGTAGTAGAAGCATCTGTGTTTATACAGAATTCCCTCGTGAAGTCTGGGAACTGTATGATTATGTCCTCCAGGAATTTGTTTTTGATATTCTCGAAGGCGATTTGTTGCTGCGTTCCCCAGTTCCATTTAGTGTCCTTTTTGGTTAGGGCACTCAATCGTTCCGTGTCCTGGGACAGATCCCTGATAAACTTGCGATAGAAGTTTATGAATCCAAGGAATGACTGGACCTGTTTCTTGGTTTTGGGCGGTTGAAAGTTCTTGATTACCTGGATTTTATCTGGGTCCATGGTAATCCCCTTTTCTGAGATTATGTGTCCTAAAAAGATCACGTGACTTTTGAGAAACTGTGACTTTTTCCGGTTGATCGTGATATGATGCTGTGCTAGCTTTTGAAAAATACTTTCAAGGTGCTGCATGTGTTCTTCGAAATTTCGTGAGGTAATGTGAATATCATCTACGTACACGGCGGCGAATTGTAGTATTTCTGGTCCTAGCACCTGGTCGAGTATCTTCTGGAACTCCGCTACCGAATTTATTAGGCCGAAGGGTAGTACCTTAAATTGGTAGTTTCTCCCTCTATATAAAAAAGCAGTTATCTCCCTACACTCTTTCTTCAATGGACATTGCCAGTACCCGGCAGTAAGATCGATGGAACTAAGATATTTCATGCCACGGAATTTCATTAGCGTCTCCTCCATGTTGGTTGGGCACTCCCGGTCGGGGATGATCCTTGTGTTGATTTTTCGTGCGTCCAAACATAGTCGGATGTCGCCATTTTTCTTCTCCGTGCAGACTATGGGTGATGACCAAGGCGACGTAGATTTTTCGATGATTTTTAATTTTAACATTCTTTGTATTTCCGCGTCTACTCTGGGTATTCGAGCTACTGGTATGGGGTATTGCTTTTGGTGAATCGGGTCCCCTGCCTTCACTCGGATCTGACATTGAAATTCTTCAATTCTCCCTGGTTTGTCTGAAAAAATCTCGTCATACTTGTCAAGTAGTGAACAAAATCTTTGTCTCTCGTTGCTGGTAAGAGTCACTTGGTCTTCTTCCGGGTCTTCATTTACCTCAACATTGAGCAAGTGTTCCTGTAAGCTGATTAATTTCGGTTTTTGGTTCGCAAATGGTACAGTGTGTATTGTTTTATCAATCTTGAATTGAATAATTTGTTCGCTGAATTTGATTTGGGCATTATATTTTTTTAAAATATCAGCTCCAATTATACCTTTTTCATTCAAATTTTCTACTTGTATGAAATTTGTCTGTATATATTCGTTTCCTATTTTACATTCACAGAAAATCTGCTTCGATACCTTGCAGATCTTTTTCCCAACCGCGTTACTGATTTGTATCCCTGTTACTGGAAGTTGTGGGATTTTTGGATTTTTGTTTGTGATACTATCTACCACCTCCTTAGTCAGTACGCTGATTGTTGCTCCGGTATCGATAAGTAATGTTATGTCTTCCCCTTCTATGGTACATTGAATATACGGGCTTACTGACTGGTTGGTGGTATTTAACGAGTTGATAACATGGTGTTCGGTATTACTTGGTCCTGCTTGTTCGTCGTTATTGGTGACCACCTGATTGATTTTTTCCGAGGGGTAAACCACTATAAAAAATTATGTACACTAGATTACTGATTATCATGATTATCAAGATTATCGAATGATTATCAAGATTATCGAATGATTATCAAGATTATCGAATGATTATCAAGATTATCGAATGATTATCAAGATTATCGAATGATTATCAAGATTATCGAATGATTAGCATGATTATCAAAGATTTATAGAAGATTAACATTAGTCATTAAAGATTATCTTAAACATAATTAGACAACTATATTCTCGACTATATTAGATTACATGGGGGGAAGGGGGGAGTTAACAACTATGTGAGCTCCAACTTAGACTATTGTGGTTCTCAATCCGTGTGTCACGATTTACCATAACGTGTCCCCAAAATTGTACCAAATTGTATATTTTTATTGTACGTGTTCAAAGTACCTACCTATAAATATATGATATTATGACGTTATGATGTGATGGTAAAAACAACAGAAAAGAAAAAATAATCGTGAAGATGGTCTCATTCTGAATTTACATTAAGGCTTTTAAGTTTTGCTTTTTAAAAAATTTAAGTGTGACGCTATTTTTATAATCTAAGTTCGGGTTTTGTAAAAAAAAAGCTGGAGAAGCACTGGTCTATAACATATGCACTCGAATATGCAATAGTTTCCTTCAAGGTTTCTTTATGGTGTATGGATCTAGTACAGTACATTTATTTGAAACATTTATTTATGTGCTTAATATTTTAACATATTATTCAAAGTGACTCCAGTCAGATTTGTCAAAAGTCAAAACTAATGAAGATTTGACATATCTAAACATAAACCTCGATAAACTTTGAGATAAACTTCATTAATTTTAATATTTTTAAATAATATTTAATATATAACTTGTATATAACATTTAAATTCCTTATCATAAAATAAATCTTAAGGTGCAGTCGATGAAAAGAATTGGTTTTTAGACCAAAAAAGCCAGACAAAACCGAGGACAAAACTGAAGGAATTTGGTTTGACGAATTTCAATTTTTAAAAGTGATTTTCATTGATTATCAAGTTAACTAAGTTTCCATCAAGGTGATTTTGAATATCTACTTTTTCAGCTGTCATATCCATGAATAAAAATATAATATTTTTGTATTTATATTAACTCATTAGTACGCATCATGACACTAACAATATTTGGAATATTAAAAATAGAATTGATTGTAACCTAGTAAACTTGTTAATCAATTATGACCAGTTTTCAAAATTAAAATCCCTCACACCAAATCCCTTCAGTTTTATCTGTCTTTTTGGTCTAAAAGTCACTTTTTTATATTGATCAGAACCCCCTTAATAAAAAAAAACAATCTTATATTTCTTTACTTGCCATTTTATTATTTCTCATTCTTAAAAATATGTAGGTACCTACATTACTAAATATATATTATTTTTTTTACTCTTTGACAACTAAATAATTTTGATTTTTAATAATAAATTAGTAAAAAAAAAAAATCAAAACTATATCCTCTATTTCACTTTAGAAGTAACCTTGGCTGAGATCAGTATTATACCTACTTTACCATTTTACTTTACTTCAGTCACTATTAGATACTTCATAATTCATATTGAAAAAGGCAGGAATAAAGTATAAGAAATAGAGCTACCCAATAGGAAACATAAACATTTCATGAAATTAATATAAACAATTTTATTTTAACATGATTAATGATAATACTAGGTTAGGTAATGCAAATTATTCAAATAAATTAAAATCCAAACATAACTTTATATAATATATAATTTTGTAACAAATCAAACATAAAAACATAACTGTTTACCAACTAATAAAATAAAAAACAAAATTATAAAATGAAATAATTAAAAACATAATAACTAGGTACATAAGAAAAAAATTTAAAACATAAAAACATAACTTTTTATCATCAACTAATAAAATAAAAAACAAAATTATAAAATAAAATAATTAAAATATATAATAATTAAATAAGAAAAAAATTTAAAACATAAAAACATAACTTTTTATCATCAACTAATAAAATAAAAAACAAAATTATAAAATAAAATAATTAAAATATATAATAATTAAATAAGAAAAAAATTTAAAACATAAAAACTATTTTTCTTTGACATCAACGTTTCTTGAAAATTCATAGATAAATTTCCTGTGAGACTGGATTAAAATTGGTTGTGGAAGGATGGCCAATACCATTTCAATATTTATCATTGATATATCGTTGTCTTTTATTGAAAATTGTGTACCTTTTTCATTATACTTACGTAGGCCTTGTACCTGGAATATTGTTTCCAGGGTATCCTCACTCTGTGTATATGCCAATTGATGTACACAACAAACATAAATAAATTTATTTTCAATTACATTTTTGTTATGGTCGCTCCCAATAAATTGAACCAACAAATAATCACCAACTTTAATTTTATTTAGTTGAGGAGTTGTTGATTGTGCTTTTGTGGCATTACCGTTATCATTATCGGTATCTTGCTCGGTATATTGTAAATTATTATCTAATGATTTATCATTGTCACATAGTGTAGTAAGATTGTCATCAATATCAGAATTCTCTGGAGTACTTTCTTCCGAGGACAAATTTGGTTTTTTTTTTTTAACAATCTTCCCAATTTCTCTTGCATTGCATTCATTTTTTCCCCTATTTTTTCTTTTAGTGTTTGGTTTTTGCGATGTGTTATTTACAAACCTTCGAAGTCGATCATTACTGACTCTTCGAGTTTTGTTATCAAATAACCAACAAAGACTGGATTTTTTTATCGTCAAACTTTTATTATTATTTAATGTTATTTGAATGAGATCAGGTTTAAGATTAGGGTTATTTTGATCAGAGGTTTTAGCTAGATTGTTATCAATTGAGTTTATAAAATTTTTACAGTTTGAGAAATTTTTGAGAAGTAGATCATTGCCAAAATTTCCAAATTCTGATATATTACATAAATCTTTGCATACGTCATCTGATATGTTTTCTATTGGTGAACTGTCTGTAGTTGGTGTAGGTATTGGTGAATTGTCAGTTTCTTGGCTATTGTAATTATAGTTGTCTATTTGAATGTCTGTATCAATTTTTTCATAGTTCGTTAAATATTCTGGTTTTTCAGATGAGTTTTCATACATTATAATTCCTAAAAAAAAAAAAAAAAACAGGTTTTATTATTTAGTTAATTTGACATTAAACTATTTTTAATTAAAAAATTACCCAAGTCTGTAGCTGCAAGTTTAGCATCATTTAATGATGCAGCAAGTATATCTTCTATTTTTTTATCACATATTGTTTCAAATATTACAGTTGATTGAAGTTTAGTATTGTTTATAAAATGTCTGGTGTGTTTCTGGTAGCGAGGAAAATTGTATGAACTTTGAGATGGATTCAGTAAATTTGGTAGATCATCTGAATGAGAAGGATTTGGGCTCTGAAGTATATTTTGGTGGTTTTCGTGAAGATCGTTTTGTATCATATTCAATAATTCTATTCGCGTTAATCGTTGTAAAATGTCTTTCATGGTAAAGTTAACCACTGTTGAAAAGGTAGATGTCATAGATCTTGTTGTTCTAAATAATTCTTCGCATGCCTGACTACTAAAGTGCCAAGGAATGAACATATAAGGCCTCAGGCAAAAAGTGCTGTCTCTGAATTTTTTTACCAGAAAGATTAAAGATAATGCGTTAAGTTCAATGCATGAATAGGCATTAGTAGTAATAAAATTATCTTTTAAGCTGTATTCTTTATTTTTTAAAATTGAGTACCTCCATATCCTCAGGAAGTAAACACTACGCCATATTCTATAAATTCGGTCTTCTACAGTTAAAGATTTATCTAAAAACGAGGAAAGTACATTGTTCATGGTTTCCAGAAAACTTATAGTTCCTTGACTTTGTGGTACATGTTTCAAAATTTCTTGTACTATAGGAGCACATATTTTTTCTGCAGATCGAAAGTTCATCTTGTCTTCTGGAACAAGATCGCTCAAAGTTAAAAGGTGTTTGTCTTTTGAAAATGTTTCTAATAATATTTTTAAGTGAGAAACAGATATTGTAAAGTTACCAATTGGTAAAACTATGTTAGGTTTTAATAATCTTGTTCTAAGTTTAGTACCAATGTGAACTGTGTCTTGAATATAGAATTGTGTGCTTTGCTGTTGGTAAGTGTTAATTTGCATAGCTTTTAAAAGTCTAGTATCACCATCCGAAGAATATCCTAAAATTTTGATACCAAAATCTCCAGCCATTTTTTCCATAGTATTCCATCGGTTTATCACATCTTTATGGTTGAATCTGTTATTTGTACCAAAAATACTCAAGCAGAATGTTGGAGCATTTTCATGTAGAGGCTTCGCCATTATTACATACGCATAATTTGCTTTTTCATTATTTTGAAAATATTGTCCAATTGTATTAGCTGAAGTGGCTGAGTATGCATTAACATTTGCCATGCCATTTTCAAAAGGCAACACAAAACCGATAACTTTATCAGAAATTTGGTCATATTGTATCTTCCCCATAACTCTGGTACCATCTTCGCTAACCCAAACACAGAGAGGTAGATTTCTTTCCAACAAAAACTCTTTTAGTTCTTTAAATCTATATTCTCCTTCTACTATATTTTGTTTTTTAGTTGAAATAAATCTATTCAATGAGCTTATTGATGGCAACGAGTTTGTTAAATTCGATTGAAGTGTTTCATATAAAAGTCTTCCCCCAACAAAATATAAAAATACACAAAACTTTTTTAGGGATTCATCATATCGATTTGCATTGGGACTAGGAAAATTTGAATTCCTTAAGGCTGAATTACAAATTGATTTTAGTAATGTACTGGTATCTGTTTTTTTTATAAAAGTTTCAACTGATATTTCTTCCCAAGGCGGCATATTGTTCTTGAGATCTTCCAATGACTCATTAAATATATTATTTTCATTGATGTATTTATTAATTTTATCTACAATTTTAAAATAGTTAGTTATTAGTGGTTGATTTTCTCCATCATTCAATAAACTGTGTACTCGAGCACGCTTTTCTCTTTCTTGTCTACCATATTTGAGGTCTTTCCACTTTGAAGGAACATCAGGTTTTAAAAAGGGAGAAGGAACATTTTGAAGTTCAGAAATACTTTCAGGTAAGATTGATTCAAATTCGATACCTTTTTTGTTTGTGTTCTCTTCAATATTATCCTTATTTCCTATGTCTTTGTTTACTACTGTGAAGTAGTTTACAACAGTATTTTGTTGGTTGAATTTTTTGATAGGTTTTCTCTTATTTGAATTTTGAAAGTGATTTACTAGATGCCTATAGTAATTACTTAACATCCATGTTTTATTCTTACGCCCAGCTAAAACTTTTTTAAAAACTTTTGTACGGGCACCACAAAAGCAAACAATATCACTCATGATGTTATTACTTTCATCAATACTTGCGTTTTCAGCTAGATCGAGTTCATCATATTCTTCATCGCATAATTTTACAGAAATATTTTGGTTATTTATTATATTATAAATAGTTTCTGATTTTAGATTACTATCAGACATATTGTCAGTCTTTTGTGAATCATATTTTTTAGTCCATTCAATAACATTTTTTTCAATAGTTTTTTTCTCTTCTGTTAAATTAGTATTGAAAATTTGAACTTTAACTGCTGATTTTTGTTTTTCAGGTGGTTGTTTATTTTTCCTTTGACCAGGTTTATCCAAAAGTTTATCACTGTTCGGTCTAATTTTAGTATTTTGTGTTTTTACCAACTGATTTTTGTAAAACTCTATAATCAAACTTAATTGTTTCTTATGTCCATCAAGAAATTTGAACTTTGATATTTTGTTTTTAAAAATCCCATAATAAGCCTCATATTCATTCTCATCTATCAATTCAGGTAATGTTGTTCTAGCAAACTCTTCTGTCTTACTAATATCAGTTCCATCTATTTTAGAAATTATATAAGAACTATCAAATCCATTTGCTATTAAACATTTTTTTAAACTTGGTTGAAGTTTAAATCCAAGATTTTCTTCAGCATCTTCAAATGGATCTTTCAAAACCGTACCTGCTTCGTCCATGGCAATATGTTCTATCTGATATTCTATATAGGTACAACAAATTTACTATAAATATATGCATTTAAGCTATCAATCATATTAGTAAATTTGTAACATCTATATTCTAGACAGAGATTGTACCTACATGGGTTTCTAGGTGTCGCTTAAACATCTAGATCTAACTATAAAATATAAGTAGGTACCTAGGTAGTACATTTTACAGCGTTGGAATTAGAGGTATATGAAATAGTTTATACCGGGTTTAATATGTTATCAAATATGTAAATATAAAATTACTAAAATGTAAATAAAGGTATTATAATATTTTTATATTTGAATTGAGATTTAAATAGATACCTGGGTGGCTAAGTATAATACCTATACATCTATTTCTTTATTTTTGTTATAGTAATAGGTAAAGTTGTAAGTTTTCAAAAGTGATAAAGTTTGTTTTTTGTGGCTATATTAAATCACAGATTTCTATATATTAGTAGCATAGAAGTCTGTGTATTAAATATATACTCATATATATTTTATATCAGCAATAAAAAATATATTGACATCCAAAACAAATTGTATGATATTAGTTCTTTAAATAAAAAAGGTGTTTTAAGATATTATAAGGTACTTACCATTCATTACAGAACCACAAGAAAACTTGCCACAAAACAAACTTCATAAGCAATTACGCAGTGAAAATATTACATCATTCAATAAATTGTTCTCGGAACTGTTCAACCATTGATTACATAAACTTGATAAACGCAATTATAGACATATTAATACTATCTATACTTTGTTGTCTGTTCCAACTTCCAAAAGTGAATACAGAATAACCCTAGGAAATCGGAATAACCACTTAAGCGCATACGACTGATGGCTGCGGCAGTGATTTCCCCCACCTTGCTAGCCGACGTTTTCCGAAGACGTTGTACGATCTCTTACAATTAGCAAAATGGGCAGGGCGTTACGCGAGGCAGCCTGCTGCTGCTAAAGTCGTTGGTGGGAGATGCGGAGTGCCGACGAAAATCGGTCGGCAAAAGAGTTTATTCTCTTTTGGAACAGAGTATAATATAACTATTGCCATAACCATCAGTGGCGTATTTACGGGGGGGGGGGGGTCCATGGGGTCCGAATCCCTCCCATTGACTTGTGTCTCGTACATCTTACATTTTTGTGTTTTTACATGATAAAGAAATACAAATTTTATCATACAATACGAAGGATTTTGTAAAAACTTTTCGTCGATTCAATCGTCAAAATTTTCAATTAATATCGTGATTTTTTTTGTCATAAATTTACATTTCCTTGTGATTTTGCACAGTGTTTACATTGCCACAGCAAATCTAAAAAGCCCCGTTTGAACAACTTCCCTGGTGGGGCTAGGAGGGTAAAATTACTGAATCACGGTAAAAAAGTCCGGTATATTATATTTTATGCATAACAATATTTAAAATAATTTATTAAAAAAAAAATGCAATGATTATAATTATGTACTTAGTATCATAACCTATATAAAAAAATCTAAATAATTATTACATACAAATAAAATTAATAAATTTTAAATAAAATAAATTAAAATTAACTATCTTGATTTAAAATATAATATATTTTTAAATAAAAATCAATGATTTTAATAATTATGTACCTTCTTAGTATCATTACCTATTTATAAAAAAAATCGAAATACCTAATATATTAAATTGAGTATAAACTATTGCCATTCAAAATTTAAATATAATATATTTAACAAAAAAAATGCAATAATTATAATATTTAACTAGTATTAAGACTTATCAGTTTAACTAACTAACTGTCGTCAAAAAAAATAATATTAAAAAAAAAAATGAATTTTGTTAGGTAGTATTTAGTTACAATTAAATTTATATTAATACTAATTGGAAGTTTGATTGTTTATCACATGGTGTTTTTCCTTTTACCTAATTATATGCACCGGACTTTTTCACCGTTGACTTTTTATACCTAGGACTTTTTAACCACGGACTTTTTTCCTAGGCATTTTTTACCTCGGACTTTTTGGTAGTATACCAAATAATACAGTTCAAAACATAGTTGGCTCGATAGTAGGTATACAAAAATATTATAGAAAATATAGGTGGTACTATGAATAAAATATTTATTGTTAATTTTTCGAAAATTATTTATAGTATTATTTTTTTAATTATATTATAATATAGTATAATATTAAATTATAATATACCGTCAAACGGCCGAACTTTGGATAGTTTTGAAATTCTATTGTAAATAACTTTAAGATTAATTAATCTATTTTCAATCTAACATTTTTTTTAGTTAAAGTTTGATTCATCGATTTCTGTTGCATTTAATTGATAATATATAAGTAATCTTGTAGTCTCAGGATTTTTTTTTGCTAGAGTCAGGGATTTATTTTCCGCAATTCATCCATGGTACATATTAAGTTCATGGGTTCTATGAAAGTAAAATTATCCTATACATTTATGATAATCAAAATTTAATAATGATTAACCACATAGGTAATATATATCTATATTATATTTTTATATAGAAATCTGTGTGATTAACAAAGATTATCATATGATTATCATGATTATCACATGATTATCATGATTATCACATGATTATCATGATTATCACATGATTATCATGATTATCATGATTATCACATGATTATCATGATTATCATGATTATCACATGATTATCATGATTATCACATGATTATCATGATTAACAAAATTTTGTACACTGATTAGCATAGTGGTTTACCCCTCGATTTTTTCGGTCTGTTGTTGACCACTGGTTTGCGTGTCTCCCCGTTTGTCATTGTTGCGATATGTTTGGTTATTGCCCCAACGGTTGTTGCGTGGTGGCATATTGTTCCAGTCTCTGTTTCTTTGGTTGTTCCAATTATTATTGGTTTGGCCACTTGAATTATTGTTGTTGTTGTGTGAATCATTCTGGCTATTTTTTTGATTACTTGTTTTGTTTTCTGTGGGTTGATCATTTTGCCCCTCTTCGCTTAGTATTTTCATTGCTGTAAGTATGGTGCATTCGGGTAGTGACACTAAGATTGCCCTGAGATATCCTGGGTAGTGTCTAGCTATGTGCTTCACTATTTCATTCTCCGATAATCGTGGTACTTCGAGATGTCGAAGTTTGGTTGCCCATGTGGCGAAATGTTCACGGTAGTTGGTGTTGTTCGGTATGTGTTTAGTACTTAAGCACTGACTCCATACCTGTATTTGTATTTCCCTGGACCAGAATTCGTCGATGAACGCCTTTTTGAAGTCGTCATAATTGGTTAGTTGGAATCGTATGGTGGAGAACCAACTTGATGCGGCTCCTTTTAAGCAATCACCCACAATGATTATTTTTTCCCCGACATACGACTGTTTGATTGCAAAATATTCTTCTAGTCGGTACAAAAAATCTATTGGGTGTGCATCACGGTTGTTTCCAAAAAATGTTGGACGCGATATCTCGGTATTGTGCATTTGTTCAGTCTTATTATTACCTTCATTATGCACTGGTTGTCTATTGTTCCGCTCGTATTTAAGTTTTACGTCGTTGATTTGTTCGTTAATTATTTCGATTTTTCTTTCGTAATTTTCCGTAATTTCTTCGATTTTCCTTTCGTAATTTTCCGTAATTTCTTCCAATCTGTTGATTTTCTGCAACAACTGGTTGACTAAATATTGACTGTTTCGTTCAACTTCTTCCTTGAACGCGTTAAATGCTTCCTCGGTGACATTTTTCTTCGGAGCCATGTTCACCATGTAGTTTTCTTTTTTTGCAAATCGATGTAGCTTTCCTTCACAAATTTCTTAATCTCGGGGTCCGAAGTAGAATTTCTTCTAAATCGAGCCCCACGTTGGGCGCCAATGTAATGAAACGCCATTGGTTGAGAGTTATCGTATTTTATTTATTTAAAACCAATGTGCTCATTATCTGAGTTTATACAATATGTATTAATTTTGTAACAGTATTTTCTTTTATATTGTATTAAAGTTGACTCCGGAGAGTGTACAGTCAAAATAGGTTATTTGGGGATTTACATATAAGGGGGGGGCAGTTTACATTCAACTCACGACTTGGTGGAGTTTGATCTGATCCGTGTGTGGTGTATTCGTATTCGATATCAGCCACTGTAATGGGTCCTTGGACAGCTTCACTGACAGCAATGTGCGCGGAGGTGATGCTCTGCAATATGGTTGTCGGCGGGATAGGAAAAACTCGAAATACTCGACCGACACGACAAACCAAAATTGCACAAGTTGATTGAACTGCACACTCTACTCGAACGGCGGTGATACAGTTCCAAACGACTGGCGGTGGACTACGGGTATACGTCGTCTCACGGCACGAAACACTAGTTGGTACGCGGCAGCACGGCTCTGACGGCGGCGGCTCGACGTAATAACCGTGTTATCACAAGTAACACTAGGGACAGCAGATGATACGCGGCAGCACGGCTCGGACGGCGGCGGCTCGACGTAATAACCGATTGTTATTATAATACGAGGGATGGCGGCTGGTTCGCGGCAGCACGGCTCGGACGGCGGCGAATTAACGTAATGACCGATCGTTACTGGGGTGTGCCAGGGCAGACTATATATTGTATCCGTATCTAACGAGTTCAAAACTCGTCCGGCTTACAATGAGTCGTAGGGCGTATGCTGGTTTGTCGAATGCTTAGTGTCCGTGTCTAACGAGTGGTGTGCTCGTCCGGCTCACTAATGCATTCGACACAGCGGGGGAGTGTTGGTCTGGACAGCGTTTTCGAGGTCTATATATGCTATTCTCTGATTATCGATGGTGGGTAAAATGTATGAAACGCTTTTGCGGATTTCAATGTTTTCTTGGCAGCTTAAAATACATTAAAAATACCCATCATGTAGCGTAGGTTCTGTAGAATTTTATAGTATTATGACCATGGTTTTAAGTTGCGGGGTTTTTCCTGAATAACGAGTTTCCCCGGGGCCGCCGTATCGTCTGTATTGGCATGGCGATGTGGGCTCCGCCTGTCGGACGTCGATTACGGTGGTCATGATGTTCTGGGCATGTTTGTAGCGCGAGAGCGCGTGTTGGTCGGCGGGCGGATTGTTTGGTGACGGGACACAGATCGCGCCACTTATATAGGTACCGCGGTTTTGTTCCGTTACATACTAATATTTATACCTGCCCGCGTCACAACAACGCTATATAATAATAGCTTATAGGCAGGTCGAAGATTCGCACGGATATTAAAATAAGATTTTATACTTTAGGAAAAAAATAACAGTCCACTATAGCATTGCACATAGTTACCGTTTAATACAATGTAATATTAATATATCTTGCCGTAATCACATAATAATTATACATTAGTTTTCATTCGCTCTACGTCTTCCAATAATATTCCGTTCGAATAGGGTTGGCTGTGTAATTACTGTACCGATGCGTGCAATCAATGTGAATTTGTATATTTGATTATAAATCGATCAAGTAAATAGTATGATTAGTTCGAAAAAAAATACCAGTTTACGATAAAATCAGCCTCCGTTCTCGAAATATTATTGCCCGCTCTCCGTACGTATGTTCATTATTTTTTTTTTCAGTCCATCCGGAACGACACACCCCTCCGATGCGAAATACTGTTTTCTGTTGACCATATAAGACTCCAGTCGATTGCGCACAGTCGGTGTAAAACGATAGTATTACAAAATAAAATGTATGTCGGAGGTATATTATAATAATATGATGTGTGCTATATATACATTTGAAATATGTGGCACAATATTATGACGATTTAATATTGTTTAGACACGCGCGTTACGAATGCGTTAATAATAACGATATCGATCCAATATTTTATTCCAACTCAGTGGGGCCTATAATAACCCTAACCGCAACGACACCACTGAGGCAGCGCACCGATTAATAATGATGTAATGATTATTTCAGATTCCAAGAGAGTCATTGATACCAACCACCCTCATTCTCACCACTATTCTGTACAATATTGGTTTCATTACGATTCTATAATATTTAGTCCTTCTAGTATGGATGCATATTATTATCAGGCTATATTTCATCCATCGCTGTTTCGATCACAATTATAATTATTATTATATTATAATATACCTTTGTGCAAACGCCTCCTTCGTTATTGAACTGTAGCTTGGAAACATGTACGCGTCGGCTCAGCTCTATCTCTAATACAAAACTGTTTAAACAATAATTGGCCCTTGCCCTGCAAAAAATGGTCTGTATTGTACTGTTAATTTGTTATTGTAAGAGTATTTTTTTTTTTTAGTCACTAGTCTTCCTCTAAAAAGGATTCTCTCCTTTATTGTTTTGTCATTTATCGTTACCAATATATCTCAGTTCATCAACAGTACATATTATCTGTTAATGAGTGATACCAGTGATAATATCTATTATCACGGGTACTTAAAATAATTTTTGAATTATCTTCGACCTAAATATAATATTATATCAGACACAGTGGCTTATCGCACACCTGTTATAATATTATCAAAGTCGTAAAACAACAGCAGTACCAGCAGCTGTTTGCTCTGAGATCGGGAGGAAGTGTTAACCAAGGTTAGGGCGCACGTACACTGACCACGGTCGTTAATCAATTCGACAAGGGAGCCGCTAAAATCCAAACGTGGCCAGTCGTACACAATAATAATAATAGTAATAATTTAGTTTCTGTCACTCGGCCTTTATCATGGCATTTTTGCGAACGAGTCGTGTCGAAAATCTATTGCACAATGCGTGCAGTGTACAAACGCTGGCGGTCGTGTGCGCCTCATATATATATATATATGTATATATATAGAGAGAGAGAAAGCGACTTGATTTATTATAATTATTAGCTATATAATTCAAACTCGGTAACGATTGAACGACCCCGTCGTTTATAATATGTATTATGCGTGCGATTGTTTATTTGTGTGTGTATTATACCCATTTTACGACTATGTATCATTATTGTATATAATATATAATATTTTACCTATGTAATATACCTACCGCACGACGTCTCAAAACACTTCTCTTTGGGGAAAAGTAATAATACATAGGTTATATTCGTAGGTATAACATGACATAACGTTGTGCAGTGCGCATGCGCCAGAAAATTCGTCGGTTTGTTCGTCTATGTCGTCTACGTCGTAAATCGTGAGCGAGCCGTTAAACTCGTGCAGAGAGTGCACAGGTGCGTTCTCCCGTCGTCAAATTGATTCGTCGGCTTGAAAACAAAAAAAAATATGCGATAAAGACAAAATGTCCGCGAAAACACGAATTCGTAGAATCCGAGACAACCCGTTTCCGGTTTATTACAAGATATTTCGTATTCGGATGGATGACCAGCTGCGGTACAACTACATACGACGAGTGTTCGAAAATAAACACTGTGCTGCTACGTACATCATAATATCATCGGTTATCGACATTTTTATACCCATCCTGTCGTATAGTTTAATATTATTGTACGGTTGCCGAGTGATATAATATGCATGTCCATCATAATAATATTACATAATACTATCGACTTCATCCCCTATATACAGTATATTTATAAGAGCTGTTAGGTTAAACGTACACATGACCTGTTTAAACCTATTTTATTATTAAACAGTTTTTTTTATTGCGGTTTTTCGTTTTCACCCGAACTTTAGCTAGTTGATGTAACATATTAATATACTTTAAAATTAAATGATTGTTTTTAATATTAAAAAAATATTTTAAATGTGGTTCGTGCAAAATCCATAAATTATGTCTCGTGCTTACATCATTGATGTGTCGTAACGGCACAGTCGAAAAGTTTTCTCAACTCAATGATCTTATGAAACATGAACATTTATGTTTTAAATATATTTTTTTGTCATGTAGTATTATAATATATAAATTATAACAATGTTTATATATATTATTATACTGAAGACGACCATGATACATATTTAAAATATTAATTAATTAATATTTCTATGGATATTTAAGGTCAGTTAGTCATTCGCAGTATGATATATAAGTTATACGTCATAATTAAATATTTGAAAATATAAATAACCAAACGCTTTCTTTCTAACACTGCGCGTTGTGTATGCCATCTTGATACATTATACAGTTAATGGTATTTTATACTATCATTACATCAATTAAATATAATTCGAATTAATAAATAATATCAAAAAAAAAAAAAACCAAAAAAATTGTTCAATGAAACTATAGCAACTAAAAATATGCAATATGAAGATGTTATCAATACACCATAATATTATTTTTAGACTACTGCATCGTTATTATTTTTTTTAAATTTAAATGACATTTTCTTTTTCATTGAATAATTCGAATTTCATTTAGTGTACTCTAAGTCAAACAATTATTATATTTATGAGCTAAATCTGAAATTGACCCTTGTTGGCTTATCGTCGACAAAACGTGACAACTTAAGTCTGTAGAATTTGTTATCAATGTTGTCATCATCATATTATTATTTCATACATTAAGTGATTAAGTAAAATATGAAACAGATTTGTTGACATACAGTCAGTGATGATTAGTCTGAAAATAATAACTTTCATCACTCTTAATTTTAAATTCTAAAAGTCTATGTGAATCCCGAGAAGTAAAGATATTAAGACTTACTTGACTCATCGTAGGATTATTATAAACACTAATAAGCTGATACAGCGTAAAAGAGCTAAAGGCGTATCTCAGAATTAGACTGCTAAGTAAACATCTCGTAGCTTAATCGCTTAATATCATATTTATTAAATACCCAACAACAACAACGACATCACAGTATATAATATTAGTTCATAATTAAGTCCACGATGCTGTTACGTCTCACAAAAATTGGGACTAGGATACTTACGAATTACTAGCTTCGCCCGAGTGTGAAATATTTGAGTATTACAATACACATCCCAATTTCCGTCTATAATATTTTGTCGGAATATATCTTAGACTTATGAGATTAATATAACATAATAGGAACCGTACAAATTATAAGCCTCAAGCTATGTTTATAGTTAGGCTCTACGTTGATCAGCCAGTCAGTGACTCAGTCAGGACACGGTCGATCGTATTAAATTATAGCAATCCCGCCTAACCAGTGATAACCTTACCAGTGAGACGCGCTTGTGATTATGCGATCAGTATAATTTTCAGACAAAGCGAGGGTACTTGATTACGAATGTTTTATCAACTCATTGGTCATGATGAGCATGTATTAGGTCGAAAAAAAATTATATTTTTATTTAGTTATAATAATATGGTTTTGACCAAATATAATATATAGGTCTAAAATTATATTCAATCATAACCAATAGCACTTTGAGTGCCCTGAGTATCACATGTGATACACTATTAACTTTTCACTATATTGTCCTTAATATTTTGCTTAAAATTATACTATATTTTTTACATATATCAAATCAAAATCTTCGAACTTAAAACTCATTAGTGAATACATAGTGTAGTGCTTGAAATCAAATGAAAAGTTTTGGTTTTAATTTAATTTAAACATATCGATATTTATTTTTTCTAAACAATATTAAAAACGCCCGAGAAGGTTAAATAGTCGTATAGAACCATTCAAATCGGTTGCGTAATTTCTGAGATTTGAAGTTTCAAAGTATATAAGTATAAAAGTAGTTTCATGTTTATGTAGTAGAAGATTACAGTGTCGTATAGCTTAAAATGTTTATCAAATCTATCACGCAGGTCTATTTAAAAAACAAGACTCTATAGTATCGTATTATATATTAAATACAAAACAGGAATACATTCTTAACATCGTGAAAAATAAAAACCACCGTCTGAAACAAAAACTTCTTGTTTTCAACAATACGTGGAATGGGGGTACAAAAACCACTAACCTACAAATAACATACACGTGGAAATTAGTGAAATATACCCTCACACTCAGACATATTAAACGCATATGTCTGCTTCCGCAAACCCACGAACGACGGTGTAGGAATTTCCGCGATTTTTAATAGTATGTGTAACTAACATTTTTTATTAAAAAAAAAAAAATGTTCCCGTGGCATATTACAACAATTTTTTCATTTTATTTTTCCATGTACATACTGTTGAGTTTACGATACATTTGTTTAATGTACACTATATAATATACTCGCAGTTTATACTCGGTCGACCTTAATGCATTGTTTTCGGACATCATGATCGTTTGAATTGTAAATAATACGTACGCCGAGAGTAATGGCGTGCATTCAAGTGTTCGGCAGTAAAAATTTAAATATTACTTTTTATTTTTTACCAAGTATCAATGGAAATGCATAAAAACTCAACGTTATGCTTGTTTTTCTTTATCCGAAATGTTTTTTCGTGTACAATAGTTTTTTTTTATTAATTATTATAGTTATTTATTTATTTCATTAAAATTCTGCCTGAAATGAGCAATGCAGCATTTATTTTTGAAAAATTCTGTGAAAATTTACTATATAATACAATAGAACGAAATAAAAATATATATTATTTATTTCATAATATATAGACTATTTGTATAATTTATCTGATACAGTATTCTTCAAAAATACGAGCTAAAACGATAAATAAATAAATGTATTCTTCTCTAAAACTTGTATTACTTAACTCGTCAAATGTACTCAGAAAAAATAAAAAAACTACAAAACTAATAATAATTTTTTGCATTTCGAAAGTCATTGAATTATATGCTTGGAAAAGTGTTAACAAAAATGTCCATATAATAATATTACATTATACATTTAACTAACTAATCTCTTTCTGTTTACCTTTACTGAACTTTCGTTTGATCCGTATCAAACGCTTTGTATTCAAAAAATGCCATTGCTTATCGCATTCCAATAGAAAACTTTTCAGTTTCTACAAAATCATCGGCACTGTTGTCCGATTAAATTACACACACATTTTAAATTCTTCAGTTTCGGAAATATGACTCGATTTCGCTGACAAAAGAACAAACTCGAAGAATTCAAATTCGATTCAGAGTTGTATTTCGGGTCGCGCGTGTACAACACTTTTGTCAACAATAATTATCATCTCGTTTTGTCCCACGATAAATTGAACGAAAAATCAAAACTACTCTGAACACCACCCGAATCGGAACGCGTCTTGCAAGGGAGGGGGGAGGGGGGGTGGCCAAGCAACAACGAAACGTTTTACTTTAAAATTACACGAATACGGAAAAAAAAAACGTTGGGTTTCTAAACATTTCGTAACAGTGATGATGTTGTTATTCTCCGGTCCGTTGTTCACCCGATCACACTAACGTCCCTCCTCACGTGTATGTTACACGCACGTGGCGTACATCACACGCGTTTGAGCTCTATCCGCTATCGGTAGTCGGCATCGTATAATAAAAGCCATTTATTCACGATCGACGGAATAAAACTTACACACACCCACACGAACAATGCAGACGTGTTGCAACTGAGCGATATACCGGGAACGGTCGCGAAAGGGGTCGGTGGAGTGATAATTCGTCGACGTATTTCCTTCAATATAACAATAATCGTGTCGGTGCCTGGCCGTACGTAAGCCATTATATTCGTCAGTTGCCACCTGCTTTATCTGTTGTCCGTGTTTAAAGCTCATCAACCATTGCACGGCGGCGCTTTTGTGTTCGACGAGTGTGTGCGCTCATACTTTCTTTCGTTTTTTTTTTCTTTCATTCTAAATGTATTTCTTCATTCGCTTACAACTCCGGGTAGTTGTTTGAAATCATTATTACACAAGGTGATCCATTCCAGTGTCCGCACTCGTGAAGAGTATATTTTGAAGTCATCGGTTAAGAATTATAATAAACTACGGCTCAGCCGATATGAATCGCATGTATTGAAATACCTGCTTAAAACAATAATCTGCTTCAGAACATGAAATAAAAAAAATGTTTCAAAAATATAACCCAAAATATGATACCGATTAAAAATTTAGTACTGCAATGCGATTGAATTGTATGTAAAAAATATATTTTCAATGAGTTCAAACTTTTAGAACTAATGAGTAAAGACACTTCGTTGGATCACCTTGTATAAAACATGTATAGCCCCTCCTGGCATGAAATAAATAACTCTGAAGGTTTGTCATTAAATAATATATTATTATTATTTTCATCGTCGTTGTCATCACAGACAGTGATGTGTTTAGATGATAATTTAATGGGTCAGGATAAACTTCCACCATCGTCGGTTGACTGTTGAAAAATCAAATATGATGGATAAATGAACGAGGATCGTTAGACAATGATAATTTCGATACAAAACTAGTCCATTATGATAGGGTCGAAAAAAAAAAAAAATAGTTCCACATAATAAAATGAGCTTGAGGTAAATAATATGATATCAAGTATGTATTATAGTTGCTGTGATATGATAATGTAACTGTAAGCCATAATGTATTATTTACAGTTGTATTGTTGGAGCAAAAGGAATTACATTTTAAGTCTTGTACATACACAGTAATATATAAAATATAATACACAAAATAGATTTTATTAAAAAAAAAAATAAATAAATAAAAGGGTAAACCTAGGAACGATGTCTAAAATATAGCCAGGTACGAAACAAGGTCATCGAAAAGCAAACAGTTTATCATTTTTACATAATATTTTATAAGTACTTAACTGAAAGTGTTATAAGCATAACATTATAACGTCTTACGTTGCTTCATGTTATCATGATAATAAATAGCTATATGTAAATATAATTATTATTTTATGTTTAATACGACGTTTGCTGCTTTATTATTTTTTTATTAACAAACAATAATAATTGTATAATACTCGTATATTATATTGTAAACGTTTTTATGTATAGTATTATAATATAACAAATCTAACTTATCCATGATTAAAAGAGGCGAAGATTGGAATATAGTATGAATGGTACATTAATAGTTTAATAATAAACAGTGCGTATATTTTTATTGGTTTATACTCACACAAAAATAGTCTAAAATAATTAGAAACATCATGTTTTATGTGTAACATTAGAGTAGCTTGATCACATACAGCATTAAATTGAGAGTTAGTTATTTATGCGGAAAATTAGGTTTTATAAAATAATAAATTTTGACTTGAAGTAAAAATTGTACATAATTATCTATTATCATTCTATGTTTGACATTTACTTCGTCTAAATTGTCAACTCATCATATCTCTGTCACTTCAGCTCTTATAAGGAAAATAAACTTGAGAAAATAACCAAATTCTAGGGATGAACCATCGTTTTGAATGTCAAAGCTCTATGGACTTACCACTTCAAAGGATTTGTTTGTGAATTTAGAAAACGGTTCAACTTCCATTTCACATATCTCTTTGAGATAGAATTGCATAAAATCCTTGAAGTAAATTTCCTAAATCAAACACGACGATGATTCATAACATTGTGTGGTTTACCTAAAAGTAATGGGTACGTTAATTTGGGTTAGTAGCTTGAGACGGCCAATTTATATAGAGTTAATATTCATGCAAATATTATCAAGAGTCAAATCGCTTATTTCCAAGAAGTGTTTCAATAACTTATGTATGTTTTGAAATTTAAACGGAGGGCGAAAGAGGATAATATTATATCTGAAGTTGGAGGACCGCTGTGACCTAGTCCCTATAGGTAGTGAGTCACTGTTTATTAATAGTTTGTACTCTTTTTAATATCATAATATTATTGTGTTAGTCAGTCATTCATGTAGCATGTACCTCATGTATCTCTAGTACATTGCGGCATGTGCAGTTCAATAAAATAAATAGGTATCCAAAACGAATGAGGTTTTCCGTATCATTTATTGTAATACATTAAAAAAAAAAAACTCAAAACGTCGCTTTACCAAAAGGATAAAAAAAATAAATAAAAAAAAAAAACATAGATACTGTAACATTCGGTGAAATAGGTATATGGTGAACAACTTTAAGAAAAAAAAATATCTTTGATAGCTTCGCCATAATGTATAGCAACACTCGTAACTCACAAAAGTAAGAGTGCTCTCTTATATTATACCTACGTAACATTAATATTTATATTGATATAATATAACCATTCCCTAAATTGTTTATCTTTAAAAGTAGTATAAGCATTGTAAGGTTTTTTTTTCAATATACTTATACAGCAAAAAAGAAGGTATACAAATTACGTGTATTGTGTTCATTCGAAGAATATTTATTTTGAGACTTTGTCAGGTTTTAAACCCTGCGTTTCACAAATTGAATGCATTAAATTAATCAATATTTTATTTTATTTATAAAAAATAAACTTTTTTAGAGTATAAACAAATACTTAGAGGCACGTTTTTTCAGAGAAAAATCCAACACTTTGGCAGACTGTGAATTGCCAATAATATGGCAAGGTAGTAGGTATTATGGTCATCCTTAAAGAAATAAACTATCTTTCTTGTTTGTTATTACAAACAGATATAGAATCTAAAACCCAGGACTGACGGGAGGTTTATTAATGAGATTATTTAGTAGGTGACTTTTTTTTATAGTTTCCTCGTTTTAATTTTAGTGACGTTAGTCGTAAAGATGTTGGTTCGGAAATTATGTGTATTTAGAGTAGCATTAAAGCCAGCAATGTTTCACGCATCACTCATATCTTCCATTGTTAATCGAACAAATATATCTATAATATAATTTTTTCAACGACCGTATAATTTATCTGAATATCTAAATCACAGCGCCGAATGATCATAATTTTGTTATCATTAAAAATATATTATCCCCTTTATGAGAATCCGGGAAAAAAGTTGTCTGTGTATCTATATATGGTTCATAATTAAATTATAATAGCATTTGAATTGTTGACATATTTTTTGAACGTCGTGATTTATTGTAAATAGTTATGACTTATGAGTTTAGAAAAATACGCTTAAAACTTATTAAAACCTAATCAAGCAAACAATATTAAATTAATATGATAAAAAGTAAAGGCTAAGTCCTTAACCAGTGGTATCTGAGTAACATATATTATTAATCTCATACAGTTATAGAATACTATATTATTATATAATAAATCATAAAATAATATACTCATGTAGAAGTATTTTTTTTTTCTCTCTCTCTTTTCATATTAAATCTCGTGAATTACGATAATCATTTAAAAATCTATTGTAAATTTAACATTTATTTTTCACAAAATAATCACTCCATTGTGCCAAACCCCTTAAAGGTCGACAATAGAGCTTTGAACAATACGAACTCCATTTTATGTATAGAGTGGCAGTACCCCGGCAAATTGAATGTACACATATTCTAGCGAATCCTTTGGACATCAAAAGTACCTAACATCAGTTGTTCCCAAATTTCAAAAGGATAACAGCATTAATCGGATGATTACTACGAGAGAGTCAAGCTCGTTTTTCTCTTTGCAGCCGGATTTAAAAAAAAAAAACTTGAAACACATCATTACTCTGAGATAGCGCTGTCAATTATTTTTTTTATTTTTTTTTCAGTTTTCTCTTCCTCTAAGAATTTCAAAGTCACGTTATATTTTTTGTTGACCAATTTCCGTTTTGAAAAAAATCTTATCGTCTCTGTGTTTAATCTAAATTAAAATTTTCGTTGTATCTTATCTTGTCGTACAAATCACTACCGGCCTATTTAATTATAATTTATTCAACCATATATTATTATAATGTTGTTGTTTTATTATACCTATCCAATAAAAATGAAATTAATTTTCAGTAAATCTTTAAATCTTTTTTTTTATATAGATAAACCTCGGCTTCTGGGCCGTTGGCTGAGAGTTTTTTACATAAATAATTGTATTTTTATACTTCAGTAATATACTTTACATTTTATACTTAAAATGTTCAATAACGCATGCTTAATGATTATGAAAATGTATAGGTTTTCATATAATACAGGTGACAATAATGTAAGAATTAACTATACATAATACCATTACAAAAGTATGTACTCTTGCACATATTGGAACACTGTCAAATTCAATCACAATATAACATTTTGCGCCCAAACATATTTCGCATTTATACAAAATGATTGGTGCAGATGAACAATTTTATATCTATGTATAGTGTATACACATGTGAGTATAATATGGTAAAAAAAAACTTTTAGGACATATAATATAAATATATATATATATATATTAAAATGCTACATATACATATTTGATAATATGTTATGTATAATGTATATGTGCTGTACCTACATTAGCTGTATTGTTAATAATACAAACCGAGGAATACTTTATACTTTTTAAAGGATATTTTACAACATTTATTGTAGACTTCTGTTCGAGTGAATGTATAATTTAATTTCTTTCGGAGTTACGCTAACAATATGTTCCTCGTCTTTCAAAATTGGCAACAAGCACCGATCATTCAGAGTTTCTTCGAGTATCGTATTTCAAACATTCATTCCTGCCATTGCATTTTGTTTGACGCCAACAAACATGTTTGCTTTTGTCAATTTAATCTCGACAGAAAAATATCTCAATAATATGAAACGGGATCACACACACACACATACACACACACACTCTTACTGAAAAACCTGTACAAGGTATATGTCATTACAAAATAAATATACCCACTTTTATAATATGTATTATACTATTATAAGAACTGTAGTTTGATAGTATTTATGTATATTGGTAAAAATTCAGCAAATGTATAATGGATATACTATACATAAATTATGCTTATGCCTATAGGATTAATTAAATGAATTCACTTTTATTATTTCATTTTTTTTTACTCTTCTAACAGAATCAACACTAATTATTAAAACCAATAAAACCCCAGTTATAGTAGTAATTTTTCTATAAATAATAAAAAACTTTCTTTACATTTGTCTCAATGGTTTAGTATCACCCTCACTCTACCCCAAATAAATTAAAAATACATTTAATATTTCAATACGATCGATTGAAACCATAGTTAAACAAAATCCACAGAAATATTATACCTTATAACAAAACATAATTATAAAAGCAAAATGCGCTCAAAATCTAAAACTATTTTTACCCGATATATTTAATTATTTATCCGTAAATACAACGTATGTTCCCAACATAATATCGTTAATTAATTTATAATATTTTATACAGTACAGAAGTAATTATTTTGGGTGTATTAATTTAGTATTCCGATAGCAGATAGATGCTACAACGAATTAGATTATTTAATTTTATAAAGTTGCCATAACATTATAAATTTCAGCAAACTTCTGTGTTAAATATTTCATAGTAATATATTATGCATGGGGACTTTTGCCTAATAGGTCAGACATACTAATCATATTGTATAATATAATATACACCCGAACATAGTTGTTCAAACAAACATAGACAAGCTGTAACTTTTTTCAGACGCGTATTTTTATCGTTTGTTGGTATTAAAAAATTAATGAACATTGAGTTTTATACACCGACATTTTCTATAGTAATATACCTCTTTTTCGTTAACGTTAATACGTAATTTTATTGATTAAAGATGGTCAACTACAAACAATGCTTTTGGGACCCTAATATCCTAATAAAAGAAATTTCAATTTACTGTAAAGATTTAATAAAAATAATAATAATAAAATGTTGATCATTTTGTGACTCAAAACTATATACGTATGCACATAATATGTTTTCAGATAACGCATTATACAGTATTTATTTTTAAATATTGAAAATTACTTGATAATTTTTTTTGTTTTTAAAAATTGAAATCACATAAGTAATAAAATTTTATGGTGTGACGTTCACGACTATTATTAATTATAGTTATTAGGTTAAAAAAATATTCCGAAAATTCGAATAAATTTCGTTTTAATGATTGTATATAATAATAAAATCGTTTTGGCACAATATAATTTTAATTATAATTATAATATGATATAACATAATATATACATACAATTTATATACAATGTAAATAATACCATGATCATAATATAAAAGACAGGGTACACATTATGATATATATGTGACCGCCGCAATAATCTTCAAACGAACGTACTATTCGTTTTTATTTTCGTCGAAACAATCTTAAACGCGATTCGGAAAGACTTAAGACGTAAAAACCTGAAGAACGAAAAAAGTACTTACAATAATATATTGTTATACAACGTCACATTGTTTGAGAACGATATCCATGTCAAAGGCGTCTCGGTGGCCGATGAATTATTTATTTTAACAACGAAATAATGTACTCGTGTCATTATTGCTGACGGGCGTGGGCTAGTTATATGTTTATATGTATTGTTGAGCTTAGCGAAGTCTATAACATAATAATGTCTTGTGGGGCGACGGCGGCGGAGGTGGCGCGAAAAGCTCGTTTGGGGAAGTCGACCGCGCGACAAAAACTAATAACGTTACCATAACTTACCGGCGTTGCTTATTATAGCCGGCACACATTCACATTCATGTTATTGTTATTATTTCCTTGGAATAAAAGAAAACAACAGTACAAAGACCTCCGCGATTAAACTGCGACACCTTATATTATACTATATATTACATGAGAGTGTGTGTGTGTGTGTGTGTTTGGGGGTGAATGTGCATATAAAATATGTTCACGAACGCATTCGGAAGGCATTTGTTTGTAATGAACAGAGCTTGCTGGGACCGAAATACGTGCAAAACCTCTAGCGGAGTGGCAAAAGAACCCCGAAAGATGGTCGCGATCGGTCGACAAAATGTTTTCTTCTCCTCGTCCCCGACCAAATCCCCTCCCCGACACACACAATACACATCTCTAACAGAGCAAGTACATAAATTATTATATATACCGTATGTCCCCAAAAGTAGGGTAAGTTCTATAACATAGTGACTTGTAAGTTGTATTACTCCGTACCCTATACATATTTTTGATTTCTGTATGCAGGACATAAATATGCTGGATATGTCCTGCTGGATCATAAATTCCCTTGACTTACCATTTTATTAACTCTTGGGCATGTGCAACAACTTAACTTTTTTTGAGTACCCTGTTTTTGAGGACACACGCTGTATTCGTAAATAATATTAATAAAAAACAAACTTTTATAACATATTATTATAATATTATTGTACAACAAATACAATATATCAAATGCACACGAGGATAAAATGTATATATTAATTGATCGATAAACACAAGTATAGACAGGGAAATTCCTAGAAATATTTTGCACAAAATACACTTACTGCAGCCTTTTCGATGAAATTGAGCCACTACGCCTATTGCTGCATTTTCAGGTACAGCTATAACTGTCGATATCGATAGATTTCGGGTAAATGAACCGCGTTTTAAATATCAAAGGGAGTAAAAAATTTTACTCGTCTCCTCTCAGGTCAATTTTATTTTGTAACATTATCGTATCGTTGGTACTACGGACGAATGAAGTACTGGTCGATAAGCGCCCGATATCAATGGTTGGGCAAGAGGAAATCAGTACGGCTATAATAATTCAGGTCCGAATTCCACGGTCTGGAAAATGAGTATTTACCAATAATTTTTCCCTTTATAATGGGATATTTATTAATAAATATTAGTTAAATGGTGATTCTAATCCTATATTATAATATATTCTGACCTATATTATATGTACTTAAGTACCCGGTTTTCTAATAGGTACTTAGATTTGTTATACCATTCAAGGAGCGTCATGTGTTCACACTCGCCTTCAACATGAACCACATGTTTTCCTACAAATTGTTAAGTGGATGACTTTTTTTGAAAATATCGATGTATTAAAATCGAAATTCGGACGAGTAGATTCTGATATAAAAATCTAAATAATTGAAAACAATTTGGTCCTCGTGTATATTATACTGAAAATTCACAAAATGAGAGCTTTGATAAATACTTTACTAAAGGAAAATACAGGCTTACTTGGGGAATCACCCTAATATAGAGAGGTGGGTGGTGCTATAAAATATAAAACGAACCGAAAACAAAAAAAAGGATGGCAATGGACGACGATAACGAGTGCAACGCGGAAAAGATCGGACGCGGTCGTATCCGACAAATATATAAGACAATATATAAGGTGGGTTGGAGGTTGAAAAAATCGCTCGTCGTTCATAGGTCACGCCCGATTTGTTTGGGTTTATTCCGACTTCTCGTTCGTATTCGTGGGCATCCGACAGACGGACCATTGATATTTCCTTTCTATTTTAAAGCATAATATTACATGACGACGACGTGGCATACGCACACCGAAATTACTGCGACACGAAAATACCAGTCCGTTCGTCCATCAGACTTCGTGGCCGGAACGTCACGTATTTACCCTTGCCATGACTGTGATCTCTACCATATGTGTACAATTGTAATTTAATGTGACGGGCTTAGGGGGAATAATTCCGTTCGTCTCGAAAATCACAGCTTATTTGTGTCTGTTTGTGCCTTAAGCGCATCGGATTGGCTAGCGCCTGCTTATATCATTCAAATCTTTTCGAGTGTTTAATTTGAAAATTTTTTTATATTAATATTTTGTTTATCACTGTAATTTTTTTCAATTATTAGACTCAATAATATTATTTAATAACATATTTTATTATTAGATACGACGTGAAACGTTAAATCCCTAAAAATACGACGAAACCATCACGTTTAAAAATATAATTTTCGATTAAAAAAAGAAAAAATGAAGAACTAAATAACCTCGAAATATTTGGAAATGATAATGTTTTTCAGCTATGCCTTTCCGAAACACAGAAAATGTAAGTGAAAAATACTGACTGTAAAATCTAACCTAACCCTGCAGAGTCATGTATTAAATTATTGACTTATTCCTTATATAGGAGTTCGTATGCGTCCGTTAGTCGTTTGGGGCTGTCAACGCTACACCATAATATATTGTTATAATTTATAATGCGAAGGTTTACAACGCCGAAACGTTAAACTATATATTATATTATACGAACGGATATCGATGTAACATTGTGCCGCAGTAAATTGTTTATTATTGTTATTATTTTAATATATACTATATTTTACCCCTACACTATTACTCGTATGATCCTGTGTCGTTGTACGACCGAGTGGGATGGCTGAAAAAAAAAATGAAAATTTTAAATAACACAAAACACGATTCTAATAGTATACGAGTGGTTTGATGGAACGGACTGATGTAATGATCATTTATTTTTAATAGCACAGATGAATTAATCACGACTAAAAGTATGTCATAAAATGTTTACAAGTACACTAATTGTTCTATGCTTGAACATGGATAACATCGGAATAAAAATCGGAACTATGGTTACTATAGCTTATAGGGGACTAGTAACTTTTATTTAATTAACATGTTTAATGTATATATTATGTTTGGTTACAATAAATAAATTATTATTATAGTACTCCCTGAGATTTCCAGAAACGGGATCGATTTCATGGATTTTCAGAGAATCAAGCAGTGAAATTATCGTCCCTGGAAATATAAAAAAAAAATAGCATATTATTATATTTTTAAGTAATTTTCTTTTTTTTATAATAAATACTTGATACTTTTAAGTAAAATTATATTATTTTATTACGATAGAGCAATGTTATCCATGCCGAAATTAATATTAATCAGCGAGTCATGTAAATGTGAATCGTTCCAATATCATATAATTTAACTATTGTTGTTGAACTTAGTTGGTCCTCACACTATCTACACTCCTATGCAACCACTGAATAACTGCTTTTCATATAAATTTTACTTAATTTGTTAACTGTTTTTCCGAAATACATCCAAATATTGCTTAGTTCATTTCTTAGCTCGAATTTCAGTAGGTATAAAATATATGATAGTTAATAATAGTAATAACATATTATAAATGCGTGAATTTGATGTTGTGGTTAACATGGTTTAAAGAATGTGGTTTCGGGTTAGTGGGGTGGTTCAACCTTTATTTGGTTTTTATTGTGTGGTGGCAGTTGCGTTATCACTAATTTTATTTTTATTTTTATTATTAGTATATAAAGTTTTAATGACGAATCGTCTAAACTTCGTTGATACAGTATTTTTTTTTTTTTTTTAAGGCATTTTTAATAATTTATATAATATATAAAATGGAGGGTGAAAGATCGATACTGAGACGTTCCGACGAAAATTCATTTAAAATAATAATAAAACAATAAGGCCGGAAGACGATTTTGTTAGAAGCTCCGTCAACCCCTCCAACCACAAACACCGCGACAGTCGTGATTGTTAAATTTCTATTTCGGTTTATGATTGAATTTCGTCCTTTCGATATACCCACGCGTTTTCTTCTGAGGGAATTTCTGGATTGCAATGGCGGTCGAAATTGCATGGCACTCGCCCGTGTCAAAACGTAACAACGCATAATAATTGTAATAATAATATTCCTCAGGACGTTCCCATGGGGGCGCCGCCGCCTACCTGATTGCCCACACTCAAACTTATCTTGTCGCCACAAATTGTCGAAATTATATTAATATCATCATCATAGCGAACGAATTCATAGGATTTTACATTCGTACATCTGAAAATTCTTCCTCGACGGCGTTCATAAAATATAATATATTATTATCATCAGATTTCTCATCGCTGTATGCGTTGATCCAATATTAGGCGATGTTTGGCAGTGTAGCGTTTTTTTTTTTTTTTTTGTCTCCGACAATAATATAATTATGAAACACAGTACGTGGCTTGACGCAGAGCGTTGTCTGCTACCTGTTGCGGAATGCGACTTTGAGTAAGTAACACCCGCTGCTGCTAGTTCCCGGATGGGTGACCACTAGGGTTCGTATAAGTAAAAACCTTGCCCCCATACACGTGTTTTCTTGCCTACCGTAACAACCGTACCAACCTTACCGACTACACTTCACAGTCCCCTACAACAGCTAATGGCCATAGCAGCCGTGCTTAAGTTAAATAAAAAAAATTTAAAAAAATATACACTACATTACTGCAGGTCTGCTATTGCGCTTCCGAAATTGTATGTAAAAATCGTTAAAAAATTGTGCAAATATACCTTGCTGCACAATATTATATAATCACGTACTGATACCTATGACCCATTCCGGATTCAATCGTAATTGTTAGTATAGAGTTTAAAAAAAAAATGGAATTTTTTTCTACCTCGTGGTTTTCATAATATACAATTGTGCGGAACAGCGTTCTGCTTTTTATGATTTGATCTGAAATATTTTTACTGACCTTGAAGAATTAATTTTACCATAATAAACAGATTATCTATCTGTTGTATACCTATATAGTTCTACTTTCAATAATCTCAACTGGAAAATTGTGTTACAATTGTTACACAAATCAATAAATAAAAGTCAATACTAGACAGGTACATACAATATGTATACAATTATAAACGTATACAAGATATTTATAACATGTAATTAAATATGAGTAAAACATCATATTTGTAAAATATTTAACTTTTGATTGTTGACGAGTCAAAAATCTATTTGAATTAATGCTCTAAATCAAACTTCTTTTGAACGACATGTACTTGATGGTACGTCTCTAATATAATTTGATGTATTCTCAGTTTTTTTTTTTCATGATTATTATATGTTTTGATTGTACGTGGATTACGCTATCAGTGACAATAGCCATCAAAACAAATTTAAAGGTGTGTCGGTTTGAGTGTTTTACAGCTATAGCGTGTTACTATAGCGTAATAAGTAGCCGACATGTATTTTATTAAAGTCTTTTTTTATTTAATTTTCATTACAAGTCCGCGAATAAAGTATTACAAATCATAATCAAATAAATTACGATCGCATCAAATTTTATCCTTTCGGGTCACAACGATCGACGATCGACGACGCCACGCACAGGTTCTGTTTGTTTCTGTGTTCAGAAATCTATTACAGAGAACGGATATTCCTGATTTTCCCCGTAACAGTATAATATAGACCACTCGTGCAGCTAAATATTCAGATAACAATTATTTCCGGATATAACATTGCTGTAAAACGATTTTGAAATACATTATAATATCCGTGAACAACGTGAATGGAAAATGCACTCTAAAATGTGAGTGCATTTAAAAAAAAATGAAATCTCTTTGGATTGAAAATACGATAATTTATAATTGGTAGTATAAGTCTTGAAAATAAATGCATTCATGTGAAATTAATTTTTAAAAAAAAAACACGCTAAAAGACTATAATGAACTTATAATTGACATAGAAATACTATAATTTTATTTTAATGTTATCCTGTAATATACATATATAAAAAAAAACAATTATTTCAGAATTTGTTTTTTGACCATGAAAGCAAATAGTTATATATAAATTATTTGTTTTAGCGGAAAAAACACGCAACTGATTAAGAATTAACTAACAAAATTATTTTATTACCCCAAAATGGGACATGCTATAATAATATAAGCAAACAATATTTGTCAAAAAAACAATATTTTCAGTTACAAACATGATTTATACATTGTATTGCTCTCATACACCGAAACAAAAATAAAACAATCAATTATTACATTAAATGTCATTACAACTTAATACTTATAGGTTACAACAAATAATTTCTATACTTCTCATCAATTTACAACTCATTATGAGTTATGATATATTACAACACAACATTTATGAGCAATAATAATTGTATTTAAAACATCCAAGTATAATGCTCTGAGACAGTAAAAACAAATTCAATCAATGCTAATGTATATGAATGATAAAACGAAAGACCACGGAAGTGGTGGATACAAAAAATGTGTATAGACAATAATCAATTATTATGTTCACACGCTAATCGATAAAATTTGATTTGTTCACAGGAGGTTATTATACTATCGAGCAAAAAGGAAATAAACTTAGGATAATCGCGCTCAATTCAAATGCTTTCTCAACAGTAGAAAGACAACGGAACGTCGTCAACCCTATAGAACAGCTTGAATGGTTGGAAAAAATTTTATTGAAATCAGTAATGAACAAAGAAACAGTGAGTAATAATACATTGAGCAATCTAATTTTTACCAAATGCAAAAAAAAAAATGTTTATCATAATAATATTATTATAATACAAAACACGTTTTCAGTCGGTTTTTATTATAATGTCTACGTCGTATTATGCTTAAGTGAAATTGATTTTGTGTTTGAATTTTTAAGCATATAAATAATATGGTTTATTATAATATGAAGATTAACTACTCATAAAATTGTTGTCAAAAATCGTGAGATTATATGTTTTTCTGGTAATTCGTATTTTGTTTTAATGTAAAACATGTACGTATGAAGCGTAACATCGTTGTGACACAAACGACATTTATGGATCCTTTTGTTCTCATTTTACCTGAGTTCGTTTTTTATCGAAACATTCAAATTTAAAATTATTTGGGGACGCAATATTTATTATAACATTTTTTAGGCACTCAATCGGATACCATGATCGTTAAACCAATAATATTAATAATGTTCCGATTAATTAACTGAATAATACAGTAATTATTAGTTATGGTTGTTTTGATTAAAACTACATATTTATTTAATAATACGCCTTTGAAATTTCCACTGTTTATTATTATGTTTTACGATCAAACATGTATCTATGATATTACAGCGCCAGTATAAAACATATATTTTTTTAACGAGGACGAACTCGTTGCATACCGTTAGATCGTTATACATATTTAAAATAAAATTGGTCGTGTATGTAATTTGTTGCAAACGCGAACTCAACTTTCGTATCGAGCTTGTGAGCAAGTTGGTCGTTGAACTTTTATTGTCGAGTCGTTCGCATAGTTGACTTTTAATGAAAATCGTGTTCGAATTATTTGAACTAACCCTTTTAGCGCTCATCGAATATCGTTGAACTTTTCTCATCGCCTTTCAAAGCGATCGCGTTTTGAAAATTTTCAGCGAATATTCAAATATCACCACACCCGGATGCCGCGTTAAAATAGCATCTACACTTGCACGATAGTCGTAGTCTAATTAAACTTATCTCGAAACTCGAAAGTCGGTCAAGATAGGAAAGTAAAAACCATAATAATATTATGCTGTTTCGAGATTGCATTTCGAGGTTCACTCGATCGTGGATTCGGAATCGAATCGAATCCACCATTGAGTACCTACGATCATGTTTCGACCTCGCACACGCGTCCCCGGAAGTCGACGATTATTCTCAGTACAAGTTTACTGGTCTGTACATTTGTTCCGGTCGTTCCTTCAACACAGTCGGCTAACTTTCAGGTGTACCTGGTCAGCCACATGTGCCCGGGAGCTAACGAAAGAGACCAAGACGAGGCGCCCACGTTCCAAGACGACTACAGCGCGAAATACTTGGAAATGATCCGGAGGTTTGCTCACATCATTGTCGGACAGTTTTGCGGTCACCTGCACTCAGACACATTTCGGATCGTCTACGACCAACACAGTGAGTAATAAACCAGTACGAAAAAGTTTTTTACCTAAAAAAGCTATTGTCCAATCGTTTTGACGTGTCACGTGTGCTGCGTTTTTCAAGGTGATGATTAATAGTTTATCACTGTATAGTGGTGAGTACCTAACCTTGAGGTACTCGTTCTCTCGATAAATGTTAAGTGGTTTTTTTTTCTTAATTACTTGAATAGTCATAATTTCACTTAAAATAAATTTAAGTTTTTTTTTTTTTTCAGTTTTGCGTTGTAAATTTATTTTATAATCGTGTTAAAAGGAAATATTTTAAATCGACTCATAAATCTGCACAAAAAGTTACTCGTATTTATCACTATAAAAGAATCAAAATAGTAGTACTTATTCTGTCATTACAGTATCCCACTTGCTCATTCGGGTCAACGGAGAGGCGAGTAGTAAAATATATTGTAATCGCGATTTTATTATTGAATCACCGATATTTAATTATGGTACGAAAAAAAAAAACGTTGGCACCGCATTAACCTGACAGCTCTGGTTTGTATTATTCGTGGGACCCTCCCATTTCTCCCTCTACAGACATGTCGATAATAAAATATTTTGGTTTTTATTATAATTCTCACGTCGTATTTACTTTGTTTTTATTTTTGTCTTGAATCGGAAAATAATTACAACTACTTGAGCATACACCCCTCCCCCACCACCATTTGTACACTAAATAACTATTCGAGACTACAATTAGTTAAAGGTACTACAACTCAGTATTAATACACTACATTATTAACCTCGAGAAATGTCGAAAAAGAAAACAGAATAACCTTAGGTGCTTCTTCGTATTTTCCCGGAAGTTGGTAGTAATGTTATTTAGCTATACGTGTTTAAAGTTTATACGAGCAGAGTAGTAGTCGACTAACATTTGCAGGGTATCCTTCTGCCACTTCACTCCACCCGTGTAAACTTATACACGTATTACTAATTGACTAGTCATTAGATATCCAATTTGTATATAACTACTTATTGAAATTCTCTGAAAACTAATTTCAATTCGAAATATGAAAATAAAATTATGTTTCAAGTCAAAAAAGTTTATAACCATAAAGATAAAAAATAGTAATACAAACAGTTTTCTTTTTTCAAAAATTTTGTATAGGTGCTTCATTGTTATGAGTTCAAATGTTTAAAAATAATAATTATTGCTTATCAAAAACTTGAATACTTTTTGACATAATGAATATTTAGGCAGGTACCGATAATATAGATTCACCTTGTAAGCTATTACCTTTAGGACTGGTGCACAGTTGTATTTGAAATTTATGTGATATTGTTATTGTGCTAACGCGTGTTCGGCTGCGATTTGAGGGCGAGAGTTGACTGTGAGTATAATATCATAAGATATTTATGTATATATACCTAATTAATAATTATTAACATTAAGCATCAATCATTTGGGCTTACCGATTCTATTTCGAGTGGACTTCACCTACATGACTCAATCATACATGCTATTAATCAATGCAGATGTCGATTAATGCGATTAGGTGGTTGTGAAACCTCCATGTCCCTGCCACGCTAATCCTCAGTCGAGAGACGAAACAAAACTAACTTTGTAGTTACATAATATGACATTAGAGATCGAATGCACCAGTGCCATTCTTTGCGTAGAGGTGTATTTGAGGTGGACAAGAAAAGGGTGAATCGGAGTTTGGGGTTTTAAAAAAAATAAATAAATTTTAGATCTTGAGCGGAGCGAGGAAGCTAGTGGTTTACTTTAAAGAGGTCAATAATTTTTTAACGCAACGGGAAAAACCACTGAATATTAATTTTCTAACGCTTTGATTATCGCTAAATAAACGAATAAAATGTAAAATTCAAATAATTCCCACTAGGTATATTATATACAATAATTAATGGTTACTTATTAATAATAAAACTAATAATAAGTTATTATTAATTTTATTATTAATACATATTATTTATGATTCATACATTCTCTTTCGTCCATTTAGAATCGTTTTTTATCGAATACAGTCATTGCATTCAAATCGAATACCGTAATTATAAACTATCCTGTCCGAGGACCGAAGGGACGATGGACAAACCTCCATCACCGCTAACCTACTCCATCCCGCTACACTTACCCGCTTTTTATACTCAAACTTTATCGTAAAAAAATTGTCAAATAAAATGGAAATACAATTTAAAATTGAAATAAATAATATAAAGAATTAATAATTAAATACTTTAGAGTTCGATTGGTGTATGTTGCGGCCTTTTCCAACCATATATCAATAGTTATATTAGATCATTTTTTCCTCCCCTGTAATGCTCAAACTTCAAATGTACCACTGCGTCATATACGCATAATATTGCGAGTACACTGCTTAGACAGTTTCAATGTGTCATTGTGGCATAACTTGCGTTGTGTTATGCTACAGCTGACAATTTACATTAATAATATAACAACATTTGTCAATTAGATCGGTGTTTAAACATGGTAGTAACTTAGTAGAGGACGAATATGATTGGAGTCCGTCGACGGTAAATCCTAAAGTGACGACTTTAATTTCTTCGTTGTTCTTTTTTTGAAAATTCTTTAATTACTTTCCATTTTTTTGAAAACGACTGGAAAAATAAAAGCATATCATAAATTATTTATTATGAGTTTTGAAATATTACCTACTGAAAATACACACATCATATAATATATGTAAATATTCGTGTAATTTGATATTGTAACGTCATAACACTAACTCAAATAATCGTCTTACTCAAAATCTAAAATAATTATTAACAATACGTTTTCTTTCAAAACCAAACTAAAAATTATTTTCAAAACATTGATTGTTGGAATACGATGTGGTATAATGTGTTAAAATGTATTAGAAACGTGTGCATATTATAGTACACGTAATATCGTCTTAAATGTTTAATATATCTTTAGGTTATAAAAATATATAAATTATGTAAAAGCACATCGAAGTAAAAAAAAATAAATCTTATACCAACATAAGTGTTGTAAAAAATTATTACTTATCGCATTACAAATATTAAAGGGTAAAGTTCAAAATAAAAAGTTTTAACGCCTTTAAAATGTGAAAGAATAAAAGCAAACTTTTGGGGATGACACAAAATTAAATTTAGTATATTAAAGGCGTGTATACTGTATACCTTCAATTTAATTATCTAAATATATTTTGACTTGTTCAACGAGTGCAAAACACGCACTTTACAGATAGCTTACAACTTTACATTATAATCTAATGAATAAAATTAGTCATTTTATGTGATATTTAAATGTTTAATACGAACCCCGTAAAAAGGACAACATTGTATTTTATGCTAAGCTTAGATTTATTTTACCATTTTTGATGTGAGGCACACAGTATATTTCACCATTATAATATTATTATTATTCTGAAATTCTCCTAGCACTAAAATTATAATCAATTGCATTTTGATAACATCCAAATAAGCAGTTCGTACTGTAACAATTTGGAGACACTGCAGGGCTATAAATCATAAGTTCGATAAGTATATCACATATTAAAATATTAATTTAATATATTTACAAATTAATTTGAGTTCATCTAATCAACGAAAATAGCCTTTTGTTCATAAATTCGTGAAATTATTTTCTATTCATATTGAAATTCTGAAAAACATTAAACGATGAAGTCATTTAAATAACTGTATTGGTTACATGTATTGGATCTTATTTCCTTATCGTAATAATGGATTGATACATAATATGTAACGCTATACAGGTTCTATAAGACTCTTATAAGCATTTATAATATGTTAGATTCGATTGTTTTATAAAACACCAAAAAAATCTCACTACAATTTATTAAACATTTGTGTGACTTGATTCATATCAACAATTTTTAACACTGCAGGTAGTTCTGACTCATTTTTAATCATAAAAAATAAAAGTGGTATAACTATTTTCTAATACAATCACTTATTTTCTGTTCATTGTTTAAACATTTATAATAATAATATGCTCAATGATTTTTTATTTACTACATTTTAAAACCTCTTTATCCATATGAGCACCGAAATCATTATGTTATTCAATGGATATTCCTATTTATCTGTGTAGTAAATTATGTGAGTGTTTTAAATTCTTAGAAGTCCGACTAAATCTTAAAAAAATTTAAAACACTTGAATGGTGCTGGTCAATAATACTTAGTTAGGTAGTGTTCAACTTTAGGTAGTATCCGAGGTTAGGTTAGTACTATAATCGATCTCATGAAAATTGAACCCTGACTTCAGCGATTTCAGCGGAACCAGCTGTCGAAACCAGAGGTTCTCAATATATTATTTTTATTATTTTCTACTGCAATGAGACGCCTATGATAGGATGTGGACCCAAACTTCTGTTTTTAAGATAAGCTGAAACTGAGGCGATTTTTTTCCTATCCATAACACATATTTTATAGTATAATATATATTTCAAATTTATATAACGCTGCAATTTCGATAATTCCTAAGAATTATCACTGTGATTGCTGGAAGTAAGCTTAGAGGGTACTTATACACTTCAATATACAGACGAAAACCATATGAAAAAGTTGACAAAAAGAAATATGACTCTACATTTTTAAAACCAAAACTATCAATAAAAAAGAACGCCTCCCATAAAATATGGTATACCCAAACTGTTGTTGTAAACGTGATTTCACGTGACTCTAATGACGTCACGAGATATTATTGCATAACTGTTGGGTATTATATAAGAAGTGGACGATAAAACTTTAAAATGTTCGTCATGGCGCCTTGGTTTGTGTCAAGTTTTCGTCAGGGAGTCCTCATCGGACTGCCACGTTATAACTATAATATTTAATAAATTGTTTGTGGAAGGGTTTTAATGTTTAATTTTTGTATAATCTATAATAAACGATACAAAATGTCGATATTATATTATTATAGATAGGTAATATATTTCGTGAAGCACAATCAATTTTTCCTGTACATAAAAATGTAATTACCGTAAATATGTATAGAGCAATATTATAATTATATTTGAGCTATTAAACTATATTAATCTTATATTAATATTGTCAATATGTTTTTATTACGGACTTGTTTTATATTGACCATTTTATAATACAATTATTATTATTATGGCTATTGGTATTGGTTATACAATTTTATAATATGAATTCTTGTCTACAATATGTTTACTAATTTATGGGTTATTAAATTCTTAATCAATTCTCAGCCACTTACATGTTCTGAGGTCAATCATCGGCCGGTGTCGCTAGCTCCCGGATGGGTGACCATCTGGGTTTTTAGTGACAAATCCTCGCCACATATACTCGTGTTCCAAACCATACCCTCTCCACAGTAAAAACCTACTAAAAATAACCTTCAGACTAATGACCTCAGTTCTCAAACCTTAAATCAAATAGTTATAAATAAATTGTATGCATAATATATTATTGCCAATACCCAAAATAAGCTGATTCATTTAATAACAACCATTACTGTTTTCTTTTATGTAATACAAAAGTTAAAAGTCAAAATAATATTACTATCATTATTTTTTTTTTGCACCAAAACATGTTCACAAATTATACAGCTGATGCGTAATCATTTTGTGTTCATAAAAATTCACAAATCACAGAATGTCAGTGTGCATTATAAAAATCTACGAGGAAACATTGTTATTCTTATTAAAAACCAAGTCATGTATGGTCGTGAGTGGAAATTTGAAATACTAAATTAAACCTACAATTTAAGAAAGAAATATTATAAAAATTTGATTTTTGTTCTCGAATGTTTGAACAGGTTACGTTATGTAAAACGTCACGCGTCATTTTAAACGAATTATTTTCTGAAAAAAGTGAATACACGTTTGTGTGCTTTACTGATGTAAAGAAACCGATGGTTATTAAAAAATATAATCTTTTCATTTTACGAGTGATGGCACGTAATATTTACGTAGAGTTTAAAACAATGATTAGTAATAATAATAGATTTGCTCGTGCCACGACGGCACGATGCACCACTATATATTTTAATATCCGACTAATTTTTGCAGTCGTTGTTACATGACGTGATAATATACTAATATGTAATGTGATCATGTCCATAAAGAATATTATTGCCAAAATGTATTTTTACACGTCTTGTGCAACGACCGTGCGTATATAGTGTTATATCAGACGCCTGTGAACAATACTTAAGTTATATCCATCGCACTTGGCGCGGTCACGTACAACAGGCGCATTATAAGATATATTATCGAATTATCGTCCAAACCGTGTTTATTGTTTGTCTGTTTTTTATTTTCTTCTTCTCGTTTGAAACGAACTTTAACCAAGTGCGTTTCCACAATTTGTGTTGCAGAAAAACCAGTGTCGTGGATGATGGTCGCTCCGTCGTTGACGCCCAACAAGTCTCCCGGCGTGTCCAACAACCCTGGCTTGAGACTGTACAAATTCAACACGAATTCGGGCCATGTAAGTATATGCGCCAAGTTAACAACTATCATGTAGATTCTGTTGCGGCGATTTTTGGTTTTTACAATGATCTCGACATTTTTGTCACAGTCCTGGTCGTTTTTAGACCATAATATAACAATTTAAAATCATGATTTTCCAAACGATTTTGAACTTTAAAACCCACGATGTGTATTTCGAGTCACGTGACCAGGTGTATTATATATTACGTGATGATTCGCAAAGCACGGTCAGTACATACCACCCTAATATCATTCACCGTTAATTATTCTGTATTCTGATGCTTAGAATTTTTAAGTTTGCTCTAAGACCGCATGTTTCTAAATTTTTATAGATTTTTAAACTGATCAAGAAAATATTCCTTCAGTGATGCAAACTTTTTTTTAAAATTTATATTAATTACTATGTAGTGTTCCTATAGTCATAGGCCGCTCATCGTACATTCGTATACGCTGATGTCGTCAGCTCTAAAAAATATCCATAGTAACCAATGGGAGGGGGTTAGAATTTGAAAAAATCAAGTCTTTTTCGCCACAGGCAAAAATACAATAAAATGATTACGTTAATTTCGGACGGGTTTTGATTCAGATTTTAGACTACACGCAGTACTACATCGACCTAGAGTCGTCGCCCAACGGCGATCCGGACGACTGGAGGATAGAGTACAACCTGACGCACTACTACGGACTCCACAATATCACGCCCAAGACTCTGCACGCGATCGCCGAAACGTTCCAGGACGACGAGTCGGCGCAGTTCGACAGGTACATCACAATTATAGTACTAGTCATGGGATCATTAAAATGTAATAAAATAACGTAGCGCAACTGCTGAATTTCACAATATTATAATATGCCATAATATTTTAGGTAGGTAATTAAACGACGAGCAGTAAAAGGTTATTATTTCCGGATCGTTTTTCAGTACGCGTTTCGTCAATGACGATTAATCATAGTAATATATTATGCAGGTAATCAGCAGACCGCCCTCGCACATCAGTTTTTTTCCAGGGAATTCTCATCATATTATGTTTCCCGTTCTCGTCGACCCCCCCCTCCCCTCATAGCATGGAAACGATCATGGTCGTAACCGTTATGGATTTACCAGAGGCGCTTCTCACCGCGCCTATAGCTGTAGACCACTGACCTAGATAAATTAAAACGATGATCTGTGTTCCGGTGTTCGTCGTATTAAGCCTTGTGCTTGCTGCACTATGTCAAATATACGAAAGATCTGCCGGCCGGTGTTGCATTCAGTAAGTCACAGTGAGAAAATAATCAATTGAAATATCGATCCGACAATAATACGATGTATCCGCAGCACCCGTGAAAATGTTTTCCGAAAGGTGCAGTGTGCGTGAATCGTATTTTCGAGACGAATGAGATATTATAAAAAAACGACATCACTATTATGTCACATCTAAAGTTTTGTGCGTGCATAATGCTCGTATATGTTGTAAAAAAAAAAAAATGTATTGTAAGGACACGTGTTATCGTCATTCATTCGCGTACATATTATTATCTACCTACTACGTTCGCAGCCGTGGCTGGGTGAAAATTTTTAATGGTGATAAAAATAAATAAAGGCACGAGATTTTTTATGTTCGGTTTTTTTTTCGCCGCTTTATATTTTTTTATACATAATATACGCCATTTCAACAATAGCAGCTACACGCGTGATGGGGATAACAAAAAATACTTCAACCCTTTAAGTTTAGTGGGTACCTACCTACATGCATTGTGCACTCGACCGAAATAAATGTTCGATAGTATGTAATATATTATATACTATATTACGTTTTATTTCTTTAAGAATGCAAATAATTGCACAGCCAATTTCATGTATACGAATTTTGTTGGCATTGAATGTTTGATAAATATGTCACAAATGATATTTTATCGACGGATGACGGTAAGTCATTGAAGACTGTACCCATATGGCCGTTTGTACACGGATTCGGCCATTGGAGGTTGAATAATTCTAAATTTTTTCCAAATATCTTTTCTTTTGAAATTATTAGTTACATTCAGTGGTGCCGAAGTTTTAAAATGTGGTTGGGCAATTTCAAAACTTCGAGGCCTCAATATCTTAGTTCTTCAATATACCAGAGGTACCTTGATATACATTTACTTAAATATACTCATGCTCATAATAAATTTATGACCCTGGCCTGACGTTAACACGGACTTCGGCACCACTGGTTATATTACCCGGTTTGACTTCAACACCAGAAAGCACATTTTCTGCGTTAAATTAATACATTCTTTGCTCCACTCTTTATTCAAAAACGTGCACAAGTATAGGTTTAGTATACCGCAGATGTCAAGTTGACCTGGTCCACAACAAATAAATTACGAAGTCCAAGCACTGCAGCGTACCTCCGATGATGCTCGTTCCAATCAAGTATCAACCGCCATTTTTGTACACAAATAGCGTAATTATTAGTTAGCTATTTATTTTACTATTATTATTATGGTAGGTTGATTCAAATTTTTCCAAAAACCATCATAATTTATTATATTATTTATAGTTATTTATAACACTATAATAGTATATATTCATCATTAATTATTGTTATTAATTGTTTTGTTTTTTTTTCGCCACTTTTTAATTTTTACACATAATATACGCCATTGCAACAATAGCAGTCACATGCTCGGGTATAACAACACTTCAACCCTTTAAGTTTAGTGGGTACCTATATGCATTGTGCACTCGACCGAAATACATTTTCGATGTGATATAACATATAATATTATGTGTTTTATTTTTTTAAGAATGTAAATGATTGTACAGCTTATTTCATGTCTGAAAATATATTTAAACTCATCTGTCAGCCCAAGGAAATTTTATTTTATTTATTTCAAATAATATATAACATACGAGTACAAAGTGTTCAAAAAAATTTAAAACTTTTTAATTAGTTACGTAATATTTGCATATTTGTATACCTACGTCTGGGAATAACAGATAACACTGCTGCACATTAATGAGGTAAAATATTAATTATACCATACTATAACCTAATTAGTCTAATGACCTTTTCAAAACTTTTTGAACACCCTGTATAAGCATATAGGCAACAACTTACTATACTCGTTGTCGTTGAAAATTTCTGAACTCTGGTGGTGACGATATTTTAATAAAAAACGTTCAATCATTGCACATCAACATCAACACGTTATTTTTGGAATATTAGCAATTGCTACCTCTCCCCAATCCGGACAAAACATGTAAGTGAAAGCTCATTGAACTTTGAACACTGGGATTCACACATATTATTGTTATTGTATCGTTATAGACTATAATTCCGGTACCTGGTATGAACACAAATGTTCTCACATTATAATTATAATCTAGTGGCTGATTGTCAATTTACATGGACTGCGTTGTACATAATTGATCTACTCGTGTACTAGACTCCATACCTGCAATATCGTATAATTGTATTAAATCTGTCAAACTCTGTTCCTACATAATAACCGTTGGCATTCAACCAACATGCGAGCGGTCTAAGTCGCTATGCATAATATTCTGTTGGGTCACTAATCGCACATCATGCACCGTAATACTGTCAGTAACACTATTATCTATACTGTATATAGAACTGAATACCTCTCAAAACTGCGTATGAATCGAGATCATTGCGAACCAAAATGTTTATCTCGTCATTATTTACCACCCATATAGCCTCGTAATAAAGGATATTGATCGTATCCGAAATATCTTAGCCGGGAAAAGTTCAAAACATTTAAATCAAACGAATTTTTGATAATACTCAAAAGTTTTTATCTTATACAACCGTTTCGAAGGAAAAAGATAAATACCAGCATTTCCTATATTATTATTTGTCCGAAAAAAAAATGTACGGTCTGAAAGAGTTATGTGATTATACGCTCACAAAAAAACTCCGAACACGAATAAAATATCTCTATCTCGGCTTTTGTAGCATCCTTCATAATATACGCTGACGAGAAAATAGCTTTAGTTTCATTTATATTGACTTTTAAATTCCTATCCGAAATGAACTGCAAAGTTACTGGCGGTTTTACGAACGTGTGCAATTTTTTTCTTCTCCGCTGGAATAATGTACAATATTATCGTGTCCCGATATCTAATTTCTAATTTATACAAGTTTGATCGCATATCAAAATAAACCTACTCGTAAGTGAATGCGAAATATTATCCACATCACATGATATTTGTGAAGCTGCGTCGTGCACAATATTCCATGGGACGTACTGCAATAAAGCACAGAGAAAGATCTTGGGTTTCCGTACAATGATGACATTTATATTATTATCTTACATCGAAATAAATGAGAGTGTATATGAATAAACCGTATATCCCATTAAAACGGAAGCCGGTTTATTGCTGTCTACTTTATTTATAAAAGTCTTTTGTTAAAAGAAAATTCTTTATTTTTATCTTTGCCGTAAGTGTTGAGAAAAAAATTGAGTCCCTCCTGTTTCACAAAACTCGTTTTAATGAATTTTTCACACTGAATGGCATTCTAATAAAATGAAATAATGGAACCGACAAGCGACTGCGGAAATAAAAAAAAATAAATAATAACACGTAGGTACAATTCATTATTGAAAAATGATTGACATTTTATCATTTATATGCGATAAATTTAAATTTCCATCACACAGAATATTATATACCGTCTCGTCTTGTACCTATTTCTTTTGTACACTTTACTCTCTCGGAAACCCAATCACATTGAATATAATATTGTTGCAGTTGTACAAAATGTAATGGCCAATATATATATATATATAGCCGAATGCAGTTTAAATCACGATGTGATTGGAATATTCCCTATATGTGCTCGGAAAAGTGTGCGAAAAAAGAAAAAATGTCGGGTTTCTCAGCCATAACGATGTAATAAACTGTAGGTATATAACAATATGGAGGTACTCATCGAAATATTAAAATATTTATTTGTTGTATAATGTTACATCAAACGAGAGCGCGTTGGGTCGATGAGAAGGTACTTTGGTTTTCTTTTTGAAAGATATCGTCGAAAGAGCCAGACAATGAGCACAAAAGTTTCAACAAACTGCGTTATACATATTGTATAGTGTCGTCACGATTAACTTTCTTATAGTAGAGGAGTGAAATTAATTTTGAATTGCGCAATTGACCTATTTAAACTGAAAATCTGAACACAATAAAATAATATGTGAGGTTTCTTACGATATATGACGATATGTTATTATAAATGTAATAAATACCTAAATATTGCTAATAATAACGCACACTTACGCCATCGTATTATGTGCTTTTTGTAATGTATATGTAAACAAGTACACATATACCTGTACATGATGCATATATGCAGTCCTTGTAAAAGGATAATAAAAAAAATGGACTATAAATTGAAAACTCGATGTGTGTTTTTCCAAACATTTATAAATAAAATTGCATGCAGAGTGAGAATAATGAATCAAAGCACCGTTTTCACTACGAGTACCTACGTTGAATACAATGTAGGAGGCACATAGGGTAAAAGATTGTAGAGCTATCGTTTGTTTTACGAATTCAATATTGCACCGTGATAAAAAAAAAAAAAGTAACAAACGACAATAGAGGATATTCGTAATTTGATATATAAAAAATATATATACATGTATATCTATTACTTATATATAGTTTTAACAGAAAACAAAGTAATCAAAAGCCAAAAGAAGCTAAGAAGCTTCGGACAGTATAAGTTTGCTTCAACGTTGTTTATGGAAACGACTTTGTGGGTTCGGAGATTCAGTTATTGTTTACGATTCTTGAACAAAAAAAAACTTCAAAATAATCCACCTTACTGCTGGCTGCCCCACTCTAGCCATTCTCGTCCCCTTCACTCACGTCACCAATGGTTCACAACTCGTAAGTATGAGACACTTATTACTACTGCTTCGTTTTTGTTTCTTCGTCCTGTGTCTCTCCGTCTTTAGTTTTTCCGACAAAAAATGTTCAACGCAAACATCTCTAAGTAGGATATATACACGGTTTTCGTCCGAGAAACTTTCGGTTTATTCATTTTTTTTTTTTTTTTATCACGAACCCTTGGGACAATGGTGGCCACTTTCCCAGATTTAAAATTTGCCCTAGGGCCTTGTGCACTCTATTAATATTTCTTTTAGAAATTCTTAAAAACAAAAAAAAATATACGAATTGTTTTCCCCTGTGGCCGGTGGTTTGGCTTAGAACGTCCGTTGCACAACGTTATGCGTTTCGCAACACACCTCTATGTTGTAAGATCATCCACGCGTAACCCCGGTATAATTTGGTTATGCGTACTTTTTAACCAGTGATGCCGTTTGACTACGTTTTTCGACACCATTAAAAGAGGTCTGCAGATGACCTAAAGGGGGAACCGTAAGGAAAAAACTTATTACAACACATATTCGTGAAAAATCAAATCAACATTAAAGGAAAAATGGATCTTCTATAAGTCTAACAGTAATTTATAATGTAGTTATTATAAGTTTCCAAAGTCGTAATCCTAAATGTAAAAAAAAATTCTATTTATTTCATATTTTAATAAGTTAATAATACAAGCAGAGTTATTGCAGTAAGTAATCACTTAATTTACTTGGTATAATTTTATTATTAAAACAAAATAAATAAAATCACAACTAAATACTGTATATTAATTAATAATACCTGTTGCAAATTTATATTTACTTTCAATTAATTATATACAGACCATGACTGCAGTCGTAGTTGCGTGCACTTGTTTTATCAAACTCTATGTTTGTTGTAAATCGCCTAAACAAGTTTTGATCGAAAATTATGAATAAAATATTGTCCGATTCGGTCGAATGGCTATCGAAAACGTCGCGGATATTGGCGTCATACGCCCATTGACCTTTGACAATTTACTTGCTTGTTTTGTATCAAATGTATTATTATTAACAAACGACATAATATCGTAATATTAAATACACTGCCTAACATCGAGCTTAATCTTTAAACGGCAAACGAAGGATCTGTATTTGGGGTTGATAGTCATGTGCTCATGTAAAAAGTACGAGTATATAGTTGGCACATTTTTAAAATAATTTAAGATGCATATTGCAGGAGTACAGAAAAGTGGACTATTGGTGGTATGTCGGTCAATCAACGAATAAGAGAGAGAGCATATTAAGATGGTTGATTCTTTTTTACCGGACGGTAAAATATAATTTAAAAATCTATGCATTAAAACACTTCTGCGTCGAGGACCTATGATGAGCACTAACATCTCGGGGTGATAATATTATTGTGGAGTGATTGATGTTCGACGAGAAATTGACTTGCTATGATTTTACTTGCAATTGACTCGACCTACCGTCATCCATCGCGATTGAATAACCGTCCATGATGTGATATGATATTATTACGTTTTGTCGATTTCCCATAATTGTATTCTTTTGTTCGGATAAAATAGTTGTATTAAAAAGTATCTCGGTATTCTTCAAACATATTTTTAAATACTTTTTATTTATTACCTAATGAATAAATTATATAAACTTAAATACCTAGGGCTATTTTTATAGTAGGTAAAGGTTTCCTAATTTTAAATATTAGTAAAGTCTTGTTTAAAGATTTTGATCGATTTGACAAATTGATAATTATTTACATAATAGTAGGTTATAGTATTTTATTTTTATATAAACCATCCTTAGACTTTTTTACTTTCACTATCAATGGTCTTTAATAATACATTTCAAAAGTATAAGTAATAGGTATATAAATATTAAATGAATAAATATTTTTAGTAGATGTATACAAAACATATTCAGATTATCACTCCCAGCGGAGAGGCCCCGGTCGTTTTAGTAATTGATGGAAACTTTTTTGTTGATATAAGCTATATTATTTATTAAATAACAATAATTGTATATACTTATATAATAGTTATATGTATTAACATAGAGTATATAAATTACCATCTAAACCACTCCAATTAACTAACTATTAAATTATTGAAGTTTAATATAATTATTCACATTGTGTTGATAAAAGTATTATGTTATTTATGATTAAAATATTTGAATTATTATCTATAATTTTATCTTTTAATATTTACCTATACGTACCTTTATAAATGTTTGTTACATTACAAAAACATCGTTGGTTCAAAATTATTACCAATCATGATATTAGCAACAGCATATTTTGAAGAAAAGATAAGATTTGGGCAGTGATCGTAGTTTAGTTTTACAACAGTTACAAATATTTTGAATTCAAAGAAAGATAAAAATTGTTTAAAAGAAAGTATATTCTGCAGTTCAGTAATAAATTTCTGTTGATACACCTGTTGATACATAATAGTTAAAACACTTGGAAAAGTATTTGAATAACAATACACGCACCTATATACTTTCATTCGAATACTTTACAACACTGATAATAATTATTAAGTATGGCACACCTATACGAGACGTGAGTGCAATCGGTACCTGCCGCACAATATTATAATAACAATATAATAATAGTATAGAGTGTATGCTCTATTGAATCGTCCCGAACAAAATACTCGACTTCCTGGCGCGCTCTAAATCCCATTGTCTGCGTCGTGTGCGGAAAAACGGAAAAACCTATCTAGTTGGTCCCCTTTTGTTCGGTGCGCGTGAATATTTTAATGTTCCTTGTAGTGCGATAATTGTAATTGTAATTGCGTAAGGTGATATTTTTATGTCTGTACCGAGCAAAACGCTGTCCGTTTCAAAAAAAATAAATAAAAATAAATTTGCATACGCGTTGACCCGTGGCTGTACAACAGTATATTTTGATAATATAATGAACGAAACTGGCTAGAATTGATTGCTTATCGTTTTTAAATATGTGTATTTTTTGTCCACCTCTGATATTATCGTCGCTCTTGTTTTACTCGAACAAGAACATTCGGGACTGAAGAGTGCTCGAATAATTTCGTGTAGCTACTTAAAAAAGTCCTGAAGTCGAGTAGGTACATAATATCATAAACATTGATGAGATCATATTTTTAAGACGTGTCAGCAATCGCAGTTTTCACTAGCTCCGATCAAAATCGTTTTTTGAAGATTATACAATACACGTTCATGTATATAATGTTTGCCGCTCAATACTCAAGTCAATTTATTTTTCCAATTAACTCGTGTATTAGATGTTTGAATTATTTTATGCTCGAATCATCCCGCGAATTTACCATCATCTATAGGTACTTGTACACAAATATTGTTGGACGTCAGTCTATAGTGTGCAGTTGATTATTGTTAAATAAACAATAGCTCGTCTCCAATTCGATCGCATCGCAATTATTGTATGTACAACGAAGATTAAAATTAACGGGTCACGTGAAATTCCTTCTCCTCGTAGCCTCGTGGGTGGTCTTCTAACCGACGCATTAAGTACTTTGATCAAATTTATCATACTAGACGTATTGATAATATTACTGGGCAGTTTGTAGAATTACGATTCGAGAAATTCAAGAACAATCCTGTCCTCGCGTATCATAATATTATACTCGTGTAGCAGAATACCCGTTCTGGTCAACACTGATAAAACAATATTTACATTTTGGCTAATGCTTTAATACTCTCGTCTACGTACTTACCCGTTCGGTTCGATATTTTACTGCATTTTAGGAACCAGCAGGGTAAGGTACAAGATATGTGAAGATCGTCCGTGGGGCATTGTGACGATTAAATGCTTCGCGTTAGTGATATTTAGACGTATTATGTTCATAAATAATATATATGTGTGTGTGTACAGTATATTATACATCTGACATGTTATGGTTGTCTGAAAACCGTCTGTAAGTCAATCCTCACAACAATGAAGTGAGTGAACGTGATAAAAAAAAAAAAGTTATTTATTTTAGATCGCACAATTACTTTTATTGAACGTTTATTACAGAAAAATAATTGTTCTGTATAGTTTGGCATTGAACCGCGACGGATAGGATTTCATTTGTCAAAAAGTGAATACTACTGCTAGGTACCTATTTATACGCTTTGGCTTAAAAGGAAAAATGTTGGTTTTTCACCTAGAAACTCAACTATTATGCCACCGCCGAGTCGAACGCGACGTGTGGTGTGCACCGGTGACCACTAACAATTTTGCTCTTCCTCGATAGTCCGATCGATTATGTTACGATACGTCGTTATTGACAAGGTGGGCGAGGAAAAGGACTGTATTTATTAAAAAAAAAATCGACAAAACGAAACGTTCGGAGGTTATTTGACCTCCTAAATATTTCAATGGCCTCCTCGAAATCACCCGAATCGCGTCGTGTTTGGTTACGGTAATTTAGGATTTTATTTATTATTTATATCAGGCAGCTGCAACGACGAAAGTTCAAACTGTATATTTTGACGTCGGCGGTTTTCTTGTACTCTGACATAATAATAATCGGTCATAGGTGTTAAAAAAAAAAAAGAAAAAAACATTAACTCCACCCGTGATTTCAAAGTGTAGTAATGGCGCCAACGAGGAACACTATGTACACGATTTTTATTAAAATATAACGATATACCTATTATTAAAATATTTATAACGTGGAATATAATATATAATTATCATTGTTGTACTTTAAAAATTCATACGTTCAAAATGTGGTGTGTTCGCAGGTACATCGAGGCCAACTCGGTGCGGCAGTTCAAACCTAAGGATTGCAATCTGGAGTGCAGACGAGCGCAGTATTGTGCCGTCACCGAGCTCGACTACGGTCGGTTTCACAGTTGCGTGGAGACGGCCGCCGAGGCGCTTTCCGGGTCGGTCCGTCCGAGGGGCCACGAGGCACTTTTCGCCGCATCCGTCTTGCTGACCGTCGTGGTGCTGACCCTGCGCCGCCACCACTAGCCACTGCCCACCGACCCCGCCGACGAAGCAAACAACGTCTTCTCAGAGACGTCCTCTCACGCAAACGTAAAATGATATTACAACGACGGTAAATGTCGACTCGACGTTTTTCTATATCTCTTTCTCTCTCTTTATATCATCTCTCTCTCTCTCTCTATCTATCTTTGTGTGTCTCTCTCTCTCAACATGTCTCGATCACTCGGTCGCAGGTCTCTGTGTGTATAATATCATATTTTTTAGAAAAAACGTGTCACGACTTCCGTCGAAATCGCGTCGCGACGATCTATAAAAAAAATTTACATATATAATACGACGATTTCCTCTATGTATTCTACTGCATTACAATATAATATACCCCCCCCCCACACGCACACACACAGACTTCAAACGCTCCTCGTCTGTTCCCGCCACTGGGTCGAACGCCGCGCGAGACAACGGAACGAGAGCTCGCAATATTTTACCCCCCCACGAGATGCCGAGCTTTGATTTATTCCACGTCCGTATCCGTTTCTTACTTCTGCGGCGAGGACACCTCAGCACGGAGAGGCGAGGGTTTATTATTTTTATTTTATTTTTTCCCCCCATCGAACCCGCCGGTTTTTTTTTCCTCTCGACTAGACGTCTCGGATCGTATATTTTACCGCCTCGGATCGGCACACTCCGATAATTTATTATTTTTACATCCGTTAACGAGAAAATATGGTGCTCATCCTATGTACGCAGAAAAACTCTCACATAATATATACGTAGTTATATTATATGTGGTTCAGGGCGATTTTCTTTTCCCGCACCGATCAATCTGCTTGAGATAGTTTACCCTGTCCGTTTATTATAGTCCATAATAATAATGTACTGCACATAATTTTCGTACTACGTTTTATTTCCTATTGCCGACGCCGTCGTTCCAACACATTATTATGATTGCCGTGTAATATATTATATATTTTGGAAACCAATACGTCCTTTGGCATTGTGCGTGGAGCACAATATCAAAAGAAACCAAATTTGCGTTTCATATCGTTATTTAAGCATAATAATATATTAAAATATTATGTTTTTAAAAGTCATTACCATTATATCCGTTGTATCGGGAAAAATCTATTTAATCATCATAATATCGTAAATGTCTCGTCACGTAACTAAAACTTTTAGATGCGGCTGCTTTCAGTCGGTCGGAAAATAAAATCACCTATTACAATAACAATATTAACAACAAAACATTTTATTTTTCGATAACGACATAGGTCGGCATTCATACAAAAAAAAAAAAATAATAATAAATAATGGCTAATCTTAAAAAAAAAGTAATTGAGCGCTGTTCATTACTTACAACGTCAATACCCTAATGTAGGAAATATTAAGATAATGAAAATATAATGCTAATGGAAACAAAATCAAAGTGATTGGAATAGTAAATCGAATTTTAGTCTATCGAATCAAACATGATCATCGCCGATCAACTATTTATTTATTTCATACCATAATATACAAAAAAAAGTGGATATTAAATGATCAAAGTCGTTAGTGTTTTAATATGGTATTGCAGAGATTGATATTAATACCTTTTACTTAAATTTGTCGCCTTTGATTGATATCGGTAAAATACAATTTTAATCCGGAAGTATACAATTATCTCTACATAAGACTCTTTTCAAAACTCAACGAAAATAAAACAAACACGACCCCGGAATAAGCGATATAAAATTAAACACACTTTGTAAACACGTAATTCGTACATTATTCAAACTGAGAGATGCAAAAAGCTATTCACAAAGTTTAAAAACAGCGAAGTCGTATTTTGCTTAATTTATTAATAAAGGTATACTGTAAGAACGATGGTACCTAATAGTAATAGTAATAATAATAATACTCTACAATAATAATTATCACGTTCCTATCTAACGATTCATACATTTTTAATCGAAATATTATTATTTTGAATGTATAAAATAAGCTTTATCATAATAATATCGTGACATAACCGTGTTAAAAAAAAATAATAAGCCTGTTCCGAGCTGAAATTAGGACATTCATCGACTTAACCTAATGAAATTATTAATTTCGTTTGTAACAGCTATTATAGTTTGTGGGACACTGGAAACATAGGTTCAATCTATTTTGTTTAATTAACGAGAGTATAATAATGATAAAGCATAATATAGTAATTACTTCGTTGATGTGGAAAAACACACTTCATAATTATTATTATATGGACTGCAATATTGTTGAACAAGTCCGGTGCGTGGGGGTAGATGAGTGCAACGGCTTTTAAATAAAATTATATTACCCACCATAATATTATAATTTAGTTACGCAAAATGATATCGATATTTCGATACGGTACCGATGTAACTAAGTACATACATCTATATTTATATATTTTTTTTTTTTTTTTGTTTATATTATTACAGCAAATACATTTAACGATTAAATCATATATCGCCAATCATATAGGAAGTAACATTTATAAGCAGCCAAGTATTATTTCATATAATATATAATATTTTTGAGATTGTATTTCAATACATTTATAAAACAATGTTTCGTTATGAGTGAAAATACTACATCCGTAAATACGTAGACAGCCAATATGCTAGGAACATCTTATTGTAATTATTGTTATTTATAATTTATTTACCTATGGTAAAAAAAAATTAATGCAAATAAAAACTGTATTTTCAACACTACGGATATTGATATGAATTAATATCTATAAATAAGGAACGATATCGTTACTAAAAAATAGGTATTGTAGTCGTTTCCGTGCAGCTATCTTACCATATACCACCACTACCGCACCTCGTTGAACTAGGAAATCCGTCCATCTCAAACTCTAGAACATAATATTATTCTGAAATTCTTACAATTACGACGGATCATTATTATCTTTTTTTTTTTTTTTAAGAAATTATTATTACTATCATTAATATTATTATTACTATTATTATTGGCACTTACACTGGACACGTGATACCGCAATACAATGAATAAAAAATAAATAGAAAGTCGAACATCGTAGTATTATATATTATAGTAGGTACGAAACGAAAATATATTATTTTAATATTATATGGACCAACCCAGCCAACGGGAAATTTCCGGCTGCGCAGGGCGAGCGGTAGTGCATTCGGGTACAATTATTCGACACGACTACTACGCGCGAGCGTGCATCATCGTTTCGCTCAAAACTTTACAGATAACACCTACCTTATTTATACCTATACCCCGGTATATTACAAATACCTACCTATACGAACGCGGTTTGTAGCCCCCCCCCCAAGCGCGGGCGGACGGGTGGGGTCCATAAAAAAAAATGTGCCCTCAGCAATATCACTATCGCGCTATTACCGCGTATATGACTGTTATTATTATTACTATCGCTGCGCCCGATACGACTATATAATATCGAGGGTGTGAGAGTGTGCATGTGGCCGTGTTTGTACGCCCTTGAGAATAATGCACGAATACACTACGTTATTGTACGACGCACTATATAATAATAATAATATTATACACATGTACATAATAATATAATATTGTTATTATTACGTACGTCGTAAATTCGCATCTACCCGGAGACGTCGGGGATTACCGTCGTTTTTCAATCCTCTCCCTCCGACCACGCTCCGTCGCCATGCCTCTCCCTCTCGCCGTGATTCGCTACATTTAACGTAATATTTCTACCGATGATGTTGTTACGTGTACTTACGCGAACAGACGCACACAAACGTATATAATACAATATTATTATGCGCGAGCGCCGAGCAGAGATGAGGTTATTGTAGATTGTACAGAGCGATCGCCGCGACGCGATTTGGTCGGCGCGGTGCAAAATATAATAAAATATAATAATATTTTACTGTGCATTATAATATTCAAGACGAGTCTCCTCTGCATAATATCCGAACGTTTGAATGGTTTTTACGCCTGCTATATCACATTCAATCGGTGGTACCTGCAATAATCATTCTATTATCATATGACCGATCGTCGGAACGATATTATTACTATCGTCACCGATACAACAGATTATTGATAACATCATTGTTCCATTATATTCATTACGTTACCGAGACCATTTCAAGTACCGTGCTTGCGGCGCCCGACGGTTAGGCTACTAGCCGACGCAACTCGCTAGGGACTTGTCTGTAAAGTATTGAAATGACGTATTATACCTACGAGTAATATATTATATAAAATTTAAAATTCAAATTTAAACTATTCAAACGTCTGCGGCGAGAGACGACTGCGTCGATCGATACCCGTTGAAACATTAGGCCTGTTGCCAATTGCCATATTATATACTATCATAAAATATATATATTATAACATTTTGAAAACAATTATACAGTCGGTGTTTGAACTGAAAATGTAAATTAATTATTTAGAAAATTGTTTTTTTTTTTTCATTTTATTTTACCCGATAAACCATAATATTATGACCAAATAATGATATTATAATAGTAAGATTCAAACTATTATTGCTGTTATTATTATATTGATATGACATGTTATTAGCCCATAAATAAATTATATGTATTATATTACTAAATAAATATATTCGTTGTGGACACCATTACACAATAATTGTATTTTATTATTGAAACCGTTAAGATATTCTTCGTGTTTTGATGTCGTGGAAATATGAAAAATTAAAATAAGTGAAATATATGATTATACAATTATTACTATAATTATTATTATTATTATTATTATAACAACTATACTATGAATATTATTATTAAAAAGAAAAATACTGTGTTGTTTTAAGTTGTGAAATTTTTTTTTATGCATTTGTTTTGTATTTATAATAATTTTATGTTGCTTTTTATGAATAACTTATGAATAAAATATATTGATTTACGAAAAGGCTAAATCGTTCTCTGAATTTAGAAACCTTTAGATAATCTTGTACAGAAGAAAACGTTACATGAATTTCTTCCGAGGAGAAATCAATACGCCTTGAATAGCTCCCGCAGGCGGACCAAGGAGTCAATTGTTGTTTGTTATCGCAATGGTGTGGGAAAAGGAGACGTGATTAAAAGTAAGCTCTTAAACAAGAATTGGCCCAAAACCAATAATTTATGTGAATATTACCCATTTACGTCTGTGTAAATAACCGAATCAGTACAATAACAACTCTTATACCGTCGGATAACATTTCATATTTTAAAATAATCGTCTACTTTAATTTATTGTCACGTCATATTTCGGTGTTCTGGTATGAAGTTATAAAAGTGTTGTAAACAATTTACAGAGATAAACAAAATATCAACTGCTTATACCAATATTGGCAGTAAAACGACATAAATTCCATGACTTACATTAGTAATAACAATTTCATTTTTACACAGAAATATATTCTAATTGCAATTCTATATCATATTGTATACATAACAAGTATGCTGTATTGCTGTATGATAACACTATTAAACTGTATGAAATGTAGATCATCTTCAATATATTTTTTTGAGTTTTTATAGTAAACGTATTAAAATCTTAAACTCTTTAATATTTTTTTTTCGTATACTGTTAAAATTATAATTCTAAGTCACAAACAGTAATTAAAAGTTAGTCATAAATTGTTATGCAGTAATAAAAATATATCGAATTTTTTTTGATAAGCAATAAATTGAAATTCAAACGTTTATGTCATTGGATATATTTTTAACGAAAAAAAAATGAAAACTGGATTTTTCCTCTAACGATTTTAGTTATTTTTTTGTAAAAAATATTAATCGTAGGGACATGAAACTGCGATTAATTACGTAATTACGCATATTTATTACGCCATTACGTATATTATTATTCTCTGTACACAATATTAATTTTTCAAAATATTTAGATTAATATTTTAAGCTATTCATACCACGAACCTATATTCACGACATACTATGGTACGTCGGTATTGACTTAACAGTTTTAATAATAGTTAGATATATTGAATGAAAAAATATTATAACAATATTGATTTATTATAATATATGCAATTTGTTTTGATAAGAATTTATTTAACCTACCATACAACTAATAGAAAAACAAATCACTGCCTATTATCTAATAACTGTACAAAATTATTTTTTTTTTAAATTGTGGTTGTTTATACATTAAAACCATACATAAAGGACCAAAAGTTAGTAAAGGGTTCCATCTACATCTTAGCAATCACCCGAATCCACTTATTAAAACCTTCACTTCATTAACCATACTTGGAAACACTCCTCGTCGCTTTAAGTTCAGATGGTTCAGAGACCTGCCAGATGATAATCCTTAATCCAAAACAAACAAACAAATAAATAAATAAAATACGAAAATGTCATCAATTATGTCTTTATCAAATTGTACATGTTTCCTTTTTCAATGGCTTATACTTTTATTGTGCCTACGTCTGGTACAAATTGTGTATAAATAATAATAAAAAAAAAATTGTGGTTGTCAGTATAATATAATATATCTACAGTCGAATCTCAGGGGAATAAAAATAAATTCGACTTATGTACTTTTCAAATTATATACATCAAACACAACTTGAGAAAAACACTACAAGGGGCAAAAAAACAATTATAGTTATTAGGTTGTCTAGTTATCGTGGTTCGAATTATCGAGACTCGACTGTATAAAATATGTACAATTTATTGTGCCATTTTTTTTTTGGCAACAATTCGTTCAACCGAAACCAATCGTTTTAGTGAATGTCAAAATGAATATTTGGTAAAACATTCTTACATGAAGAATCTGGACACACCATATCCGCAAAGAAACACCTTTCGTTCACCATGATTCATCGTAGAATTCAAATGACATCCAATTGCGTTGAACTACTGAAAGACAGGTAGGTACAATCAAAAGTCAAAAACTACTATAATAGGTAAAGCAGAGCCATGTCACTATTTTTTCTACTTGTGCAGTGCACAAGAGACATCACATCCACTGGAGATGAAATAATTTTTAGCTCTTCGCAGTATTTATAATCGATGACTGTAGTTTATTTAGGATCCAAGGCGATTCTTTGAATTAAGGTTCGATTCGGTTATATTAAAGTTAAATGAGCATTAGACCCCCAAGCTTTTCAGTCCTGAGCACATAGTTCTAAACATCTATAGATTATTGTTTTTCTTATTTCGTTAGAAAAACCTTTATTGTAGATCAAATTCACTTTACCCATTGCCATTTTACCCCGAATCCTCTCGACAGTAAAAAAAATACAAGAATTACGTAGAAAAAAAAATAATAATGTTTTAACCTTATACCATTATGTAATATTATTATTACAGTTGTAGTAATACATACATCACAATATTGGTTTTCTGACATCTTATAATATGGTAAGCGAGGCACAGATAAATTTCTCTCTCCCACCAAAATGTATAAAGTATCTTCTCTAAAAAATAAAATCGGATATTTCATTATTATAATTAGGGTCGTTAGTATTATGGAAGTCAAACGTTTCAGGGGCAATCATAAAATGTTTGGTCAAAACAAATGAAGAGAACTACTCACCGGTAACACCAACATTGTATACATTATCTTAAATACTATTGTGGTGTAGGTTTCATGGTAAAAACATTAAATATTTAAGATTCTCGATGTCAATGTAATTTTGTCCACAAGAATACACTTTACGGGTATAATGATCCTCTCCTGAATCATCCAAATGTAATTTTTTTTTAAACTATAGAGGGGTAGTATTCTACAGGTCACATTGATGCCGTTTTTCATTTTTTCACTACCAAACTTTATCATTCAGAATAAAACATTTTTAAAAATTGTTTACAAATTATTTATATGTCATTATTTGTAATAAAATAAAAAGGTGAAGTTCAATACAGTCTGTATGATAAATCTTCTTCTTTCAGATAAAAATATAATTATCAAAATCTGTAAATTTCACGGGGCCTGATAGTTTTTCCTGTGAAGTCTTTTTTTTTCGATATTTTACCCTAAACATGTGTCGGATAGTAGATTAATGAGAAACTATTACTGTGGCAACTAAAATATAATTCGTCGGCACAGGGCCCCTTAATATAGTATGTTATAAATTATATTTACGCATATTACGGAATAGTGATATGTAGATAAAATAAAATGTCTTCATCATTAAATTCACTACAAGCATTTAAGATAATGTACATTTACTATGTTGGTCTTATTTGTAACAATTTCGAAGACGCAACTAGATTTTTAAGAACGTCAATTTATTTAATACTCGAAATATCTGCAATAATGCTCTCGAGTTTTGAAGATTTATTTGATTATTTTCAACGTTCAATATATCTCTCAGATGTTCGGATTGAATTTGTTTTGCTATTTAGTTTCTTTTTATATTTTGTTTGCTTGACAAATGTTGCGTACTTAAAGGCGAAACTAAATGTTCGATATTGATTTAAAAGAAATTCGACGGATCCATTAGTCGTCATTTTCGTAGGTAATATTGAATTTCACATATACCGATAACTTGTATATGAGACGTCCTGTCTTGCTATATATTGTAAGAACCGTAAAGTGTTTACTGAAATCGTGTTTTCTCTACAGTCTACCGCACTGCAACCATTACTCATCACTGCGCCTTGCGATTGCTGCCTAATATTCATTCAACTGCGATTCGTCGGTAAGTGAATACATTATCATCGGTGTATTTCAATATAAAATGTAAATAGTCTTTGAATGTGAGCTTATGAGCTTTTCCGCCACAGTGTATTTATATGAACAATTCCGTTAATTATAAATTTGAACATTTTCGAACGTGGACGGTGTAATTATTTAAATATATCGATTGATATTATATTTATAACGATTCATTTGATCATTTATACAGTATAGATGCATCAATAATTATTCACAATAATTCGACGGTGCCCGATAAAAGTCACGTCAAAATCACTGTAAATACGGAAAAGAGACTTTTTTCGTTCACAGAAAAGTAATGATTTTATCTCATTCCATATCACCCACAATTTTTATCCAATAATTTGTCGAATACTTATAATTTAGGTCAAACTATGTTCAAAGAACTTTAACAATAAATTACTTTTATCATTCGTCTAGAATGTATATTTTATTTTTGTCAGTCCAATTTATTAGTCCAACGCGTACTTCCGTATAATATTTATGAATAGCAATATATATTTTAAAGTTGGTTTCATTGATTTTTAAAATGAAATGACTATTATAGAAGCTTAAATTTTATTTTTTAGTAGTCTAGATCTAGTCTCCAGAGGTAAATAATAATAATTATGAGTAATCAATTTTATTAACTCATCATATTCGTACAGTTTTGTGATTCGAGACAATTAACAATCCGGATCCATATCCGCTTAATTAATCTCATCAATAGACGTAATATAATATTTATATTTTGTATCATAAATTGGGCGTTTAGTATAGGCAATTTGAATACGCCCTCGCAACGATCAAAAACCACAACAGTGAGGTCTGAATAATTGAAAACACAAAATAAATGGTACATAACAGAAATAAAATACGTATCATATAACAGAGTTTAATAACATTTTGTAAAGAACTAAACTTATGGAAACTATATAAGTCAAATATTATATTGACCATTATTATTTTAACAAAAAGAGTGAAGCTTTTCAAATCGAATCGTTTTTTTTTTTGTATTAAAATTATTGTATATTTTAAGAAAACAATTGATTTTGTTTTCGGTCTTTTTCAATTTCTATAATAATTATTGCTCGAACCAACAGAACTTTTTTACATTGTATTTTGTTGTTTTTTTTTTTTTTTAGAATCCTTTCAACTATAGTAGTTCTATTTCCGTATAATATATTGTTGTTTTCGTTGTATGTATTATTATTTTATAAAACACAATAGTACGAAAAATGAAAGATGTGCCAACTTTTATTTTTTTTGGACGCAGTAGTAAGTTGATTCACTGATTTCAAAAAGAAACAACATATGTAAAATCATATTTTAAAAATGATCATAAGTAGTGTTGTTAGGTGTAGGTACTTGATAGCGTGTTTAGTGTTTACTGTTTGCATAAAATATATTCGTGAAACAAATTAAATATTCAAAATACACAAAACCCTTTTCGACATTATGCGCCAGGTGCATTGTGAGAAATTTAAATATTCTATGCCCTCCGAGTGTCGTTGTTATTGTTTTAAATATATATATATCATGCAAAATTAGGGTATTCATCCGAAAACAATTATGTCGTTAAACTATTATTTTGAATCGGACAATCACATTGTGAGTGATCAGCAAATTTAACATCCGTGCTATCAAAAATCGGAAATAGCTGCTTTCGTACAAATTATTTTGTCGAAGTGATAGCGTCGAACACGGTCGAGTAACATTTTGGTATACGATAGGTCGGGCTTCGGCCAGACACCAAAAAAAGCCCCGTTATCACAAGACTTGCCATGATAATTTCGATTAATTTTCTCAAAATACATTTTTAGGTGCACTATAAAACGTATCACGTGGACGACGTGCAAAAAATGAAACTCACTAGTGCTCGGTCGTGTGTGTGTGTGTGTGTGTGTGTGTGTGTGTGTGTGTGCTTAAGTGGAAAGGCTGAGTGTGAGTGTGTATTTAAGTACGGAAGAGGGTGTTTGTGATGGCGTGCACAAAAGCCTTTCCGTGTTGTCTGTCTGTACCTTGCCGTAGATGGATGGTGGTCGGCGGGGGTGGGGACATTGAAATGCACTTTTTCGACTTGCACACCTTACCACCCCGCAACGGTACGACGCATAATAATAATGTATTATGTACGCTCGAGGATATCGGTCAAATATAGTCTTGGACGTCGTGATTTAAAATGGTCGACGGCAATAACACGATACTGTACCCGCACTATAATAATAGGATATGATGAATCGGGTTTTTGCAGATTTTCGCTTGACATTCCTATTAAGTAAGTAGTCGCAGACGACCATGTCGAAATTGACGTCAATCTAAATATCATTATATATATTATATTATTATACTATGGCACGTGGTATCCGTTAAGCCGTAAAAAAATAAAAAATAAATATATATATAAGTATCAAAAAAATAGATATAATAATATGTTCCCGGAAAATGTGGGTAGGTGCTTACATGGAAATTTTGTGTACATATTATATTGTCGATCTCAACAACCTATTGCTGTGTTTTTTTATTGCTTATTTTTAAACATAAAAAAAATGTAAAGTACAACGCTGAGGACGACAAAAAGTTTCGAGAATCTTACAGAACACTGATTTAAATTTTTTCTATAATATGAGAGCTTCCAAATTCGACGAAATCTCAATATTTAATTTCCTTTATCCAGATTATGAATTTTTATACCATTCAAAATATTAGGTACCGACAGTGGTGACAATAGTTTTCATGGCAAACCTTTTTCGTATCTCATGCCAAACTAATTTAGAATGAAAATTAAAAAAAAAAATAATTATGTAATAATATGTTCATAATTTATTTTATAAACTTAAGTGATTTTCATTCCTGTTTATCATTAGAAATTTTTTTTATCATCGAGTATGCGTATTACGTTCAGATTTGATAAAACACGAGCAGCACAAACTTTATTCATCTCTGTTTGGATTTGATCACATTCATCGAGGGAAATAAACTTTCACAATATGATGTTGCGAATATTAATAGTATTGAATGATCCATTTTTCAAAAACAAAATATGTTTACAAGTGAGTTTTAAACTTTCAAAATTTTACAATTTGTTACTGTAATTTTTGAGAAGCAAAAAATTGTGTTATTTTCACTACCTATCATATTTTATTAAATGCAACATTATGTAATGAAAATAAAAAATATTTCGTGTTCCATTAAATTTGGCTTGGAGGCATCATTCGTACTAGGTAGTTTGGTTACTCTATGTTATAATCGGTTCAGCTCAAAGTTAAAAAGTTTAATTTTTATATTTTTTTACTCAACAAGTTACCCAGTTAATTCTCTAATCGTCTTAATAACTTAAATAAGTGGTTAAAGTATCCATTGTGATAACTAAGTCTTTTCCTGTTAATTTAAAAAATAATACGCTAAGTTAAAATCAAGTTTCTTCTACATAATATCTATAACCACGGATAGAACATAAAAGTAAACTAATTATTTTTTATTTAATCGCATTGCTTACAATTATTTTAATCAAAAATAAATCTATAAATATTTCTTGATTTAAAAATTTTAAAACAATAAAAAATGTACAGAAGATTAATATGCCTTAACAACTACTGTTTGCAATAAGAAGGAATAGTAGATCGAATTAAAAAAAAGGTTTGCAAGTGGCCTTGCTGCACATTACTCTGTATATATGTATAATATAAAAGTTATCGAATATTATCCAGTTTAAGATAATAAATACTACGTAAGTACCTACATTATATTGTAATAAAACATAAAATGTATATTTGTATAACACGGGGCGTTGTATATGCAATTTTAATACAAGACATTCAAAATGTCAACATACCTTCTTATAAAATATTATGTTGCATTAACATTTACCAGGGACTGGATTCTCTGAATTTGTATATTTTTATAGAACTCGAAGAAATAAAGCAATGTTAATACTTAAAATATTTATCTGTGTTTTCAAGAACTAATAGGTAAAGATAATAAATTGTAATATATAATATGGTTGAGACAATATTAATGCGTTGTTCTTATAACAAAGTTTGTTTATTTAACATCTGCTATCCAACTGATATATTATTCAACACAACAATAATGATTATTTGTGCATCTCTTACTTCTAAGAATGACTTACTAATAATTACACATAAGAAAACTAATAACTAGGTTAACAAAACTCAGTCAAGGCAGCGTCATAGCTCGCTCGTCCGACAGCTGTCTCATAACTATCTATAGAGTGGGGTAGGCTCACTGGTTACTCCACTTTTTACTCAATAACAAGGTATCGACAACAGTTTGGTTCACAATATAAATATATCTATATATAACAAATTACAATTTTTTTTAATAGATGGAGTCTATATAATATTAATTATTATTATACTTATACTCAATTTATTATGCATAGATTTCATTTTTAAAATCGTTCTAACATAATATTACTCATAATACTATATTATAATATATGTACAGATTATCATAATATGCATAGTAGTTAAAATATAGATAGATCATACATAGATCATAAAAAAATCCACCAGTATCGACCCATGTGGTATTTGTGAGTCCATCGGAACATGAACCTCCGACCACCTCACATAGCAGAGGTCTATAATTGGGGTTTTTTTAAAGCTTGGAATGGTTTGTGATATTGATAGTGAAAGAACCATTGATGGGGATGTTTTATTTGAATAGGAATAAGATTGTGTAAAGCTCATAACTGAAACAAACCTAATTTAACGTATACAGATTATTTTTTTCACGAAACTCAAATTTCAATCTTTGATGTTCCCGTTGGCTGAAAGTTTGAAAAAATATTTTTATTAGGACTTTAAGTAATATTATTGTACATTAAACTTTTTCTAAGACAAAACCAACGATAAGTTAAACGACGCTATGAACTTTTGTAAATTTAAAACTTTTTTAACATTAAATCAACCATTTTATATTTTGAAGCATATTTTACTTTTAAGATTCAGAATGAAAAGAGAGGGCTAAGATAATGTTTGTTGGACTTAAAATATGAAATGATACTAGAATGACGGTATAATGCAATATTACGATACAATTTTCGAATTGTTCACGTTTTCTATACAATTTTGAAAGTTATTGAAAATTGAGAAGAAAAAACTGAATTCAAGTGCAATTAATTTCGATGTTTATTTTTTCTCACGATTTTGATTCGACAGAAGCCATTATTTATGATATTTATTCTGGAAAAAATCGGATCTTCATAAATAAAACTGAGCAACAGTGCAGTTGGTCCCATACGTTTAGGTTAAAACGTCATTTTGATATTAATGATCTCACCCAAGCATTGAATCATAGTCGTCGGACTATACATTCCCAATAGTCACACAAGACTGAAAAAATGGTATACAAATAAAATAAATAAATAAAAAAAATTCTCAAATGAAAATAATTAATAGTGATCCACTGTATACTATTGAGTCGGAAAATTCTAGTGAAAACTTAAAACGAAATATCTTCAATTGTTGTACATTAATCACGGTGAAAAGTTTTCTCAAAAAGTTGCCAAATAAACTTTTCTTTGGAAAATAAAATAATTTAATAATCCTACGACAATAATATTGAATGTATATTGTATACGACTAAAGTCAATAATACATAGTTGTATAAAACGATAATCTTGTATCATCCACTTATTCATACAACAAAGTGATTCGTTTAATGGGAAAAACACATTTTATCGAAAATAAAATAATATTTTTAATTAAGGGGGCTCCAGCGTATCATGTTTTAAGGAGTAATATTTAGGCAATTCACATAACATGAATATTTGGGCTATGTCTATGTGTGAGTAGTAAATGAACATTAGTGTGGGTAATCCATTATCGCGTGCCACGGAATATCGGTCGACAGTATTACGAATTCCCAGAACTACGTATAATTAAAATGCTATAAAAATGACTAAATATGTTCAATTGCGCGCGTTATCTTTTACTATTATATTACCTACTCACTACTCGGCTTTCGCAGCAATTCGCAAAAATGTACAATTACATTATACTACACAAGAGAGTCACTTTGTTATTTCATAGTTATGATTATGAACTATAACCAAAAAATGATTTGACAATCAAATGAATAATAAAAACATTAATAAAAAAGGGTTTCAATTTCTCGTAAATATTATATTTATTCATTCAATATTAGACTGTCTTTTAAAACTTCAGATAAAAAGTATTCTGTAAAAAACGTTGTTAGTTGAGACTTCATATTTTTATCCCAGAAATCATCGTCTTTTTCAATTTTTTCATACATCAAACCTGTACACAAATAACTTATTTATTATACATTTTAATTAGAATTTAATTTGTAGACATTAAGAAGTTTATTTTTAAAAAATTCATATTAGTATCATTTTTAAGTTTTACTTTCTGGATTGCAAAATTTTTCTTTTTCGTATTTTTAGTTAAAAAATGTTTTCTGAAAATGTATTACAAGTTACAACCTTTAAATTTCAAATTTCAAACAATTATAGACAGATAATTAGTTGAAAACTTATAAGTATTTACAGGTTTTGATGAGCGTAATTCTACAGACCATAATTTTTATGGTACCTCAGCACATATACTACGCACATAATACTTTAAATAAATATAACTAATTACAATTATACTCTTTCGGAATTCAAATTTTTATCTTTAGTAATATTTTAAGAAAATATTCCGCTTAGGAATATGAAATTAAAAATAAATATAAACGCGTTGTCATTAGGAAAAAAAAAGAAAAAAACATGAAAAATATTACGATAAAAAAATACAATTTTGTTTAAATAAATGCCGATTTGTGACCTTTTCAAATTATGTAAAAGAAGTATTTCCAAAAACGTAAATATTTTTCGATAAAATAAACGTTTACCCTGAAAATAATTACCTTGTATTGTATAATATCTACATATTATGTGGTGATGAAGAGAGCGAGGTTTCCGTTAGAAAACAGTTGAACGAATACTACCACGTGAGTGAATATACTGTGTAATATATTTATTCCAATAAATATTAAAATACATGTTTTGTATCGATTGTATAGGCAACATGAGACCTTCTGACGTTGTAAATTTTTTAGTAATCTATATCTTACACGTTGTGATATAATACTCGTCTTATAATCTTATAATAGGTTTATTAAGAACGTTGTATTATTGTAATTTTTTAATTAAAACTATTAACAGTCCCGGGGTGGTTAAGAGTACGATACCTTCGCGAAAAAGTGGGTTTGCCACAAGTAACGATAGCCGACGGATATTTTCCCAATCCTCTTCAGTAGTAGTTGACCTCTGTTTACAGGACATTTTTCAGAATTTTCAAAAATCACTTCTCCCACCCCGAAGCGTTCGCGACGCGATTGATTTAAGCAAAATAAAAAATCGTTAGCATTCTCCCTCTCCCTTAAAACCCGTCATACCCCTATAATTACGCGGTCGACGTTTTATTTCTGGAATTCTGTACCCGCCAAAACCGACGTTGTTTTAAGACTCGAAGTAATTAATAAACGTAATATTAATACGAAATATCAGCAAGGTGGAGGGCTAATAACACGGCTGCAGCAAGATATATAGCGGCAGACGACCCGTCGACGTCGTCTTTGGCCCGACCGTATTAACCACGCATGGCGTGAGGCTAATAACAGTGACCTACCTACCTATACACACCGACGGGCTATACCGTATACCCGGTTACCCGAAATTATACGCACCGCTCAGTACGTTACTTATACTTGTTATGTATACATACTGCAATGTACAACCCTGTTGATACGCATCGATCGCGTGCCAAGAATAACATTTAATAATAATATTATTATATAACATAGAGCGGCACGAAACACCGCCGACGACCACCGATCACAGTCCCGTAATATATTATTACCACATCATGTAGACGCCTGTCTCGTCGTTGTCGTCGTCTTCAAAGTTCTGCTGTGATTTTTACCCTTGAACATAGGTAACAGTATGCGATAATAATATGACTGAACATTGGCCTTAGTTGACCCAAACACGACAAATAGCGATGAACGTGTCTCAAGACAATCTCTCCAGTAGAAAAAATGCTCCAATTCCGAGAGAGTTATCTGGTAGCAAATTGGATCTGGTTTGTACTTTGGGTGAGTCAAAAGTAGAAACACCCGAGTACTTTAAAAAATAATCAGATGAACAAATGATCTATGATAAAAAATTAAGTTTATTCAACCATGAAGTGATTTTCTCGGTTAACCCCGAAAGATAAAAGGTCGCAAATCGACCCAACCACGGTATGACACCAAGTAAGATCTAAACGTAACAATAATACACTATATATTTACCTACCTACTTATGAATTATAACACGTCGTCGTTATCGTTCGTATAGCTCATCTGAATATTTATTACGTATGTTTTTGAAATATTCGGTAACAACTTTGTTTTGACCATTGGATGAATAATTCGAAAAACACATCCTCTCTAAAATGAAAAATCTGTAATGAATTTTAATTCTATGTAAGAATCGATATCAATGAGATATTTTTTCTCTACGAGTAAAGCATAATTTATTTAAAAATGAATTAATTTACACAGATTTAGCATAATTTATTTTGAGACCGATATAAGCCGCTATAATCTAACTCAATGGTTAAATAGCAGTTCTGTACAGTTCGTTGGATAATAGTACTTAGTAGGATGTTGATTATTCACGGCTTTGAAATGTTTTTAGATTATTCATTATATTATAGTCACAGGTATTATGAGAAAGTCATGAAACTCTGCAATAATATGTTATTCGATATGAATGAAGTCTATACCCATATTATGCACGTGGGTTTATGCATCTCCCAAAAATACCGCATAATAATATATAGAGCTCCGACCTAATCTCTATTTTCCAAGTTTAATATTGAATGACTTTAAGTTTGATCCCAAATGAACTTTCACGCGCATATGTATGAAAATCGCATTATACGCGGTTAACGTATATATAATATCCTCGTCAGCTCCATCAATATTAATCCGACCGCAATGATGCTAAGACGATTTCCTGAGCAGTATTAATAAACTCACGTCCTGTCGAACACTGCTATGTAATATAGTTTCAAAAATCAATTTACAATGTCTTATTTCGGCCAGTGGCCATTTGTATGCACTGAGTGCCCGATATATACATACACATGATATAAATGAGATGTGTAGTTATATGCACATTATTATTACCATCATTTTGGGCAGTCAGAATAAGGGAACGCCTTATAGAGTATTGGAAGTAAGGATAATAATGCAGAAGAAATTGCAAAAGATAATTTTTTTATGTAAAAGTAAATTGCACATTTATCATACGATGTAAAATATTGCGCACCCCCAAAAATATTGGTCCAATGTGTTGCGATTGCGTCTTCGTCAATAGCTGCGATTATCCTATTCGATGTATTCAAAACTTTTTTGTCGCAATACTTCTTAAGTTTACTTTATAGTAATGTTATGTTTAGATAAACCATTGCGAAGCTAATATAATTTATTGTTTGATACCGAGACATAGCTGTATAATGACGTATTATAAATATCTTTTACAACTACAACTATAAACTCAGTTGATAATAACTATTATATAGTCCCTTAATTAATACTTGATTATATAACACATTTTATCACGATATCCGCCTCGAGACCACACCCCGCTTTAAGCTCCGTCAAAACTTCAACCGGATTCACGCCAATGCGCATCACCATGAGCTTTCGAATAATTTGAAGATAACGACACGAACTCGACGAGTTCTCCGTACTTAAGTTCGTTTCGGACAAGCCGTAATTATTTATATTTCGCATTGCGATTTTATTTTCCGAAAAACGACTTAATGGACTTTTGAACTTGTTTGGATTGTCCCGTAAAATAGACGTTTCTGCCGCGGTAGAACGCCTGCCTACTTATGTTAATTCCTTACATTTACATTCGATTACGAGTGTCGGTGTTGTTTTATAAACATTTTTATCGTCGAAACGGGAAAACGCTGTTCCCGTACACTTTGAGCACAGCTCCGGCACAAGTTATATACATTATAATATGTTGTTATCGTCGTACAAATAGCGATATGGTAATGATGAACAAATAAAACGCGGAATCAGACTCCGCCCATCTCTGTTTAAAACCTACCCCGAGCTTTACGCCGGTTAAGTTAATAGTGTCTATTTTATGTACCTAAGTATATTTTATAAGTTGGAGTAGTCCTTAATTGTTGTAGGAGGAAAAAAGTTTGATGTTTTTGATTACTCGCGTTAAGCGTTGTTCAATTAGATAGAAATGTTGGTTAAATTTCATGGAGCTCACTCAACCCATTCGCGTGCCAGTAAAAGAGTATATGATCATATTATAATGTGTGTGGTTTTCAGTTTTTCAAACTTTATTGAAAAACTATAAAATTTAGCACAAAAATAAAAACATAATATTATTCATGCATTCACAGCATTTGACGTGAGTCTTTAATTTTTCGAAAAAAAGAAAAAATAATTCAATTACTGGCATAATTTTTTCAATTAATAATTTATATCGATTATTACAATTCAACATTCGTATATAAAATACTATAAGTTATTGGCGATAACTCGACAATAAAATACCACAGAGTGTCACAACTGTTAAATGTCATACATTTATATTTCATACTACATCAGTGACATCACTAACCATTTTTTTGAGGGCATTTTTTGTGTAATTTGATCATAAAGGAATCACGTCAGGGCATTTTTATAGATGTTTTACAGTATCGACATACGGGCCTTATAACTATTATAACACTCGCTTTTCCATAGTTATGGTTTTTTCTTATTAGATAAATATCCAATCTATCCATAAAAATTTGTATACGACTGTTGTTATGTGTTTTTATAACATTTTATTGACCAAAAAATTCCGTTTTTTGAAAGCCGCACACTGACGGACCAAAATATGGCTTAACCATTTTAGAATATTTCTTTTCACATTTATCCTGAAAAACAATAATTTAGGTTCCGGTTTAGGTACGGACTATGGTTTTTGGAAAAAACAAAAATGTCAGTTCTTGTTTTTCAAAACCATAAGTTTCTATTTCTATCAATACATTTTATAATCAATCCTAGTAAATTTGATACAATTCTATATTATGGTAGCCGATTCACGGTGTGCTCTTTTTGTCCAGTCAGCTGCATTGTATATTCGAATTTCCGAAATTAATGTCTAGGTACATGTTATTGAATTATTAGACAATATTTTTTAATAGTAAAAATAATTTAACACTTAAGTTATTTAATCTGAAAATTGTATTTTTCCATACCTTGATCACGTTATTTGTTCGACTCCAGCTTATCAATGTATTGTCTCACTTACAATCGAAACTTATGGTGGAAAAAGAGGAGACATTTCTAGCCGTTATAAATGAATCTCAGATTTTTCGTTCCCAAATTCCAGATTCCAGAAATGTTCTTTTCTTTGTGGTTCCAAGTTCCAATCTCTTATTATAATATTAATATACAACATCTGTACCACTGGTACCAGAAATTAAATTTTATAACCACACTCGAGACCCTTGCATAATTTGTACGGATGCTGGATGTCATTTGTTAGTTAGTAATGTGGTATACCTTACTTTCACTGAGCATTATCCCGAGTAGTTAATACCCTGCAATCTATGATTGTGAAAAATTGATTAATATTTTCTTTCCGGCGAACCGTGAACGGTTTCATTTTCCGTCATTTTAACAATATTATATTATAATATGAAAACTATTTGATCGTTCAATGGGAGGGAAAAAATTATTTTAATATACCCACCACGGTCGCGAATTCAATGCGAATACCTTCACAATTAATATCCATTTTTCATCATCGCTCCTACATAACGGTTTCAATAACCTTTTGACGAAATATTAAATAAATGAAAGTCTATAATTCATTTTAATGAAACTTTTACAAGCAAAATTAAAATTGACATAAAGGTCCATTCAATTAATTTACTATGGGAAAAACTATTTTTATTTTGTACCAACATCAGTTGTTAGTTTGTTACTACTTTAAATTCATTAAATTCCGTTTTTTATTAGGTAATTTTTTTTTTGTATTCACAATATATTTCACATACTTTTTAATTATTTTAAAACCATTAGCTCTCATTTTTATTTTAAATATTTTATCATTCTAATAATCAATTTTATTGGTACATCTAAAAACTACTGTTGTGTAAGATAATATCCATGTGTTCCGAAATTCATCTGCGATGGCATCGATGAGTGATTGGGGTTCCTTTTTAAACCGAAAACATCAGATGTCTTTATCACAGACCTTGTTTAGGAGTAGGTTGATGCGATTTGGTGGTTTTGTATAATTTTTATACTGTAAACATATAATTTTATTCAAAATTTAATTGAAAGGAATTCATTTTATAACACCAAAAAAAATCATTTTCCTCAAAAAAAATTTTACTATGGCATCAGATGAATTTCGGAATACAAGGCATATTATGTAGGACATGGATACGTACAAAATTATTTTAATTTACAACACATATTTCCTTAGTATAATAAATTATTATTGCCAGTCGACAAGATCTTAACACGCTTAAGACAAAACAAAAACTGAAACAACTTGTACCATTATGTTCGTAAAAGTATAATGATTATTTGTAATGATAGTTGAGGACATATTATTGGATACCAAATGAAAACAAACAAATCAATGTAACAGTGTTTAAAACTATTGTTATACTACATTGTGTTCAAGCTTTGAAGTACCTACCACTCAATAATTTAGTTGGATGACCCTGAAATAAAATGAAATTTTTGGGAAGTAACGGGAATACTGAAATACACATTACTAGAAAAGATTAAATGTTTAGGCAACCTTTTCGTTTTACATATAAGAAATGTAACTTACTTTATTGTAATGGAAAATCGATTTATTTCTACAGACTAGGATGTATTCTTTTTTTCAAACAAATTTTGCATAAGAACTTTTATTAATGTTACAAAAATGACAATGTTAGTTTTAATTTATGAATAATCTAATAATCTTTTTTAACTTTTCATTGTTTGCGTAATTAACTATTTTCACTTCCTCATTCGTGTATAAGATAAGATAGAAAAAAATAATTAAAGACAATGGAAATTAAAAACACACTAAAAATAATATGTTCAATTAGATTCCGTTATTTAATGAACATAAGTGTTTATTTTACGACTTCTGACTTCTCTGCAAACAAAATATTTTAATTTAACAACACATTATTCGTGAATCTTAACTTGCTCTAATCATTTCAATTATATAAATAGAAAATACATTTTCTTACAAAAAGTGTTGAAAAAAAAGAAAAAAAAAGTCCATCCTAACGAGTAGAAAAATATTAGTGTGCTATTAAAATGTGCTCTCAAATTTAAAAAAAAAAGTAAGCTGTATTTTATAAGTTCCTACCTATCAAAAGGATTAAATGTTAGACATTTTTAAAAATTTGTATTCTGATACTCGCTCTAATCTCCAATTTCAAACCAATCTCGTCGAGCCGAAGTATTTAGTGGTACCTCTTAGGGCAAACGGTAAACAGTTTAATACGTGATTACACGTCTGTATGTTTTTCGAGTGATATGAAACTGATGACGAAGAACAACGGACAGTGCAGTTGATGTAGGCATACTGCTGAGTGCTGACGTACTGGCTATTACCAACAATTACGGACGGATATGAGTGTGGTTTGTGAATGTATAATACTATTATGTTCATCCGTCATATCATTATTATATATATATATTATATTCAAGCAAACAACAATTACTACTAAAGTGATCGCATCAGCAACAAAACGAGATTGTTTACACGTGTTTAACGTATACGAGAAAAATCTTCAACTCGCACAGACGGCAGTATAACCGATACCGGACCTTTGCTAAAATAACGTTTTTGTGATTTATTAAATTCTTACACTCGTATTGCCTGACGATTTGCCGTGTTCAAAATGTATTTAATATTTTATAATGTGCCCATCGATTAAGCGTATAATCTAATACAGAGTGAATGAAATGTATTATTTGAGTACACAAATGGTTATACATTATACCGCTGTTACTTTCCGCGTGTCGACAACAGCCAAACGCAGCTATATTAATATTTTATTAAAAGGCATTTTTTTACGACTTGGTGAGCTGGTGTAAATCTTAACCGCAGGTAATGTCACGGCTTGGGCTGAGATTTGCTTAGGCTTATTTCACCACGGGATAAAATCCTGGGATATTTGTACCGGGGCCGCGGGGGTAAAATATGCCTAGAACAATCTTACCCTCCTCCCACCGGTAAAAATCTCCAAGAAAAAAGATTTGCCTGTTACACCGGCAACGGTAGAGTCTTTGCGTTCCCCCGTCCACAAACGCAATCGTTCGAAATTACACACAAAAAAAAAACGATAACATGTGTTACCAAAAATTTTCATATTAAAAAGATATCTTTGGGTTTTGATTTTTCTTTATTATATTTTTGCATAGGCAATAACCATAATATTTTATATGTTACACATGCATTATATACAGTTAATAAATAGTAATTTAACACGATTTCTCCGCAATCTATACAACTATTTTACTTTTATAGGAAGATAGGACGGGGTACACACGAACCCGAATGATCAAATAATTACTGTTTCCACGGCGGCACGGCAGTAATTGGGTCGCGAGATAACGTTTTTCATTTATTAAAATCTAAGGTACAGTGCCACACACGCCACGTCTGGTTAACCGACGTCGGGTTGTTTCGCGGTCGGTTCGGGCACACTCGTGTACGGATTTTGGGATTACGAAGGTTTTTCACGTGGCGGTGGGTAAGTGGGTGGCTGCAGCTGTGGCGGTTTGCGGTCGGTTCGGGTGCACAAATCCTCGTCAAACAGAGAATACGTTTTCTCGCCCGCGTTAGAATTATACTCGATACGACACGCGTTGCAGTAAACATCCAAATATATTATATACTTATTATAGCTGGTGGCTATACAATACGTGTACCATAGTTGTATACATACCATAGGCACGTGTCGATAGAGCAAAACGCATTGTGATGAGGTCGATATATTCCGTAATACTGCCACCGACTCAGTATAGATTCCGACTTACTTTTAGAACGAAATAGGCCTGTACAATAATAGTATGATAATAAGTCCGAGGAAACATCACCACACCGCTATAGTACTTCATTAACTGCAGCCGCATATTTGTTATAAGTATTTGTCAAATGTTTGTTTTTATTTAAATTTAAAAATATTAAGTACGAACAAATATATAAGATGGTAGGTCCGAGGAGATTTCATATGCATTCAGCATTGGTCGATTCTGTATTTACTTACAAAAACTAGTTGGAGCTAATGACGATGATGGTAAATGTATAGTCATTTTGTTTCTTAAAGAAGTTAAAAATAGTATAAATATTTTTTCATAAAGTATAATTGTTGTCATTTTTTATTTCACCTAAATTCAGATATATTCTGATATATTAACTAAGTAACAATAAAAGGGTCAGAAAATGTAAAAATTAAATATTATTAGGTAATACGTTGTGTGTGTGTGTTAGTACTAGTATTTAAAAACTTATTGTAAAATATATTTAAATACTTTTAACAAGTATGGATCTACAGGACAAATATAGAGCACTATTTAGTTTTCAGAATATAGTCACACGTCTTCTACGTACTACCTCTTATAAGATAAATACTATAGTGTCCACTTATGATAGCCATACAAACGATAACATTACCGAAGGTCTCCAGGTCAGATGTTCCCAAACCTTTGTACGAGAAAGACCTGCAAGTGGACTTACAGGATATACGTTAAAATACATAAATGTTTAAAAATTATCATAATATTTTTCCGATTTAACATTTCAAATAATGTTGTTTTAATAGTCGTTGGCGTGGTACGTGACTGACCCGCAACATACGAGTGTACCATTCGTCGTATGGAATTTACAACAGACAAAGATTAAGAACCACCTTGAACATAATATTAATTTATCTGTGATGTTGACGCAAACGTAATAATTAATACGATGTAATTATTATTTTTAACAAGTGTTAAAGTAAGTTCATTATAAATATATAACTCGTCTTCTAAACAACAATGGTTTTGACTTCGTCTCAGCTGATAAACATGCTACGTCGTAAAATAATTACTGCTGTAAGTACAAAGTGCGCAGTGTCCTGCACAGTGTCAACTATACAACTTTTTTGAACAATGAAAGAAGATAAAAAAAAAGTGCCGAAAAAAACGACGGCGTCGGACCGAAGGTTAGGCAATTAGTTAAGTCCAATCGTTATCTCGTACAATAGTTACTTTCGTCGAATGATACAATATTGACTTTAATCCAAGTATTGTATGTCCAATAAATATTCTATCCCCGAGGTGGAAGAAGTTGGGCAGACACTAAGTTAAATCATTTGATTTTTTTACAGAGTCAGCGAAGTGGTAGTTTTGTTGAGTTACATAAATAAACACTATAGCATTGTAATCCTACATTATTTTTCCATCTTCATGTGTTCATCTGTATATTTTTAATTGGTAGGATACAGCTCTCGAGTAAATCCCGATTCAGTGATTGTAATAATTATAATTCTTATAATTTCCGACTATCTGCTCAGGCCCTCTTTGTTTAGTTGCATTATATAAAAATATGTACTTGTATTTTTTGATGTTGGATATCAAAACCGAACATAAAAAAGAAAATTGGCCTAAATCCCCGTTAGTCACGGTGTACTATACCTGCTGCAGAGGTATAAAAAAACCTCTATACGCATTGCGGGCTCAGACACGCGAATTTAATTCGATTCAAAACCTAGCTGGGTTTTCGGCATTTACCTACCTACAGCTTTTGTTGCGCGGGGTGTGGCAGATCTCGCAATAAGGCAGTCGCCGGAGAATCTAAGGTCGGCGACCATCGGATCGCCGAAACGGACAGTTCTATTTAGACGTGACCACTGTTGTAGGGGTGTTCGACCCCGCGATTGTGAGCAGCTGTATCAACGATCGCGATGTCATATTATCAGTGCATACACAAACGTATATTATTATAATTATCATGTACATTGTACCAATATATTTTATCGCGGTGCGTGTAAACAAACAAACGGCCGCCGCGTGTTCGGTGGCATTATTTCTTCGGCCATCGTCCGCAAAAGAGGCGGCGGCGGGGGAGGTTTCGCGATACCATCGGCGCAAGACCCTTAAATTAAACCTCGTTGCCGGGGCACATCAATTTTTACCACCCGTCGTCCGCGGCAGGCACTCGTCCGCACGATACGTTGTTTTAAACGTCGCCGGTTCTTCGCCACCGACCCACTACAACACTATTATTATAATAATACGCGTGTAATGTGTATTCATATATATATGGCTGCAGTGTTCAATGTTACTACAACTATATGTTGTGTAATCGCACCGTTTTCGGCCGGCTGAGAAATGCGAAGTGACGTGGAACCTACCAATAAAAGGTGCGTCCGACTGCTGACCGGACTGCGGTACGAAAAATAAAACGCAGACCCGTATATTTTGATTAAACGTTTGCGCCGTGTGGGCAGATGCACAGCCCCTAGGACAGCATAATAATATTGTGCGTTTCGTCAGAGGGGGAGAAGGCCAGCGCCCGTTCTGGTCTGTGATGCGTATGTGTGGGTGAGCGGGTGTGTGGGCGTGTGTGTGCACGCTAACCTTTTTTCACGAATCCGATTGTTATCGCCGCCCTTTAAATCCTGGCTGTACGACGTCCCCGCGCGAGGCTCTTGTGCACAACATTATTATCCTCGGCGTCGATCCTGCAGCACATCGCTCCCGACCAACCATTCATCACCCCACCACCCATCGCTCACCCACCTGCGAGAGGACGCAGTCGGTTTCCCGGTCCGTTTAAACGGATAATGATGATGTGCACGCTCGCGTGTTAATTCGAAACGACGAACGTTTACACGTACAACGCGTGTGTGTGTGTGTGTGTGTGTGTGTGTGTGTGTGTGTGTGTGTGTGTGTGTGTGTGTGTGTGTGTGTGTGTGTGTGTGTGTGTGTGTGCGTTGCACAGAAGCAAGAACGGTGACGATGACGTCTTCTGCAAAAAACGATCCTGCAGGACATGTCGTACCAGCGCATGCGCAATATTCGTTCTGCCGGGACGACGCGTATAAATAAATACCCACTACGGTTGCGTGCGTTTTTTGGTACGATAGTATTGGTGTAATGTTAAAACTGCAATTTGGTGGGGCGAAATGTCTGTTGATTTGTATGATAATTTGTAACAATTTATTGTTTTTCCTAACCGGAAAACGATATTTGCAAAATTGTTATAAGACAGTATCCGTGTAGTAGCTGCAGTTTTCATGCTCGATGACAGTACTTTACGAAAAAATCATAAAAACGCATATTTTTTTTTTATGTCTATACTCCATTTTAATTAAAAGTCTTTCGCACCCCACCGTCATCTATATTCTGTGGTTATCCGAAAGACGGCGAATCGACATCACATGGTTTCATATTTATGCGGTGGACAACCGAACGAGACACGTGCGGTTTTACTGTGTACATAGGTTCCTATATATATATAATGATTATGTAGGAAATAATGCAATTGACCGGAAATCGTGTAGCTCGTGGCGAACCGTTTTTGCGCCGTGTTTCAATAACGTTCTGGGAGCGAATTCCAATAATAACATTATTAATAATATGATTAAAGCACGACGTATAATACGCGATTTTGTATGAAATTAATTAAAATCGTTGTGTCGCGTCGGTGGTTTATACCATTAAATGTCGATCGACATAATATTATTATTATTATTTATTATTACTACAACACGTACAGAGTATATAGCCATGTTTTTCCCCGTACGGTCTCCTCCCTACTCACGCTAGTTTAAGACTGGCGTACGATCAATCGTACATTCAATAGCGGCCTCAGTTTTATGAATAATACATAAATTTACATCACTTAATTTGGCATGTTGGAGAGCTATGTCGATTCATTATTTTATTTTTGTGGCCCGTACTTAGGAAGCAGCTGAACGTGAGATGGTCAACGTTGTAACCATATAAACAGGTAGAGTATGTAACAATAATATAGTGCAAAAGTGCAACCTTGAATGTGATGTAGCCAAATTGCCTAACTAAAACGCCGTGTGACTATAATATTGTATTATTGAAATTAATACGTATAACAAATATCATCAAACCCGTATAAATAATAATACAATATTATAGTTATTATGAGATATTTTAAAATTGCTGCAATTAAAATCGTTCTGATTTATGAAATATAATATTATTATGAAAAGCGACACTCTCAAATTCCCGCAATGTAGGCTTAAAACTGAGATCAATGTGGTAATGCGACCGACACTTGAACTCAATACCGTTAGAACTCTCAACAGTCTTAAATATCGATAACACATAATTGCAGTAAGTACGTGTTCAAATATTATAACTACATAAACGACTTAAACTTTTTATCGAATCTGAATAGAAACTGCAGTGAAACTATACCGTGTGACGTGTTGATCGTCACGACCTTACAACGCTAATACAACACTCTCATCCGAACGTAGTTTCAAGTCCACTGGTCTTGAATAATAATGACATCGTGGTTTGGTGTAATATAGTCAAATTAGGAGGAATGCATTTCACGACCGTGATTTTAACACAAAACATACGTTATAGAGTGGGCGGTCAGTGAACATTATTTTCCGTCTCGTTGCCCCCGACGACTTTATATATTAGTTTGAAACATATTATTACCCATTTCGTTGGAGTTTAAAAGTTTTTTTTTTTACTTTGAGTGTGGACATTTTGTCGCTGTCGACTTCACTAGGGTTCCAAAAGTGTTGGGATATTTGTGTATTATAATTTGTGCCAAAGAAATTCCAAAGAAATGTTGAATACCACTCGAGTCAATAGTAGTTAGCAAAGCGAATGTCTCAATTGTTCCACTGCCAAAAACATATATTGTCCGACAAACGTTGAAAGTCAACTAACAATTTACAACAAATTACCAATACTTATGTTTGACACGCGTGACTCCTAAAATGCCGAACATGTGTTTGTCAAAGCAGTCCACGTGCATCAATCTCATGGACGAAATTCCAATTTGATTCCCTTCAAAAATACAACGCAATCGTCGAATATAAGTCCATTGTTAATAATAATATCAGTATTATTCTCGCCGTCTCGAAAAAATTGACTTTGGTACAGAAAACCAATTTTATCTATATCTATTTTCACTTTGCTTTTTTTTCTATGTGTACGCTCTATTTATCGTTTCTGAAAGACTTCAAGAAAATTATTATTTACACGTGACCTGCAAATGCTTGATATATAAATGTATAAATAAGTATTACATGTATCCGTTTTAAATGCTACAAAACATATTTCCCCGTCGTATATTATAAATTGTATGATCAATCTGGTGTGACATACTGAAGTACAAAAAATCAGGTCTAAACGATAATTAATAACGAATTTTGTGGATAAAAAACACCACCACACGATATGCAATTTTTAAATATAAAATTATAAATTGAAAAATTCCAAATATTTATTCGTATACTAAAACGCCCAAGTCAAAACCGTGTAAGTAGGTTCAATTTATTATTCACGTGTGCGTGGCCGGAAAAAAGGGATATACCACGGCAGTCAATCAAATTTAATATCGACGATGAATAAAAACTATTTTTTTTTTAACTGTATTAACGATAATTGGGAGGTTTTACCCAAATTCATAATATACGTTCGTTTAGAAATTCGATTAACTCTGCAGCCGTGATATCAAAGTAAAAATGGTTTCATGCCCAAAAAATACCAATTATATTAATTATATTATAGTACGGAAAATGTTGTTGTCATTTAATTTCTCGTTGATTCCGGACATTATTGATAACAAAAACAATGGCCACCTATCACAATTTCCCAAAACTTAATCAACCTTTGATCGTTCAATGGCCGTCCCTATTCAAACAATTTGTAATTGGGACTTCCGTTTAACTCAAAGTACCTTTGTTTCAAAATAATATTTTATCAAATGCACAGTATAATTATTTTTGAGTAATACAAAATTATTGCATAAGTACCATATTTTTCAATATGTTTGTCAAACCCACGTTCTACTGAACTTGTTTTTGAAAACAGAATCGTTATAAAGTACGTGCACCAAAATCAACAATTTAGATATAACACATTTCGATTGGTGAACACAAAAAACTGAATAATGTAGATTGTAGGTAACTATATCATAAAAAAAAAAAGTAAATAAGTATGATAATATTACATAATATATGTAATTATTGCTATAGGGATATTCTAACCTATAAAGCAGAGGTGGCCCACCCAAACAATTTTGCTGGCCATTTTTAAAACGCATTATAATTCCGTTGGCCGTATAAAAAATTATATATCACTAAATTGGATCTAATACAGAAATATTATAATTATACAATTTATTAACAATTAGCTGGTAAATATTATATAGGTTGTTTTTATCTTTACAATTTTCAGTGTAATAACACCGATTCGATGATGTCAAAAATATTATAATTGTACCCAGCATCGACGTTGTAATACTGCCGCCACATTGTACGACATTTTGAAATATTCTACGCTCACCTATAGTCAATATAAAGTATAAACTAACATTTTTTACATACGAATTTTCTCAGAAAAATTTAAGAAAATGTAGCTGGAAATAAAATTATCCAAGACTAGCCGTGGATGGGCCACTCCTGATCTAGTGTCTATGAGATAGTATATTTTCGTATAATTACACAGTTATACCTAAGAGATGTTCATCTTCATATAAAGAATTCATATTTTTAATTTAACTGTATTTTTAGTTATAATCTGAGCCCAACTTTCATAAGCGAGTATGAATACTGCTGTACACAAATTTTTACTATAATAATACATATTTGTATATCTAATATCATTTTGGAATAACCGAACGTTATTTTTTAACGAATACTGACAACAATACAAATACTACATTTTAATATAACAATATCATATCATTAAATTGTGTTCTGTCTATTGTTTTTGAGTTATATATAAAAAGAAATATCTACAAAAACGTTAAATATTTTCGACAACATGAGTTGCTTTTCCTAGAGAATAAATTTCAGCTCGTATAATATTATACAATGCGGACCTCTGGGTTTATGGTAGGTATATTATAGCAGCAGCTCATTGTTAGCACTATAAATGGGTCGGGAAGGAACCGTCTCTATCCGGCGGCGCTCGTTATAATATTATGACTTTTCAATATTATTGTGACGACACATGTGTGGACAAGAGTGCTGCACACTCGACGTAGTTTCATCATCACTATGATCGGATGTATAGCTAGAAATAGAATATTTGGTTCGCTGTAGAAACCTTTATATTATACTCGAGGATTATAGTATAGTATTATGTATAATACTATGATGTTGTATAATATAACCTTTGTCGGATTGATGGCAAGCTAGAATGTCGGATTCATAGAATCATTTTTTTGTTTACTAATTATACTTCCAGAGCAGTTTTTAATTATAACGTAAACATCTTCGGAGGTTCAATTTTGTGTAACGCGCGTTCAAAATTATTGTAGAATACATCCGTGTGTGTGGTCGCACAAGCGTACGATTATAATAATATATTAAAGTAAGCCGACAAACCGCTGACGTGTGGCTTTTACAACGACGCCGCCGTCGAGTAAATCATTTTAAATTGTATTTTATTTAAAATTGTAACACATTTAAAATATCCAATGCGACGGGGTATATTATATTTACAAAGACTATAATATTGTCAACCAGGTTTTTTTTCTCATTAAGTTTGTATAGGGCAAATCACACTGTTTCCACCGATATTAGAATAGGTACCTAATATTATTGCCTATTGCCATCCGGTCCGATGTCCAAAACAATTCATCCAAAAGTCACATGATTCGTAATCACCGGCCATGATACCGGCACTCGTATAATTACCAGTTATTAAGGTCCCACATATTACGGTAGGTAGTTGTTTTAGGAGACGGTTCCACCTCGAGACTAGTTATTTCTTACCTCTTAGTTCCGACTTATAATAAATGTCGGCCGTCGCCTTAACAATAGAAATCATTGCCGTGGACCTCTGTAGGTCATTCCCAGACTGAGCATGATATTGATTTATTTGTTGTAGTTTAACGTAAATGTAATACAGTCGACTCTCGGCAATCCAAAGTTCAAAGGGGTAGAAAACAAAACTGCTAGTAAAAATGTCGGGGTACTGGTTTGTTATAGCCCCGCCACGGCGAGTGAAAACTTTATAGCCCCGCCACTCAGGTTTGTTATCCCCCCGCCATCCTTATATAATAATAATATAAAACAGTGATATAATTAAAAAAGTTTATTTATTGACGATATAATATATAATATTTAAAAAAATTAATATACATAATATACATAATAACAAACCAATAATAATTGTTGTGCATAATACGTAACACCATATTATATGACGTTTGAAGGATATTTTTTTTAATTTGAGCTACGAGCAGTGGCGGCTCGTCGGGTGAGGCAAGTGAGGCTCAGCCTCATCTAGCTGTTGTAAAGAAATAGGAGATATATACTATAAAATTATAGTTATTTCCATAATCGACTTTAAGAATATTATATTTAATAATTTATTGTACATTTTATAATAGAAAAGCATTTTGTTATCATATAATATTATTATCATGACGAAATGAATTAATTGTTTTGTCATTTTATAATAATTAATATTAACTGCCATAGTACATTATAATATTTATACATACTTCGACACTGTTATCAAAAATCACGACGATGTTCGTGATAGAACGATCTCGACGAAAGCCGAAGAGTGACGAGAGGCTAGTAATATTTAGCCTCAGATGAGTCGGACGGCCGTACGATTATAAAAATATATATCATGATAGTGGGGGAAGTCGGAATATTATTATTAAATGAGACTGAACGTTTCGTGCCTCAGAGCTTGTCGTGATTTCCACTAATAGAAAAAGAAACGGAGAGGTTGTTATCATGTCGTTTAGTGTAAGTGTATATCTACCTATAATAATTTTATCACAAACTAAAGATATTATCGGTTCTTATCGAATAAATAACAATGAACATATTATTATTATTCAATTTTCAATTTTGTACTTGTACTAAGGCTCTAATAGAAGTTTTTAAAGAGCCCTACTTCTTACTTGTTCTATAGTAAAACCATGGTACTTGGTAGTATTCAATTGATTAATAATTTATTGTTCATTTGCCTCGCCCCTCATACGGTAGCCACTGGCTACGAGATAGATCAATGTTTGATTACCGAGAGTGGACTGTTACCTATACCGAGTGTTGTGTTGTTTTTACAAGTATAATGTGATCAGTTCCTAATAACGAAATTACCCGTCTTCTAAACAACAATAGTGACTTAGACTTGGCTTGTAAATTTGATTTGCCCTTTAATAATTGTATCGTGAGTGTCCTGCACAGCCACCGTACCACAATTTTCTCAGATTAATGCGAAAACTTTTTCAATAAATTAATTTTGGTTGTTCATGCATGGAAATTTAGGCAGCGATACCGGAAAAATATTGCAGTTGATAAATAATGAACACCCTTGCTATTACCAAGGTTCATCCGATTGCAAATCGTAAATATTGCGACTACTCTATGATAACGGAAGTGTGGCTGTTTTACCGGAAACGGTGACCATTAACCACTGATTTATTGTTTTAAAAATTTGTACAACTCGAATGGAAACACATAACCGAATTTGGACCGTTCTATCGAGTTTTGTAACGAGCGAAATCGAAGCGAGATCAACCCCGTTCGAATTAAACTACCTTCTGATCTGCTTCGTTTTGAAATATTTCAATCCAGTGACTTGGAACCCAAGACGTTCGGGTCAATTCGCAAAATTGCTGAGATAGTTCCTAGATGCATGATTGCCTGCAAACTAAATTTATCGAGCCAGCCCACTTGTAGGCGTCTGCGTGAGAATTTGTGGCGTGTCACCTTTTGGCGTGTAGGCGTGATTCCATTGATGGATTATTTGTACACGAATTACTGGCGTTTACCAAGTCAGGACTGACATTAATTTTAGAGTCCTGGCAATTAGAAATGTATTCTCAGGGCACTATATTACTATATTGATCGAATACACTCATTTATTGCAATGAATATGTGTGTACGACTCTCGTTTGTTTTCAAAATTAATTTATGGCGCCCAAGTTAAACACATCATAATATCGTAAATTTATAATAATATTCAACCTTACGATATAATATGTATGGAGGTAATGTATATTTATTATTTATAGATGTATACCTACTATTGGTATGCATGATAATAACTAATTGCAACTTCCGACATTCTAGTTTTTCTAATTCATTAAATTATTAAATATATAAACCACATACATACATACATACATACATACATACATATTTTATAAAATACATGTGTTGGCTTCAATGAATAAATGGTGGCCTGATGATAAAATTGGCATCCCTATTAAAAGAACTCAAATAGCACCACTGATATAATATTTCTCGAAGGTTCGGTGTGGTCTTATTTAATTTTATAGTAATATATCATAATAATAACATTAAAACGAAAAACACTTTTTACAGACAACTTTGATTTGATAAATTCCCGGTAGTTTTCTCGATCATAATCATATCGAAGGCGGTAATTCGGTATTATCTGTTCGTTCAAACGATATTGCACAGTCGAAGATCGGCAGCATATGAGCCACAATCGCAGACTGTTATTTTGTCCTAATGCCGACCTTCTCCTTTTATCGACGTCGTTAGGAAACACGGTCTGTGTTAGTGTGACGAGTGTACGTGTAGCGTGAAAATTCTAGCGAAAGGGGCACGAACGAGGCAAAAAAATATTCAAACATAAAAAATAAAAAATAATAATAATAATAAATAAAGGTAAGAAGAAAAATGCAACTCATTATTTATGTTCATTCTGGCTTTAAGAACGACGCGTCCGACATCCCTCGGGTTCGACAGGGTTTCTAGGCAGCCGATAGAATTAAAAAACGCTCAAACAGACTAGACACATAAAGTTGTCGGAGTGGAATTGTTTTTTATGTTCATTTTCGTCCGCCCGAGCGGACACCGTGCTTACTGTGATCCGACGACCGTTATTAGTATAGTCACTGATGCTCAAATGGAGTTCAACTTCGATGCGTTTTTTTTTGTTTTTTTTTTCAATATTATAACATTATATTAACGAGTTGATATTACAAATTCGTGAAATCTATGATACTGTATTGAACTCTCTAAAACGATGAGATGTGACGTTCGTCACGAGCCAACGAATATTATTATTTTAACGACAACTACGGCGCTGTCATAATAATACAGCGATCGAGTATTGAAAGCTTGCGGTTAGATTAATAATGTTCAATCGCATCCAAATCGTAAAATAATAATAATATAAAATATCGATCACTGCAACATTGAAATACGTGTTTTTCGACCACAAAATACGTTGTAAACACGTGTAACTTTTATTTATTTTAGCTATTTCAACTATTTTTTATGATTTACATATTATAGTTCAAGCGTTAACAGCAGTCACTCCGGGTGCAGACACCCCTTTTACAGCATAGTACCTACTTTGTTAATAAAACAATTTTAATTAAACATTATTTATTTCACCAACAACATAGGTGATAAATAATAATTATTATGCATATTATCTTAATTCATATTGTTATTATTATATTTAAAGCATTTTAATAAAATGAAATAATGTAATTTAAATAAATTACTTGATTGAAGCCCCACCCCTCATAAAAAATTCCTGGTCAACATGATTTTTAAAGTTCAGTGACTGTATTGGGTTATCGTAATATGAACTATAACTATGTAATCACACAAAACCTAGTAAGTACTACCAAAATGTACCTACCCGTATCTCATTTAATATTGAATTCGTATGGCATTTTTATTGAACAACGCGTATCTCAATCGTACAGCTACTTTGTATCTACATCATTGTTCTGTAATACCTAGTAAGAAGGTAGCTACTGTATAAGAATAAAAACCTAATTATTATATAACATCATACTATAGCTAAGTACCTATAAGTCACAAATGTGGTTTCGAGTTACAATGTTGTGATAAACTCTTAAGAGATGGACCAGACAAACATAACAGACGATTTTTTAGCTATGTTATAGAAAACTATATCATCGAAATAGTATATTTTGGTGGTTGTAGTGTGGTGGGAAAGGCCAATGCATGGTTTAGGTCACCGTGGCCCAGATGTACACTCGTTAGTGAAATAATTCGCTTCACCGGGTCTCGCGATTTATCTCTATTGAAAACAGATTTATAAATAATATGTAATAATACAATAAACTAATAACCATAATATCGCGGTGGTTATATAACCGATGTATGTAGGTATACCTACACGTACTATATGCACGCAGGCCCGTGCGGTACTCAATAATCAGTATGCTAATTAATAAAAATTATACCGCATACATAATAGGGTTAAAAGAATATCACCGGAAGGGTTTGACCCATAAAACCATACCCGTCGTGTTACGCATGCGATATTTATATTATATTATATTGTTTGTCTCCATACACACGATATAGCTGCATTGAAATATAAAAACAATTTATCATAATATATTATTTATATTTTCGGTATTTTTATAATATTGTGTAATAGTATTATGTATTTTTTTCAGTAACACGACACGACGCTAATATCATGATTATCGAGCACCGTTTAATACGTACCTAAACATTTCGCTAGTAGATGTTTGATTCGTTTTTCAACTGTTCGAGTGGAAAAATATAAAATATTATAATATTATGTCTTTCGTATGACAATCATAATATTTTTAATCAAGTCGGATCAGGTCAAAATCTAGTAGAATATTTCGCAAATTTCCAAAGACATTACTGGCATACTTTACTGCAGAGTAATATTAGATTAATGTAAAACATCGAAAGCGTTCGAAAACATCTTAAATTAAAATAATAATTTAATTTAAAACTTCCATTCAAACTCAATATAATTTAAAACTTTCAAATACGACCGAAAATCGTTATTAAATTTTAAGTGTTTCTGGATAAAACGTTTTTATCCTCCGAGCAAATATACTAAAAATATGTTGAGTAATAATATGTATATTACAGAATAATTGAAAACAAAATGTAAGGTTTAATTTTAGATGCCTGCTATTTGAGCCTAAATCTTCATAATGCTCTTACACAACAACAATATCATAATTTTAATAGATGAAATAAATGATACAATTGAAAGTTACAAAAAAATAAATAAATAAATCTTTATATTGTCCAAATTTGCAATATCTTTTTGAAAATACTTATAGTTTATAAATATAACTATTTAATATATTTTTTTTCTTAAGTCTTTTATTAGCTCTTTATTGGTTTACATCACGTTCAATTCCAACAGTACAAAAAATTTAAACATTTTTTACGCGTTTAATAATAATAATATTTTTAAACATGTGTTACAATACTGTTAACTCTATTAGTCGTCGTATCATTATGCTTTGATATTTTGGTAAATATTTTCAAATGTCAAATTATTTATAAAAGGTTACATTTTCATACCTCCATAGTCCATTATAAGTATTATCCAGCCATGATAAAACCAAAACCATGTTTTTTAATTATTTTTTAAACGTAAACTATTATTTCAGTTCAGTTAAAATATTTACCAAGACTTTAAAAAGGTTTTATGGGACATTTATAAAATATTTTTTAATTTTTTTTTTATTCGAGTATATTATAAACATGATATAGGATATATTTTACCTGTTTTCAGTTAATATTAAAACTTTTCGTAGTCCAATTTTAGTCAATTAATATTTAGAAACGTAATAAAATACTTTGAATGACCAAAAACATAAAAATAAAAATTTAATAGGTGCTCGAATTACAATATTAATGCCTTATATTTGTTAACATAATGCGAATGGATATAGCTGGTAAGTATTACAATGGTCCGTACGTGATGTAATAGAACAAATGATTTTAAGTATTGCTTTGTTGAATAAATTATATTAGTGTTTTGTATGTAAAGCGTTTTTATTACTTTATTCACAACTATAAAAGTAATGGAATATAATGGTTCTTAATAAAAAAAAAAACAAAACAAAACAAAAATCAAAACAAAACACAAAAACAAAAAAAGTAATAATATGTTCTACATAACTTTTTAGAAGAAATTGACGACTGTTCGAAAACTTTTTTGTATTTAATAATTTAAAACACATGCCGTTAAAAAAGTAGGTACCTATGCCGAAGCGTTATTGCACTTCTGATTATTTGTATTATTACCTAATAGTTTCGTTTTTACGTTTTAAACTATGAAGGTGGAAAAGAATGAATTTTTACTTTCTTTTTTTTCATTTTTACTAACTATCGTTCCTATACTGAATATACGCAAAGCTAGCCATTTTGTTTATATTGTACTTGTCGTGTTTATATAGGCATAACATTTATAAAGAGAAAATACGATGTACAGCCGGTACAGCCGATACAGCTCAATTATAATATATTATATTATCATTTTGGCAACGGTCAGTAATTCGGTCAGTAATTAGTTCGGTAGTATTAGTAAAAGTAGATGTAGTGTAAAGAGGATTTTCGACTGGGAGAGGCTAATATTTTCTCGGTCAAAAAGGTTTAAGAAACATGTAATTTAAGGACACCATAAGCTGTAGTTCTTATACCAGATTAAAAATACATGGAAAACATTTTTGTTTTTTTAAGCATTTTAAATCTAAACTTTGACTCGATTTGTTAGAATCACGACAATTTTCAAATTATTTTGTAGTTAAAAATGTATGCAATTTTAATTTCATTCCCTACAAGAATGTATACAAGTTACCTCTTAAGTTGTTCTTACAGCTATTTAAATTTATACGAAGAAGTGTACATACAGAATAAAAACAAAATTAAAATTTGCAACCGAGAAACGAGACATTTTCTCCAAAGGCTTTATTTGTATCGATATTATTGTAAAAAATGGTTCGATTATATTCGTATTATGTTCGTAATATATTGATAGAAAAATTGTTGGAAGTATGCAAATCCGAGAGAATTTAATATCTGTATAGGTCACTAGGTCAATATAAGAGGAACAACACTCACAAAGAAATAATTTGGCGAACCTAGGATATTATACAGTGAGAAGTAGTTTATATCAAGCTGGCTACTGTTAAGAGACTAAAAACGAAACTCGGTATATGGATTATTTATGACCCATCATTGTGTGTATTTATGAGACTTGGTCCACCACAAACGACTATGAATTAAAGCTCCTGGCATTTGAAAGAAAAATCTCGAGAAAGAAATACAGACGCACGCTAAACCCGGAGTCGGAAAAGTTCAAAAGGAAGAACAATTAGGAGATCAAAAACGTATTCAAAAGACTAAATATGATGCAAAGATTTGAAGAAATCCAAAAGGCTGAAGTGGGGCATGTCTCCATGCATACCATGCATTCATTGATACGTGTACAGTTTCAGTCAACAAACCATATCGAAAGAGATCATTAATATGCACGTGCCGGCCTTGTCAGAGATGTTTAGCAGACCGAGTGAACGAGGATCGGATTGGTTAATATGGAACGAAGGAAATCAAGATGCACAAAACCGCGAACGATCTAGTGAATTGGTAAAGGCAGCAAAAAAACTTCGTGGCCTGTGTAAAGCCCGACAAAAAATATCATTATTAGGTGTCGTAATAATTATATTATATATCAAGGGTGGCTGACCTATGGCACGAGTGCCAAAAGGGTGACAAGTTGTCAAAACTGTAACGGCACCCAAAAATATTATTATTTCATTGACCAATATTTGGTATAAAAGAGTTTAACAAAAAAAAAATTCTTTATACAATCAATATTCAAGTCAACATTGTAGTTGGGAAAGTTAATATTCCACAACCAATGAATTTAATCAAATCAAAACAGAGGAATAATACATTGATGGATGGTTCATGATAAATTTGCTAGTGTTCAAACAAGACATTTAAAACTAATAAAATACACAACCTATATAAAAAAATATTGGTGAGTATTTTTAAAATATCAGATTACCGAGAATTTTTTATTGAAACATAGCTTTCAATTTCTAATTGAACTTTGATTGCAAATTATTGCACACAACCCGAAAAACAAGTTCGCCACTCCAAATATAATATTTTACTGATGTTATTTTTTTATTATTATTATACTTTTCAATCTTAAAGGTATGTTGAAAACAACGTGACGCGTAACAAAAATTATTGTTAGTTGTGTTGCCTAAGCGTGTTCCGTTAATAATGACTTGAATGATGGCTTTTCATTTTTTTTTTTTCCAAAACTGTATTACAATAATATAGCTAGTAAACTGTTCTCTTGCAATTATAGTAGTTATTTCTAAACCAAGTGGTGGTATTATTTAATTGTTGTTCGAGTTTGCCCTTGTTTAATCCCTATCGTCTTCTACAGAGTCGCAAGTCGCGGATAATACAGCGACGTGACGATAATAATATGCACAATATTAATATTGGCAATGGCCGACAGTAGATTTGCCAGCGAATAATATACATTATATTATTTTAATACCAAACACGCGACGCTTTTATGGCATTACAATAATTATTACTATTATGAAAGTGATCCTAAGGTACATTTTACGTACTATACAGGGTGTACAGCGGTGTTAATTTACCGTACACTTTATTTATTCGATATGACAGTGCAATATTAAGACATCCATAAGACCGTTTTCCGATGCAGAAAACTACCCTATACTACCCCGGCATACTACCAGTAATAATAATAATCAGAAACTGTTTCACAACAATATTTTTCGTGCTAGAATATTGAATACACTAGAATCGATACGACGATATCGATGTGTCAAAACTAAAGTGTTTCCACAATATCTATACATCACTCCTCACTCCAGAAAGAGACAGTAATTACTTCGATGAAAACCCCGATACTTTCAAGTGTCCATTACAAAAAAAATAATATTTGCATGTTTGTAAATAATCATAATTTATTACCTCCGGTTTGCATCTTTATACTATATTGATAATATATTATAATACGATATAGACCCTAAGGAGGTACCTTTTTTTTGTGTGGTATAGCAACTGAGGTGGGAACCACGATCGTATCACTTCCACCTCTGAGCAGTTGACCGTTTATTGTACAATAGCCAACCTGAAAATTATACAAAATCATCAAACAGGGACTTATAAATTATGCATATTCCGTAGTGATCAGAGCCTACATCATTCACAAGAATAGGTTAGGTTAGATTCATCTAATCGACCTTTCCAATAGTCATCTAGCACACTCTCCGTCCTTGACCTTGGCGGTCAAGATGTCTTTCACTGACTTGTAGAACACTCGGTAGGATTCTTCAGCCTCTTACAGAGCCATATCCCTCTAGGTCATGTCAGTGGAATTATCGGAAAACACATGTCCATCGTCCACCGAACAGATCTGGCACATCAACTGCGGTCAAAGGGCGCCCGAAGCTCATTGCGTCCCATCTAGGGCATTGGAACAAAGTGTGTTCAGCAGAGTCCGAGATGATGGGAAAAAGTGTCCAAGATGGTAGGAAAATATGTCCTAGGCGCAGCTAGCCACTGGGTAATGGAGGTACTTAATATTAAATAGTACCTAATATGTTTTCGAAGACGCGATCACTTACCCGTTGTTTGGCACCGCCCACCCTGCTGTCACGACAAAATAGTAAGTACAATTATGATACATAAATCGATATCGATAGGTATTGAAAACTGTCTTTGATAACATATCAAACCATCGATTATATTTGTGCATCGCAAATAATAATATCACACAAACGTGTAGAACATTAATATTACTAAGTACAACGAGGACCGCTGTCCGTCTTATACATAATATACCTTTGATTAGTTTTTAAAAACGATTTCATAATTGTAATTCTTGAGCATAAATTTCTCTAAATTTTTACTTATCTTATCTTTTTTTTACAATTACAACTCGAGCGATGGTTGGCCGCACGAAAAAAATCTGTAAAAGCGTTTGGTGAAAATAAATTACAAGTGAACGCCATTTCAGTAATACCTATTATATTAAAATCACATGTAAAGATATTTATACGATTCGTCTTTGAAACGAATTCGTAGCCCAAGAATTTTCATACTATGGTTGTATCATAGTATCCAAAGGTGGGCAATCAGTAGAACTGGGTACTTAAAAGTTTAAGTTGAGTTAAAAAGTTAATTTGTATTTAGCTTACTAAGTAGGAAGTTATTTATTTTTAGTATAATATCACCATATTATTAATAGCTTAACTTTTTAAAGTATCCATGCTATAGTGTATACTATGTATAATCAGGGCTAATAGCTATTAGGTCTTTTTCAGTTGAATCGTTTATGTTCATCTACCTAACTGTATACTTAAAACTCACTAATTAAGTTTTTTTTTTTTGTCTCACTGTATCAGTTTAAAGCACTAATAGTAAAAGAAAGTAATGTGATTTAATAATTTTGTTGATACAAACGTGTAATTATTTCTTAATTATTAATGCAGCTAGTGTACAATATTAAAAAATTTGTAGTATGCATTTTTAACATAATTATTAATAATTATTGTACAAAAAAAATTGAAAAATTGCTGAACTACTAAATTGTGTAATTGAAATTAATTAACTTATTACTTTTCTGCATATTCGTTTCGAACGAATTGTAAATTGTTCTCGTCTTTCATTCTCTCTCACTCTCTCTCTCTCTCTCTCTCTCTCTCTCATTCTATTTCTCAATATCGAAGTGCAGAAAAATCAGAATAATATGAGCATCGCGTAAATCAGGCCGACGATTAACCAGTGTCGCTGTGAATTTGTGATTGTTAATACGATAATATCATAATCACGTATAATATTATTTAATATTAATATTTAACACCGCCAAGCGATAGTATCTAATAATATACGTTCGCATTATTGTACCGCATAATAAATAAATTATGATATTGATACGCGCGCGTGTGTCGACTATAATTATTCAAATTTCAATTGGCCAATGAAACCTAAATATCGTCGTTTACGTCGAATTATAGAAAACTATACACGATTACGGTTCACCGCCACAACCTCCACCACACCCCCACCGCAACGTTCCGTAGTACTGACGCCACTGCGGTGGCGGTAGGTAACCAACCCTCTCACCAACCCCCTTCCCAACACGCGACACAGTTACCAAAAGTTTCTGGAGACCGATAAATTATCTGATTTTATTGCTCGCGATAAATTAATTGAACGGTATAATTTAATATAATAATATACGCCCCCGCCGCCGCCGGTTATAGTATTTCACCGGGACCAGGTGGTCCGACGACGATACATGCCAATTTATATGTGCGTGGAATACTGCAGTGGCGATAGCGAAGCACACCGTCGCCGGTCCCGTGTGGGTGGTGGGGTGTTGTGGGGCGACTGCTGTATCGTGGGGGAGGGGGGAGGAAGTCCTTTTAAATTAAACCCATTTCGGGATGTATTTAAACGGGAGCACTGGCGCGCGATTGTCGCTGTAGTGCGTAATTGACCGCAACACGTTGTTGAACTCGAAACTGAAAAAAAAAAACCAAAATAAATAAATAAAACTTAACGTCAATTTTTTCCCTACCGGTCGAGAAATATTAATCGTTATGAGTGTTTTCGGCCGTAAATTCGATTAAAAAAACCTCCAACGCGCACGCATTTCCGAATGAGTCGTACAAATTTTTTTATGCATATAATATAATATACTATAATATACGCTCTAACCATTTATATCCGTTTAGGTTGGTTTTTTTTCAACGTTATACTTTTATCCACCCGCGTCCGACTGCAGCGTTATAGCGAAATATATATATATATATACATAGTTTGGTACTAAAATAATTGCATTAAAGCAGTGTACCTACGTATATTATAATATTATGATATGCGATGCGTTTAGGAAAAAAAAAGTTCAAGAAAAAAATAAACCGAAACGCGCAGCGTCGCTTCGCATAATATATTATAATTTATAATATTATAGAGGTCACCGTGTACAAAAAAATTAGCGCGACACTGCGTACAACTCGGGAAAATTTAATTTTGTCATGGTATGTGTGTGTGTGTGTGTGTGTGCCGTGTGGGCAACGACAGTTATAATACTATACAATATTATGATCGCATCATGAAAGTCACTATAATATGGACCAAAATATTTATTAAATATATCTATGTAATATAATATACTACTAACCTTAGACGTTCGCCGGTACTCCATTACTATATAAATACACTTATTGTTACTGTTTTAAAAATCCAGACGTGCACAATACGTGGCCAAAGTATTGGTGAGCACAACTTCAAATAAGTCACGAGCAGCGACACTGCAGGGCTGGGATTTTATAACAATAAAAAGTACTACAATATAACATAATATATCTTAAGATATAGTTACGAGCTTTGTTATACATTAAAAACATAGGAAATAGAAAAAATAATTGTTTTATATTAATGATTCATACAGTAGATTAATTATTTGATTTAAGATCATATTATATTTTTATGAATTAAATTTGTAACAATTTAAATCTATAGTTTAAAATCGAATAAATGATAATTAATATTAAAATTAAAACAAATACGAGTACATTTTTTATCTGGTAGCTATTTATTTCTACTTAATTACCCAGCTTATTCAACTAAAATGTTTGAAAAACACAATAAAATTTAAACGAAATTTAGAAAAAATAGAACCAAAACTGGAAAAATAGCAATAAAAGTCTAAAACGATAAAAATGATATGCAAATAAAACATTTTACTCGGAACCCTTGATGCGTAAAACTAATGTAAATTTTAACCGCCATTTTTATTTGCATCCTCTAATAACTAGGTACTAGCAAATACAATAAAATCCTAGCCTTGGACAGATGAGCAATGATATTTGTTTCCGCTTGGGCATTACTGCGCTAAATTTTAAAACCAAATTTGATACAACAAAATAAATTGTGACAACATATTTTATTTCTCTTCGAAGAATGATCAATAATTTAGTGTGTTATACAAATAAAAAACTATAGTGAGATAATGGTAATAATGACACAATAGTCGTGACGAATTATATGTTTATCGACAGATCATAATGTAGACAATATAATTAAAAAAGTAATACAAAGACAAACCCTAATCAATTAAGTTCGATACTCTATTGAATTGGTATTTCCGGAAACACAAATAATTAAAAAGTAGATTCTTATGATAGGTTCATTTTATTTTGAAGTTAAAAAAATTACTTTATTATAATGGACCAACGGTATCGGTGTCCAAATAAATAGTACCTAGTCCAAAAATAAGGTACCCAAATGTGAATCGTTCCAATATTATATTATAACAATTGAACTATTTATAATAATCCATAAATAGATTTTTATGTTTTTAGGTAAGAAATTCTGTACGAATAATGAGTCATACACATTTAATTTATTAATTTATTTATTGTATGAAGCATTATTATAACTACAACGCTTTATCACTTTAGACCAGTGGTCAGTGGATAACTATTATTCTGTGGTATGACCACTGTGATAAGTAAATTAAGGAAAAGTCCTAACATAATATCCAATATACAAATTTAAATGTTGTGGACTACTGTACCCACAAAAATACAACTTAAATTGCCAAATTTTTAACGAAATGAAATTATTCTAAACTACCACTATCAACGAGAATTTGATTTTAAAAGGTAAGTCAAACGACACTGTTGGTATTTTACCTAGGAATTCAATAAATTAGAGTAGATATTTTAAATAATAAAAATCTAGGTACTTGAATTTTGCGTGTGCATTGAAATAAATTAAGGATGTACATTTTAAAATACAGCATAATATTAACATAGCTGATTAAACACTAGTTGATTTTAATATTTTGATAATTTAAGTTTTTTTTTTTATCATAAGCAATAGTAGGTACATTATAAAATGCCAATGAAAATACACAATTGTGTATAAAATACACAATTATTATTTTTATGTTTGTTTTTGTTTTTTAATTAATTGTTGAAAGTACAATTCAATTGTAATTAAACTAAAATATGTAGGTACCTTTTGTATTTGATCAACAAATTTGAATACCTACCTAATTGAATTACGCTATTTATGTTTAGTTTTATAATAGTAAAAGTTTGTATCACCACAGTACAATACACTCCATAAACGGTATGACAAATGCATGCATTTCAAAATAATATAATATATGGTTCTTCTGTATCAGTATACTTAACAATTCCAAAAACCAGAATTTGAATTGATTAATGTTTTTTTTTTTTTTTATAGAAAACATGTGCGTGAGCATACCCGGAATGTATCCGTCGTCCTGTACAATGTAATAATAATATATTCGATTTTTCGATTGCATTATTATCGTCCGTTGCATAATATTTTTGTGTTTGTAAACATTTTTTTTTTTTTAACTAGAACACGTAAAAATTCAATATACTATAGTACGAACTTCAAAGGTACAACAAAAATCGCATCGGTGTATAATAATATTATTATTATCGGCGGGTATTCGGGTCGTGTTCGAGTATAAAACAATATATTATTATATTAACCGTAATAATAAACGATAACTGCAGTGAAGCACATGCGATTTTTTTTTTGTCCGCTTTTCAATAAAAAAAAAAAATCGCTTTTTACGGCGATCGTATAATATTTTACGCAGTACAGGTGTATCGGCATTATTCACCTACAACGTAGCTTTGTTATATTAATCGTTAGTCTTACCCAAGACGGGATAACATATTATTATATTACAGGTGCCCGTAATAATTACCAAAGCCAGCTGTATTATGTTATTCGACTTTTAAATTTAAAAAAAAATAAATATATTTTAATAACCAGAATAATAATGATCAATCACGTTATTATTATTGTCATACCGCATCATAATAATATTATTATAACGTACGCGTATATTATGATGCTATAATATATTAATATTATCATTAGGTATTCATTTTTTAACGGCGGCTCGTTTAATTCGCGACCGTATTTACGCGACGTATTCGGCGATGCTTGATTAATGTGTGCAATTTTACCAGGAAGAATAACGCCGAAAGCCAATACATGCTATTATTATTATTATTATTATTATTATTACTACTAGTACTATTGCCACCGTGTATAATTATTATTATCTCACACGATTATTATGATTTTTATAGAAATCAGTGATAATGCGCGTAGGTTGCATCCGCTCCTACGCTGATCTTTTTTTTATTTTTAATGTTTATACACTTGCTGCAATGGTTACATGGCCGTTTTTTTTCTTTTCTTTTATAATATTATACTCTTTAACTAATCGTTTTATTAAGACGTTTTTTTCTTTTTTCTAGAATTAAACTTTCAAATCACATTAACAGTGAGCCTCGGAACTTGTTTGGACAAATGGGCTGGGTGATTGTGGCTGGTAGAGCGCTGGGGCTACGGTCCCGGTGAGAGATGGCCGTGAAACCTAAGTGCATTATGTGTTTTTGCATAATACTTAGATTTCGGCAAATGTTATAAAAAAATACCAATAAAGCCAAACGTTTTCCAAAAACTTTATGCAAACCGAAATCTATCAATCTACATCCAATGCGTCTGATTGATAGCGTATAGGTGTGCTACGATATATTTTCGGTGAATTTTTATTATCCTTGAAAGTGTTTTCTCAAGAAAAAAACACATCAATTTAAAACCAACACACTTTTGAACTAAAAAAATTCTTCGCTCATCAGGTCTCTTGCAAACGGTCACACGTAGACCACTGCAGGGGTTGTTGTTGGGTTATCCGTTTGTTGTCAAAATTCTATGCATAAAAAATATAAACTAGGTATTTTATAAATGTATTATTTATGAGTTATGGACGATAATCGAGTTGAATTTGAATTCATGTGTTCGGGTAAAATACAATAAAATGTCAACGCTTATGTTAGATACTATTAGTAGTAATATAGCCAACTCTGAGGAGAAAAAGCTAAATAAATGTATTTTCTACAAATTATTTGAAAACCATATACTATAATATCTTTTTATTACCAACCTTTAAACAACATAGGCACAAAAAGACTTCACATTTTGGGGGTTGAAATATCTCGATGATATCCGGCAAATGTCTTTCTTATGGTATATATTTTTATTTCATGTATCTAATCAGCTTTAGTGGTACTTAGCGCCCGTTACAGTCATACCACGTCCCTATTAACACCAAAAATATACAATGAAACATTTTTAAAATTGATATTTCCAGTTATTGGCAAAAATCAAAAATATCACCCAATTTAGATACAATCCGAAAAGTAAAATTCTAAAACTTAAGTATGTAGTTAGTCGATAATAATATTTCAAATGCATACTAGAAACATAAAATATAATCTAATCGACAGTGACCTGTTCAAAATTACAATAAGTCCTGTAGCAATAAATTATACATTAATTATTTTAATAATTTAAATATCGATCAATACATTTACAACTTCACATTTTAAGAAATTATTATAAAAGACCATTTAATTCAAACTAAATTCATGTTTGTTATAATATTTTAGTTTATAAATTGTTTTCTTTTGTTGTTGGGCTTAGAAATCCACCACTAAATATTTTGAAGTGATATACTCCGATGACCCGACGATTCGTGTAGTAGTGTAGATAAAACTTTAGGATATATAATATATCAGATGTTTTTAAGGGTTATTGAAATAATAAATAACAAGAAGTCGTGTGTAAATTTAAAACCAAAATCTTCATAAATAATGCACGATGAAAATATACTCGTAGGTGTATCCGAGTATTTATCTGCAGTAATTTGTTTGCGTCTACAAATTACTACACACGAATGATAATAACCGAATATAAAATTAGTTCGGATTAAATTAGGTTAGTTTATAACTACACCACATCATGTCGCGACTCGGTACCTAATAATGCCGTAAATTATATAATTACGATTTTAACGATTGTTATTATCGCGGGATAATAATTTTACGCGCGATATAAGCCCGGCCATGAGCATAATAATATTAAAACTTGAAAGTGTATACTTTTAAAACTTAATTTGCATTATAATATTATATAATATTATCTTGCTGTGTAAAATGTAATAATATATACTGTTACAGCGAGTGCGTTGCTTATACATAATTTAATATTAATATTTAATAAGACTACGCACGAGTGACGCGTAGGGTAGGTACTTAGTCCAAAATATTTGTTTACGTGATGTCAATATGCATTCGCTATACGAACGAGTTCGCGTCAGTATAATAACATATTATGCATATTTGGTTGAAAGTGGTTTTCGTGTTGTTTTTTAAAGTGTCTATAGCTAATCAGGTACATACATAAGCGAAAATTCGCGATAATTTTAGAGGAGGTTGTGATTTGTGATAGGTATTTAAAAATGCTATTTATTGCATCAGAGTGACTTAATGCGCTTGAAAAAATCATCTGCAATTCATTAAACACCATGAATATCCTAAGCATTATTTTAGACATTTAGACATCCTACATTCCTACGTCGTAATATACTTACAACTATGTTATATGTATATTATATTGTTATCATTTGTGAACTATTATTTTAAAGAGATAACAAAGATCGGACGTAGATGAAATCTTCATTAATCCCCAATTTTTTTTTTTTTTTTAGTAAAATCGTACTTATTTTTATATGCGCTCCAACTATATTTTAATTGATAGTTACTATACATATTTATTATTTATATCAGTGGCCAATGACTACTTAGTAAGTTTGAGAGGGATTAATTCCTCGGTTTGTGCGTTTTGAGCGGTGGGTAAGCCTACAATTTCCTCCAATTGGGTACGGATAAAACGAAAATCTAATATTTTAATAACACGTTCAAACATGCGTTACGACTACGCACTATATTCTGATTTATTACAAAGAAAAATCAAAATTTTGATGAAAAATATATTATTCATAAACCTTATTGTATTATTTTTTAATAATAAGAAGTACGTAAACCAAGGGACATAGTGAACTTTGCAGTAAATAATATTCAATTTCAATGTTTAAAATTTTATATTTTACTACCCGGTACCTATATAATATTTCTTATCGACTGAAGTCTGAATAATAATATTAATATCTTATTAAATTCTTTATGCACAATAATATAATAATATTATATTGTAATAGTGTAATACCATAGACTCTACCTGTTTATTTTACTATTAAATTTTAGAAGTATAATATGTTAAAAATAAAAAGCTTAAATACAGAGACTATATTTTTTTCTGGTAAGATGATGTTGATCTATAAACATTATTTTATGTTGTGGCATAGTTACTTTACAAAAAAGTATTTATGATTTCACAGAATTACAGCAATGTGTTACAGCGTTCTTTTCTGTTTCCCGCATGAAACCACTATTATAAAAATAAGGTGAAAAACTTTACACGTAAAAGTGAGAATGTATAGATACTTTATTTTTCCTTATTTGATTTTTACGAGGATTTGCAATTTTAACTATAGTCTTATGAAACTACTCTATCTACATATAAGCTATAAACATTTAGACGTTGATGGATAGTGTTAAATTTGAACTACTTAAAATAATAAGGGACTTTAATGTATGCTGTATATACATGTAAAATATATATTATATTATATATTGTGAAAAAAAAAATGTTATGTTTTATTTCCAATAATATATGTAATCAAAGTTCGATAATATTATTATATAGTTATGTTTTTTGTTAACTAATCAAATATTAAATGTTTATGCTATATTTCTACTAATTATATTATAATAGTAAGGTAACATGTAACCAATGACAACCATATAAATAGACGAAAAAAATATTATTTTTTCGTGAGCTGGCAAAAAATGCACTTGTGAGTTCAGCTACCATATTTAGCTAAACATTTAGCTACCTATAGGGGTTAAAAAAAATAAGCTATAAACACCCTCCAAGTCTCAAGCAATCTATTGATATAACTTTTATTGAAAACGGTCAAGAAGTTTTTGAGTCTATTAACTTCGGATAAACCAACATACATTTTCATAACCTTAGCCATGAAAAAATGAAAAAATATAAAATATTTTATAGCTTTATAATAGGTGTATATTGATTTTAGTGTACCTCTAAACTACTCTCAAAACTTTCCTGGCATCTCTAAGAACAATTTATCTTTCACAATATCAGTCAAGTAGTTTTGAATATTTATAAGCTATACAAACATACATTCAACTCTCATATTTGTTTTAATATATAATTTCTTTATTCTAGGCAATAAAGACTTCGATTTTATTCATCTACCCAAGTAACTAAATCTACACCATTGCTATATACAAACAAATAATAATTCCCATTAATTATTTCTACCATTACTATTATAATCTGTAAAATGTAACCATAATGGAAATATTTATTAAAAAAAAAAAATTGTTCGATTGAAACGTAAATCTTTAAATCCTAGTCAGAACTTTGAGCACCTCTTCGGGTAACTTTTCCAATTTTTTTTTCCATAAAATCCTCATTTGGACTATTTAAAATAATAAATGAGCCAAATTGGTCCAGCTTTTCTCAAGAGATGCAGTTACCAACTAACAGAATTTCATTTTTATTATATAGATTATAGCATATTGTACTAAGTATAACCAAGTCTTATATAGGTTACTATGGTAAAAATCATGCCCTTAAAATAAAAATGACAATTAAGTCAGTTCCTTTTGCAGGATACCTGCAGACGTGCGTATATTAAATGTTACGGGGAAGTAAAAACCAAAACCGTCTTCGCAACGAAAAACTTGACTTGGATGGGAAAAAAGCCATTCCGTATTTTGGACATTTTTTTTGTATTAAGACCTTACACAAACCGTGGTTTTTCAAACGTCAAGCGCGTGTTTCTTTCTTATTAACATATTATTGTAATAATAATATGAGGGTGGTGTTTAAATTTTCCTAGAACTGTTTGTAGTCGTGCCACGGTACGTTTTGGTTCATTACTCAACTAACCGCGCGACCGTCCCTAATTAGCGAAAAGTACTTTGCAGCTCTCCGAAATACGCACCGCTCAGTCATTAATTGTCAGGGTCATCAAAACACTGAATACCACACACAATTAGACTGACAAAACAATAATATATTTGGACCGGATGGTCGTGCTTTCGGCACGGTGAGCATTACACAACTCCAGTCACCAGGTCGAGGATTATCTAGATCATGAATTTCAGGCCAAGTTGGAGGGCCTATTGAATGGCCTCTCGGCTCTCATCGTCCGATAGTCTAATCATTTTTTTATTTTTCGCGGTCATTGGAAATAATACGCGATAAATTATTCGATGATATGAATGACGATCATTTTCCGAATAATTTATAACATATCAGCTGACCCCGTGCACTTCGTTAAAAATGCCAACTCTATACGATATGACTTGAACTTTGTTCAATTAGTTATTTAATGTTCGACGTAGTGGTGTTCAAAATTTAAATATTTTCATCGACAATAATTTTGAATCTCAAAATGCTTGTTCAAGCACCACTTTAAAATGCGAAATTTGGAAAAATATGCTTTTTTAGTGCACACTTAATTGGTGGTACGAAGGTGAAAATTGCAAGCTTAAACCTACCATTGGTTAGTTTGTAGTTAGGCTACTTTCATCATCCAGTGAGGACACGTTCGATATTATATAATATTATAGCCCGGCGTTGCCCGTGATACCTATAACTATTGTGATTATGTGAGCCGTATATAACAAGATAGGCAATCCACCTACAATAAGTGTATAATTTCTTACTATATAGTATCAAAGTTAAACCAAGTTTGTCGTTTTTACTTAATCCAACCTATACGGTGGGTTGGATACAATGTGTCATCCAGTGGTTTTTTTATATAGCCTTATAACCTGACATCGTCCCGGAAAAAAATGATAAATTAATACAAGATACGGCGATAAATTTGGTGTAACCCAGTTAAGATTAGAATATATGCTAGGATGTATGCCAGAAACCTTCTCGGAAGTGTACTCAACGACCCAAAGTTTCATCGAGATCGGACATACATTCGCTTTTATATATATATAGAAGATTACAAAGCTTATCAAGGAATCTTATCATACACATGTAGATGTATAACTTTTTTTTCGTCCGATTTTGTTCGTAATAGCTTAGAAACAAACCTTTCTTGGGGTGCCTAAGTCCTAAGTCTATGAAAGTTTCATGGCGATCGGATGAATAGTGTAGGAATGCATAAAGGATTATAAACAACTAACAGACAATTTTCCATACTAAATTATCAATTTTTAATTTTTTTTTTTTTTAACTTTTCTTTAGGATTTTCACTATTATTTTTCGTATTAAACCACCCCCCTTGTATTAAAGCAAACAAAATAAAAAAAAAAAATTCAAATCGGCCAAGTGGCTTTTGAGTCTTAGTGAGACTAACGAACAGCCATTCATTTTTATTTACTGTACATAGATATATTATTGTGATCATGTTATTCGCGGCTCACAGTTTTGTGCCTAAATTGCCTACACGAAACGCCGCGTGGTAAAAATATATTGTAAGTTTACGCGTATATTGTATCATAGTATTTTTTATATAAAAAAATTTACCATGCACTATTCACATATTGAGTGAAATAACCATCGATCGGCCGGAATCCGCAAGATATGGTGATTATCATGCGGTGTACTGATAACTTTTCAGTAGAGCTATCTGTTTATTTGTTAACTATAATTTTATTATGCGCAGTGGTGTTATAAGATATTTTAAAAATGTTAGGTCATTTATAAAAATATGATAAGTGACAACACGTTTTTAGAACTATTTGTACATAAAAATATGTACCTACTCTCCATAAAATAATAAGCCACGACAATTAAATTCACAGGACTCCAACCTACGGTTCCGGGCCTCGCCAAGCTAATTATTAATGCCTTGAAAATTTAATATTTAATTTATTAATTAGTAATCACTAAAAAAAATTCGTATAAATCTTTAGTTTCATATTACCTCTCTATCCTTATCTAAAATAAATGCTGGCCCGTGATGCCGAAACGTATCACAGGTTTGGCCCACCGTAAAAAAAATTTGGAAACCCCTGATTTAATGTTCCGAGATTTCAAAAACTTCGCCGAGCTAAATGCAAGTCACGATAATATTATTACGTTGCCGCCTGCATACGTTTCGGAACGTTACAAATACATGAAAAACCTGACGATTTATGAACAATAATTACCGACGAATTTCAACAATACATATATTATTTTTATCCACACTGAAAAAAATAGTTTTGGACTACGATAGTATTGTAGTTATGGTATTTCCATTGTAATTCAAACCCAACTGCGGCGGTTTAGAGGTTTACAATATTACGGATTATTTACTTTATAGTGTGACCGTCGGTGAAAAAAACTCGGCGTTTCGAATTGTTTTTTGCTCTATTCGCGCATAAGTTAAACAGCAACCGTGATTAGGCAACATAGTATTATAGTATAATATTATTATACAATAACTATTATCATTGTCGCCGCATCACGGCTGTTTGGTTTGGGTTTTTTTACATCCCAAATGATATGTTTATTGTAATGCCATTGATACTGGGAACCTACATGTACAATGTCGTCGCGTTACTTTTCGTACTTTTTCATGGCGGTAACGATAAATTCATTTTAATTCAATATACATAAAACACGTGTAAATCAAATTAGCGATTGTTTCGTACACACGTCGTGGGATAGTAAACAAATGGCAATTTCCCTATGCGGAGGCGTATAATTGAAGTGGGTACGGAATATACAATGTACTTGTGTTATTTACCTACAGGGTGATTCACCAAGCATGCTCATCCCTCCCCAATTATTTATCAGCGGTTTTAAGACGTGTGCATTTCTTAAAATACTGGTTTCCGGAATTTTTAGTTTACTTAAAGATCATATTTTCTGTCACTTATAGTAAGTTAATGGTATCATTTAACGAGTGCTCTGTGGTGATACAACATTATTTTTTCAAAAGTTAAATTGTGAAGTAGGTGATATTTTGGAAATTATAATGCATCTAAATCCAAAATTCAAACGAGTAGTTTCTGAATTATTATTTCAACTTTATATACTTAAGATTATACATTTTGATAATGGTGTAACATCACATACAAATAATCATAATATAATAATATTATAATTTGCAATATTTAGTATACCACTCATTATGTTAATACATTTTTACAAATTATAAATTGTTAATATTTTGAATTTTCACAATATCATAGTCCGTATATTATCTTTAAAACTATACCAAAACTCCTATTTAACTATTAATTCGAATTTCATATCAAAATTTAAAAAAAAAAAATAGCTGCTTGACAATTAATTACTTGCAAGAAAGTTGGGTCTGTATTGACATAGGATAAATACTATAATGGATAGAGCAATAACTGTAAGTTTTTGAAAATATAATATGACCTGTACAAGTATGATAGGTACTATTACAATGCTAAGTTTCTATTAGAATTAAAATAAACGAAGAAAGGAAAAAAAATGGAGTTACCAAACGTGACTCACCCTGTATTATATGTGTCGTGGGATTGGAGATGTCATAAACAGTCATATATTATGTGTACACCGGATTCAATGTTGGCTATGATACCTAAAACGTATTATTTCCCGTTTTCGCATTTATTTCCGAGCATATAAACCTATACCGCCTTTATTATATAATAATATTTATATACGTCGTACATCGTGCATGAAATTAATCTTACCTACCTGGCCGCGTAGAATACTCGGAGTGTTGTTTTTAACACTCGAATTGACAATAATCAAGTTATAAAGCTTCAGTCGGCACGAAATTAATTCCATATCAAACGCGACGGTGGATATAATAATAATATATGATATAAATGCTGTGCAATCAACGGAGCCATACTTTAGAATTTAGATACCCTGACGATGTAGGTACAACAATTATAATATACGTCGTTGAAATACGTAGGTACCTACTACCTACGCAGTGTATAATGTACCGAATGCTCCTCAGTATTTCCATGGAAATTCATCATATTTAAATGCTGTGTTTCCGACGGTAATCGATAAGAAAATTACAATTCAATGGCGTAAGCTTAAAGAAAAATAATTAAAATTCACGCATATTTTTTTATTTTCTGAAGAAAATTACCATGATCATTTTTAATTTTTTTTTGTTGGACAATTTAAAAAATATATTTATTAAAACTGACCAATTTAAGAAGATTAAGTTATTATAAAAAAAAAAATCGTGAGAATAAAAATATATCATTGTGTAATACTATCATGTTAACAGAAAACTAAGGAATGAGGAAATCGTTTTAGAATCTTACAAAACAAAAAAAATAAACTAATTTTAAATTACGCATAAAGACCAGCTACTATGATTGGTGGATGTCTTAACAGGCCCGACATTGTTTATTCAAATAGCATCAATTTTAGCTGTTTGTGAACATGACTACTTCTCATAATTCTCGCAGTTGCCATAAAAAACTTAAATTGATTGTTTTTTACTCGATTTAAAAAAAAAATAAAAAGTAATCGCATAAATGTGTAATATGGAGAATTGGTGGTATCTTATGAATATTATTAACATTTGAATCGATTTGTGCAAATTCGTAATTGCGGAGATACCTTCAAAGATGAAACAGGATACGCTTTATGACGACGTACTGTTTAAGGGAAACAATAATAATAATTGTTCACGTAAGCAATTAGACGATTGTATTAATACTGCGTGTATAATATAATATGACCTTTACGGCGGCCGTTGCGTTTAAAGGCTGGACGACTTTGAAGCACGGACGTGCATAATTTGAGTGCAATACGGTTAAAGGAATCGCGCGCACACACACACATACAAGTTAAAACATATACTTACGTGGTAACTGCGCCCGTACAACATTTATTATAAATACGTTACGCGGCCATTAATTATTGAACAACCGGCGCGCACCTATGTTTTATGACTTTATATTTTGTTGACTTTATTACTAGTTAAACGCGGGCGATGTGTGTGCGGAGTACCTGAAACGACTACAATAATAATATTATTACAGTCGACTCGACTCGGCGACTCGAACATCACGATATCTCGAATATAAAAATAATCTGCTCCTGACGCCATGACATAATCACTCTATATTAATAATAATAGGTATTATTGGTTTTTGATAATAATAATATCTCGAAGTTTTTAACAACTAGAATTTTTTTCCCCCCTTCGAGTTACTGAGTCTGTATCGTGTGCAGTTATTCCAATCGTTTATACATACAGAGACATACCTGGACGCATGTAACATTTTTATTGTTTTAGCGAGGAAAATAATTTAGTCGAAAACGAAAATTATATATTAAACGGTTATTGTCATATAGTGTGAGACCATCATTGCAAGTGATATTTTGTTAGTATTATTGTGAAGATGATATTATAATTCAATATTAATAAATAATAGGTAATATTTTTAATTGAGTATTATTAAATATTAGCTGTAGACTAAAAAATAATTTATTCGTCTTGATTAATAAGTCATTATAATAATTCTAGTAGGTACATAATAATGTCGTAATAGAATCCAGTGAAAACACTACAATTGAATGCATAATTATCAACTTCCCTAAATACACTGAAACACGTGAAACCTTCAACAATCCATATTCACTACAACTAGCGCTCAATGAAGAAAATATCAAAGCCTTCTGGATATTTTTTCACTAAATTAACTCAGTCCAAAACTTGAAATATTGTCATTAAATTAAATACGTTATAACTTATAACTACTTATAACCATCGATAATGATTTATTGCTTGTTGACATTGTATTTTGGATCTTAAGAAACGCAGAAAAAAAGCGTTTTCCAAAATATGTTTAAAAAATGTTTGTGATACTTATACTTTAGTGCTAAATATTTTACATATTATAACTATACTCTAGACTTTATGTAGGTAAAATGGACTAATGCTCATTACGTTGTTCTATAAACTTTTGCAAAATGCGTGAAATCCGGTAGGTACATAAAATTTGTTTTAAGTACTCGCCAGTTACCATCGGTTGTAAATACTAAATTACAATATATTGCAAGTACTTACCATAAATTAACGGTGAACCGAAAAAAAATCTACACTTTTAATAGGCGCTAAAAAATGTCTATAAAAGCTTAGTGGGTAGCTATAATAATATTATATAGGTAGCTATAAGTAAATAAAAACGTAAAGATCGCATTATGAATTTATCGTAAACTGAAACCAAAATATTATAACTTATAAGTGACAAGTGATGGTTTAGACGGGAGTTTCTTATAGTATAATATTATATAACAAAAGGATTTATATTTATTTTCAGACGTATATACCATGTACAAAAAAAAAGGTCGTGTTTGAAAAGATCCACGCTTTTTCCCCCCACACAATTTTAGCCAAATAAAATGAAATACATTAAATTCCAACACAGGCGTCCTGACTTTGTGTGTGTGAGTTTGCAGATGGAGAGGAAAAGCGCGGGGTCTTTAAATTAATACTCCCGGGCCTGGCGCGACAAAGCCGTTGACGCGGGTCTCTAAATAGTCTAAAGGACTACGTAAAAGTTGCCCTCAGATGGTTAAAAAAAAAAAAAAGCAAAAAGAAAAATAAAGAAAAATTCCGAAATTACATTTTCCTCCGTTCCATTCGCGTATACAGAGTATAAAAACAAATAATATAATAATAACAATATAAGAAGAAACAGTGTGTAAATATATTAATAATATTATATTATATTATATCATAATATCATAGTATACAATGTAGTAATAATGCGAAAACGTCGCTTTTCTCTTTATAAAAATACACACTCACTGTGCGAGACTAAAAACCAAGCAAACCTTTTTGGCCTACCACGTCCTACAACAATCATATATTATTATTATTGTTATGTATATATAATATGTGGGGCAACAGCGCACGAATGGGAGGCACGATAATAATATAACGCGTACAACACGCGCATAGATTATCGTAACTATCCTACGTTTAGGTATTATATTGTGTGATTGTGTTATTATTATATTTTTTATTATTATTGTTTTAATATGCACCTGCTGGCCGGTGTGCGGTGCATCATAATTATATTATTATAATATGGTCCTATGTGGGTCGACCACGTCCGTCTCGACACGTCCGCGGGTGTATGATATAGCGGTACAATAACATATATTAAATTAAATGATCATACCTGTATGTTGTGGTACAACTATTGCCAGGTGCGGAAAATAAGTGCACCCACGGGTGGAAAATGAGTGATAAGTAATTAGGGCTGAGATTTTAATGTAATTACTTGTATTTCGTTAGATTATAATCATTTTGGTAAAAATCTGTTTCGAGGCACCTTGTTAAAATGGATTCCCAAAACTTTACGCATTTATAAGTACCTACCTATATAATTTTGATAATAAATTGGCAGGATTCTTTTTTCACGAAGTGTTACCAAAAAAATTCTTCGGAGAAAAAGTATTAAAGGTAATTTTAATCAATTGTATACAGAAAACATTATTTGTCCTACATTGTGGTTTTATCAAAAAAAAAAATCTATACGAATTTTATTCTGAAAAAATAGTCCTATATAAACACTCCATAATATTATGTAATATTTATCTACCAGCTACCTATACCTAATGGATTTTAGGATATTGCCGACATGATTTTCTTTTAACGTGGTATTAAAAATCAATAAAGGACGGACATAGCAGTCAGTGGAAACGATTTGTGAATATTATATAATAATTTTATTTAAAGTTTGGACATTCAATCCGTCGAGGTTTTTTCAATCGGGCATGTTTTTCAATCGACTCCTCCCAAAAATATTATATATTATAGGCTCGCCTCCCTCCTGCAACCCCTTACCACCGAATAAATTGGTACGATAAATCGTCAGTAGGTGCGCCAGACACGTGAAAAGTGAAAACCGTATTATCTCGTGACGACTGGGCATCGTAACGTCATGATATTAAAAGACGGTTTGCTGCTAATATAGGTATTTGAGTTTCGAGTGTATGAATTGAAAGCACTCGTCTAAGCACGATGGACGAAAATATATTATTTGGGGCAAATTATATGTACCGAATGTACTAGCGCACTCCACACCGATGTATTATTATCTTCTCTGTTTTACCGAAAACCCGGCAATGTCGGCTTTCCCACGACCTTTTTATGTGTGCGACTTAATCGCGGCCCTCGCCCGTTGATAATTACATGACATACTGCAGGATGATTTCCACGCACAAGGACGTAAGCGTATATTTTATTGTCTACCGCATATACCTACGCAGTCGCGATGACGAACGATATGACCATAAGCGAATGTCGTCGAGGAAAATAAAAATAATATGCGTAGTAGCCAGTTGTAGGTATTTCCTGCTAGGTACTCGTATCGATTGAGGGATTTTATACGAATTTTTCTTTAATATCGTTGGACAAAAATCGAACCATCTGTGAACACCAGAGTCGGTTACTACTAGGTCAAATGACCGATTTTAGACACCGTGTTTGGACGCTAAATACTTAACAGTTTTTACAAGAATAGTCAGGCTCACAAATCAAATCTAAAACGATTCAGATCGAAGATCGAGTTAAAACGCTATGCTGCTATGCATTGTTTCTTTACTATTTTTTTCGTCGTTGATTTTATTTTTTAAACCGTTAGATATAACATTTTATATTGTACATCCAATTCAAAGGGAAATCGGTGTTAAATTTAATTCCATATAGGTAGGTGGTCTGAATAAAATGTTTTCCATTTTCTTAATGTTTCAAAAACTTTATAAAAATAAAAAACTATCTACTAATAGACGAAAATATTTCCTTTGCTCGACATTAAGAGCCTATAGATTTCGGCACACAAATTGACTGCCTAGCCTTAAAATAAGAATTTTCTGTGGTTAAAGGTGGCCATACCACCCTATCCACACCAACACCACTTGCAGTATCACTTTATACCGTCATGCAGTGGCGTCATTTGGGATGTGGCAACTGAGGCATTTGCACCAGTTTATTATTTTCATCAACCTTGAGTCCAAACATTTACCAACACCACCCCCCCTCCTTTAACCACTATGGCACTATGCTATGAGAATCTGAGTGAAAAAAATTTTGAGTCGGAAAAGCAGTGAAAAGTTGCCCCCTAGTCTAATAAAAACTGAAATGATGCCAATGCCGTCATGGTGAACGAATTCGATTGTGATATCGTTAGTATGACAACGTTAGTACTTAGTATCGTCTTGAAATAATTTGGTGGCAGAACGTCCCCAGTCCAATGACAAATTTGATGACAACATTTCGGGGCGGGCCACCATTGTTTATGTGCACTATTATGGCTTATAGGTATAATAATATATTGTTTGGTGGTTTGGTCTGTACCTAGACTTAAATAATTTCATCCGGCACAGTGCACACACTTCGTTAACGCCATTAACGGCTTCTCGTGGCCAAATCGTGTGCGAAATACAAATAATTTTAAACTATAGAAAGGTTTTCCTCTGCGTATCAACATCTACGCTTATTTTTTTGCTAATATAATTTGACTCTGTTTATTGCTCACTATTATAATATTATTATATACAGTTTAATTTGAACACAGTTATTCGATATATAATATGCACAACTCGTCCTCGCATGATAGAACAGTAGGTTCATTTATTGTTAAAGGCGATATCCCACGACCGTATGCGATAACAATAATAATGTTAATTGTAATGCAAAAAGAAGTTGTGGAATTCGAAAAATGTCAACAAAATAAAATAATACATAAAAATGGTCATTGCATCTCCTTACTTGTGCTGGTTCAATATTGTCGGTCATGTAAGTACTAAGTACGTGCGAGCTATATATTCAAGGTTATAGACCTTTATGGCTATATTATTATTGTTATTATGGTGACCACCAAACAGCGCCGCCGCACGTACATAATATATTATAGTGTTGATGTGGAATACTAGGTCGCGCAGTAGTTATAATAATAATACTTATAATTATTGGGCGCCACGTGTTTTTTATTTACTTTTTTCTTTCGAAGACATTTTTACTTTTTGTTGGCTTACTATGCGGTAGGTCTATCGTTTAAAGCTCGTACTCCGTTATTTCCATTGCGGTCGATAATTTATGAGGCAAATGCAATTTAATCATTTAATGGAAAGTGCAAGTGAGACCGAAAAAAGTGAATCCTTGAGAGCGGTAAGGTCCTACTCTAAAACAATGCCGAAGAGATTTTAACGGATTATCCTGCTGCTGCTCCAGTTTCATTTCGTTAAGTACAAATAGTTTGCTTGAACTCTTACCAATCTATAAACATTTTTTTTTTAATCAAAACTTTTATAAAATATGTATTATCATTCACCTGTCGTAATTATAATGATAACGTCGTGATTAATATTGGTATTACTTTTTCCGTTAGCATAATACCTATAGTCAAGTGAGGTAATGTCCGTGCATGTTTTTTTTAAAATTTTAATTCTATCGGTAGATTCAGCGCATACTAGTTGAGCCCCAGAAAGCAATGTTTTCTTCTTACTTAGGAATTAGGATTATCTGTAACTTATCATCTAGTAATATTACACGTATGGTTAAAATTGTTTTTCTCTTGAGTATTTTTCTTCAATTTATATATAGTGCTTAATAATATATTTTTCGCGATTTACAATCGTTAGCTAGTCTAGTAGTTGAATACTTACATAAAAGTGTGTTAATTTATATTTAAGATCGAAGATGTTAATAGTTGGATTGAAATTTATATGATACAAGCTTGTCGTAATCGTAGCAATTCATTTTTCCCAGTATTTTTACTGTAATTATTTGTTTATTACATTTTCCTTAGATTTATACAGTTTCTTCTTCTTCCTTCTGCACTTCTCAATTACATGTAATAATATTGTCGATTTGAATATTTTTTTCAATATGTATTATTTTGAAAAAATATTTGAGTGAGAAGAATAAAAAATAGAATTGAAGTGTCAATAACAGGATTTGCATAATATGTTTGCAGCACTTATCTTAAAAGTGAAATTCAGTAAATAGATTTAAAGATAACGATAAATAAATAATTAATATACTGTGTGGAAGAAAGTTATCAAATAAAATATAAAATAAATAAAATAAAATAAAATAAATATCATTATTATTATTATAGTTGTCTCAACTACAGTTTAATTATTAGCAATATTATTATAAAATCTACATAAAATTGTTATGTTATACTTAAAACAATATTCATTTTGATAAACTATATAGTAATATGTATAGATGCCTAACGTCGGTTATTGTTTGCAGCCGCAGCAGTGCAATTGAATAATACCTAATTCTATCTTAAACTGTACAATTTGCAGTCAATATTTCAGGTTCGTTTGAACGTACCCAAACGTTAAATTTGGAGAGAGTGAATAACCATATTCATATTAGAGCATACTGGAACGAAAATTTTGCAACTGCGAGATGTGTATACGCATGTGAAATTTGTTTCTACGCCAATTATTTACTGCCACCGAATTTAACACTGACTGACATTTGGCGACTAGTCTGTGAGTTGTGACAATAACATTTATACATAGGCGCAACTAGGGTTAAAATTCTGGGGGGCTAAAGCCCACCTAACAAAACTATTTCTTTAAAACAGCCTATAGAAGGCTTATATCTAAATCAATAAGGGATATTTTTTTTTTGGGGGGGGGATAAATTGTAGTCAGGGGGTTTAAGCCCTCCCCCTATTGGCATCACGGAATATAAATATTATAGATTATAAATAATGATGGAAAAGGTAATGAATAATTTTACCCAAGTTGAATACGAAAAAAAAATCAAACGAGTTCAAACCTTCAAAGTTATTAGGTAGGTAGTTAATTAAGTTTTTGTAAATAACTCGGTTACATTTGATAATTAAAAAAGCTAAACGGATAGGTATTCAAACAGAGTGCTCTCTTCACTTATTTGCTTCCCTATAGGCACTGAATAATGGTCTGTATAGTTAGATGATATTAAATTTGGAAGCAATATAATAATGCTCTCGGCACATTAAAAATATGACAACCGGAGCTCTTTTAATATCGTACATGCTGCTTTAGATCAAAAATGTTCTACTGTTATAATGTATCTTACCTATGATTAAATAAATTATTGCAAAAAATTGAAAAACGATCAGTTCAAATGCACCTTCTTAACTCAATTTTTTTACCGTCAAAGGTATTACTAAGACATAAAACATTTCATTTACTTACTCCTTCTACCAAAATAGTGTTACTGAAAGAAACTATAAAAATAAGATCATTGAAAACCCAATACACTCAAGGCTTAAAATCTAGAAACATTTCACTCCTTAAATTAATGTTATTTTGCTCGTGGTTTCCTTAGTTGATAGTCATGATACAGGATGATTCACCAAGCATGCTCATCCCCATTTTTTAATTAAATAATAAATTATTCAAATTTTGATTTTTAGAATTTTTAAATATACTTTTATTACATTTTTTTCTAATTCTCGAATTTTTTTGTGTTACTTGAGAAGTGTTATTTGGTGATACAAACTTCTGTTTTTCAAATGACAACCCCCCCCCCCTCTTTTTAGTGGATAATTTATTTGAAAATGTTGATTCAAAATTCAAATGAGTTGTATCTAAGCTATTAAAATTTTTGAACTACGCATAATCCTTGAAAATGGTTTTACAAATATATAGAATAGACATAACTATTGAAACTAGTATTTATTATACTAGGGAAATTTCTATACATTATTAATGTTGATAGATAAATATTAATGACTAATATTTTTAAATCGCCATAGCCTCTATATCTTATGAACCCATTACCATCATAGACCTTTTATTCTTAGAACACAAAGTCAAATAACTCAAAAACTACTCGTACAAGTTTTGAATCTGATAAGTCAAATTGTTCAGAAAAATTATCCACTGAATAATTTACAGTTAAAAAAGGGAGTTATCATTTGAAAAACAGAAGTGTCTATCTCCGTAGAACACTCCTTAAGTAGGTAATAGAAAAAATCTTAAGAATTTTAATATATTATGGTCTTTAAGTGCCTATATTTAAAAATTCCAAAAATGATATTTAAAACAACTGCATTATTGAAGGAAAAAAGGGGGTGAGCATGCTTAGTGAATCATCCTGTGAATCGGGCTGTGATATATTTTATTCTTAATTGGAACGCTAAGATAAATATTAGTAAAACTTAAAATAATATTAAAATTAAATTTATTTTTATGATTTTAAGAAATAAATTATATTATGTGAAATAATATTGTAATGGTATTACTCCGAACCGGGAAATAGATACAATAATTTTTTTAACTATGCTGGTTAACGTTAATAAATTCATTCATGATTATATATTATAAATACAAAGTTAAATGAATAACAAAAAGCTTAAATCAGTGCTTTAGGCTTTACCTTAAGGCTTAAACGTTGATATAAATACTTAAAATTAAATTATATTTCTTACTAGTTACTTTAGTATAAATGAATATTTTTAATACTTATTGGTAAGTTTCATTCTGTATATTATAATATTGATATAAATTTAATCCAATTACCAATTTTATATTATTACAGAGTTATAAATTATTTTTTGGTCTCTAATTAAATTAACATGCACGCATAATATTATTCAAGTTAACACTGTTTAATAGCTAGTAAAATTAAATGTTTGTATCACTTTTTTGGGTACAAAGCAATTATTTTTGTGCCATACCTTCTTTCGGTCTGTGACTTGGTGTTTGGGCAGACATTAGATAAAATATAGAAAATATCAAATAGGTAGGTACCCTACTACAAAAGTTTCACATACATCTCTCCATGACTAAACAATAAACACAGATGGTTTTCAGAAAGGTTATTTTTGGAATGTTTCAATGTGTTTAAAAAAAAGGCATTAAGACTAAATAATAACATAACAGTTTTTATGTTATTTTAGTGAATACAATAATAAAGTAGGTAATAATAATATAAAGTAAAAACATGGGTTATAAGTTATAGGTATCCGACAGAAGAAATATTGTTCTTATGTATTACGCATTTCTAAGAACAATTTAAAAGTTTAATATATTGATAATATGTTCACATAATGACATAAATATGAACAATTAACTATTAGGTGTGTATAAAATATACTGCATAGTGTTAGGCTGAACAATTTAGAATGTTTAGTTTGGTGAGTCTATACTGTAATCAATATTTTTTTACACACAACAACTTTTTGCGTGAACAGAATACTGAATGGTTTACCATATTTTGTCACCATATTACCATAACTGTGTTATTATAGATTGATTAAAATAATTCATAGAACTTTTTGATTCAAGCAACATCAACTTTAAAAAAAACTTAAAAATAATTGTTTACCGTCTCTCAAATATCTATAGACTATAACATATCCAATTTATAGATGAAGTAATTTAAGTAAACATTTTAATAGCTGATAGCTGAATAACTATAATTTCCACTCAGTATTCTAATATTTGGATGAGTTTTAAAGTTTTGACAGACGAATTAAATAGATAGTATGGATGGGAAAGTATGTATATTTGTGCCATGTACGAGAACCAACAGAGTGAGACACGCAGATATTTTGAACAAAATTAGTTTAAACAAAAAATAATTAAATACTATTTAATAGAATTTAGTGAATTGTGTTTCTTGTTGAGTATAATGTTATATATATTACAAGTTGTTCTCAATATTCATAGCACTACGAAATAACAAACAAAAAATTCTAGGTATGTTTAGACATTTCCTTTATAGTTTAGATATCTATACACTTATTAGCTACGTACTTAACATTCTACTAAATTTCTCAATTAACATTTATTTATTTTAAATAGGAGATAATATGTTGAATTGTAACTTACATTTAAATACCTATTAAAATAGTAAAGTACCTACCTACTATTCACTACTCAGTCTTAATACTTAACATAAGAGTGTCAAACATTAAAATGAACATTAATATTAAATTCATTTTTTAGCTAAGTACGCCTTAGTATAACTTACTATAGATATAGATACACTGAAAACTTATCATATTTCAAATAGTAATAATAATCAAAAGTACTCACTTAAATCATGCTTGAATTCCACACAAATACTACCTACTTATATTATATACACTTGTAACACTTGTAATACATACTAATATTATGCCCCTATGACTTTTATAATATTGTAAATTACTTCACTTAAATTTGTATTTACATAGTAAAATATAATATATTATTCTGATAAGTACCAATATTGTACATTGTCAATTAAATAATTCAAATGTACAACTTTTAATTGAAATAGGATAGTAGTTAACCACACTGATATTCGAATTTCTGACACAGAAAAAATGATTAACTGCATCCATATACCAAATAGGTATTATAATATTTATGTGTGGTATAATTGAATTCCAATAGATACTATACTATTTATACTTTTGAATTATATCTTCTTAGTACAATTCCAAAATTAAATAAATTGTTAAGAGATTTTTGAGATTAATTTAAAAATTTAAAAATTTTTATGACTAAGAAATTAAATAAAAAATCGATAAATTGAATTCGTTATACTTATGGTCAACAAAATTTCGAAAACTTTTAATTAGTGGGCAGTTTATACATTTACGCCTTATTTTTAATTGTATTAAGAAAATTGTCTGATAAAAATAAAATAAGAATCACCTTTTATATATAGAATAAAAGTCGGCTTTCTGAACAAATTATAGAAATGCAATAAAAATTAAACACCTGCGTACATTGAAAGAAATAAAGAATGCTATGCTGACATTGGTACTATATATACGGTAGACCTATTCTGTAGTTTTATTATATTTTACCAGGATATTTACACAATTCACGTTTTGTTAAGTGGAAATAGTAGGAGATTAAACATGTTTACACACTTGAAAATTGATATGCCTCAAAGCTACATAAAATGCATCTATCATTAGAAATACAGAATACTGTATAAATAAATATTAATATAAAATAAACTAACCAAGTATCAACGAACCCGAATTTTTCATTAAAACCAAAATAACACTAAATTGTTTGATATAATATTACTTTGTATTCTTACGGTTCATATACAAAATAACTATTACACACTAAGTTTGAATTTCAAGGAGTAACTACAAAGTTATTATGGAGTGTAAATAAAACAAATTATTGAAATTCAGCGAGAATACTTTTTAAGTCATTTTAAGTTACTTATAATATTATTATAAGTACTTTATTTTCATAAATAAAGGATAGTTTTGTAAAAATATTATAATTTAAAATTACGTTCTTTAATCTATAAAATTTTCATTTTGTATAAAACTTGAATTTAACTACATAATTGCGGAACCAAACCGGTACCAATGTCAAAACTGGAACCATTTAATAATCAGAAGCCCATACTTAATTTTTTAGCAATCGAAACTGAAATCGAAATCTCGATATTTGAAAGTAAAGGTTTTACGGATTTTTATAAGGTATTTAAATAATTAATAAATAAATACTAAATTTGTACTTAAATTACTGATCTTCATTAGATATGAAATTCATTTTAGATTACAATTTTCACGATTTAAATCTAAATAACTAATAGAAACATATAAACGTACTACGCACGTACCACGTACTTGCAAAATATGTTTGACTTTAATGAGCTCACAAACCAAAATCGATGTGTGCACGGAGACACTGCCGATGACTGTGATCGAGTGTATCACGAAGATCTGAGTGATCTGACATATTTATATTTTTACTTACAAAATAAATTTGTTTAAATATAAATTAATTATTGATTTTAGAAAACGATAAAGGTTTACTTTACCTATACATTTTAAATTTACACTATTTAATAATTTCTATGAGTTCAGAAATTTAACCTGGAAATACCGTTATGGCTCGTTGTTCACTGGTTTGAATCGAAATTTTAATTTTACATTTTAAAGAGCTGCTAAGACTGAAACCTCATTTTCTTATCTTTACGAATCGAAACCCGTGAAATAATTAAGGTTCCAGTCGTTAAATCGTTATAAGGATCCTGTCTCTGGAATTTAGATACAATATTATACAATATACATTTATAACACTACGTGATGTGTTCATACGAGATTAATGGTTATGTTTGACCTTTTATACATGTACTATATGAATGCATAAGCTAATAAAACAAATATTATAATGAAAACCAGGACGACGAAAGTTGTAAATTATTAACCATAAGCAATATAGACTATGTGTGAATATAAACTATAAATCTTAGTCTTTGATAAAGTTGTGCTCTGAAAAACAAATGAATATTTATTTGTGCTTTGTAGAAATATATAATAGTGTATGTATAGTAGGTGATATCTCCAAATGGCACAGACTGCCACTGCATTAATAATATTGCTATGTCTAATTTTTATTGTACATATTATTTAGAAGATAATAAATTGTAATTTACAGCTTCTATAATATTATAAGCATACCCTAACGAGTTTCGACCGTTCACATTAGTGGGATGTAACATTTAACATTTTAACAGTTTTTATAAAGAAAATTGTAATAGGCGTATAATACTATTAAAAATGCAATTAGCATAAACAAAAATAAAATGGCATTAAACTATTAAAGTGCATACCCATTTTAGATTTTTTCAACATCAGTTATTACTAATTAACCACAATTAACTATATACAATTAGGATAAATACGTTTATATTTTTTTCTCCATTATGATTAAAATATTATAGTGTAGACATAATATTTTGGATGATTAATAATATTTTAAATATACATTAAGTACAGAACGTTTATTTTAATTGTTATATTATTTCATTAAACAATAGTGTTTTAATTTTCTTACTTTTGCACAGTTATTATGTTGTTAAATAAAAATGAATAAAATATTACCGCCTCTCACTATTACAATCATTTTCCGACGTATATTTATATTATAATTTATAAAATGTTTAAAATATTTAATTTTATTTTTATTCGACTATAATTTAAATATTAAGTCCATTTGAAAAACTTCTTCTTATTTATTTTATCAATTGCTCACAATTAGACTATAAAAAGTATAACCGACTGTTATATTTTACAAATGTAAACAACTGTAGTTTTTATACTTTTTAGTTTTCCGTGTTATAAGAATAGTAAATAACAAAAACAAAATATTATTGACAGGAACTTTATCGTTAATGAATATTTAAAAATAATAATTGTTTGCTTGCTTTAAAAATGATTCGACCAAAAAGTGTTCTATACAGCCAATAAATTCATACCCAATAGAATTTATAGAAGTCTACTTGTATTGTACTATTATATTGTTATTTAAATATATTGAGTTCATGTGTTGGAATAAAAAATACAATATACATCGATAATTCTTATATAACTGAAGATTAATATTCATTTCAAAACGCCTTACCTTTATAGAATACACGGGCAGCGATGCCATCCATTTTTCTTTAATGGATAACAAATTAAACTGTCTTCGTAGGTATATGGGCAACCTGCAAGTATAAAAACATATTATAATATATTTTAGTAATGTAATTAACCTACAGATTTAGACATGTTTCGAAATAGTTTTCTTAACTCTAATATTGGCCTTCATCTTTCAATAATAAATTGTAATTGGGGGACGAGGTGGCCGAGCGGTCTAACGCGTCGTCTGCGGCGCTGGCAGTCGCGGGTTCGACTCCCGACCACTGGGCGGCATTTTTCTCCGGGCAAGTCACGGTGTCCGGAAAACAATTGCCGCCATCCCCCACTCCGGGGCATGGCAGAAACCTACGGGTGCCCCATTCAAAATTCTGCCAAAATACACCCACGTGTAACACCCCCCTACCGTTAAAAACCTACAGTACCCACCCCTCTCCCAATGGCCTAAGTTGCCGCGGGATAAAATTAATAAAAAAAAAAATAAATAAATAAATTGTAATCATAATACCTATAGGTACCTATATATAAAATTTTGAGAATAATTTAATTTTTCTTTTGTTTTGTTTCTAGATTAAAAAAAAAATGATATCTACTAAAAATATTCATTTTTATAACAATTAAGTGAAAGTCGCATAATAATAACAAATTATATTATCTGTATAACAGTGAATTTAATGTAAGTTATAAATTATAATCAATATATTCAACGTACACGTTATATACCTATCTATATGCATATTATGTATATGATCAATTTTTGTGATTTGTACATAATCAATCATTTTTATATCGATTAGGACGATTAGGTACCTATATACAGTTATTAACAATAAGTGTGTAAGTAATATAAACGTTGTAAAGAACTGTTTTTAATATATTAGTTAAATAATATTTATTCGCAAAATGTAATCTTTCATGCAAAGAAATTCATCAAAAATAATTGTCAAATTTTGTAATTTGTAGGTAGGTATAGGTTATATAATTTTAGAATTAATATAATGACTTATAGGTTTTTTATTTAACTTTGTAGCATAGGTATAGCATATCATAAAGTAGAAACTATTGATCAAAAACGATCGTTAAAATCTATTAAAATATAATTTAAAAAATAACTGATAAAAAAGTAAATGACTATAATAGATTTGAAGTGTATAGAGGTTTAGACATATAAAATATATTAACAACCACACAGCATTATTAAACAATTTTTTTATACAGGTATAATATTATGTAGGTACACCGCATTGTCCTGACCTGTGGTTTATTCTTTGTGCTTAAATATTTTTGTAATATTGGATTCCTTAATATTTTCTGAAGAATAGCTTTATTACAACATCATGATAATGACTACATATACCTATTGAAATAGAACGACGGTAGATTAACGCTTTTATAGTACCTACCTATAATAAAATATCATCGAAACAGTCAAAATATAATCTCGATGTATCCATTTTAGTATTTTACGTATCATTGAGCCAGTTAATATGTTATGTATACACAATAAAATAATTGATATAATATGTTATTTATTAACCTCCGGAATGTAACTTTACAACGGATTTAAAAATTAGTTATACGTATATAATTATTAGTTATTACTTATTGACATTGAATATAGTTTCTTCGTGAGTTTTCTACAAGTCAATTTGAAAACTTTATGTTTAAGGTCTTATGATTTCTATAATATTATATTCTACTACGTCTATGTATTTAATTTCACCCAATATGTTCATTTAAGACGACTTTAAAAATGTTCGAGTTTGAATGAAAGTCCTAATTAACTTTTAATGATTTAAAAGGGAAAGATTTAATAGTTCCAAAAATGTGTTTCGATCTTTGTACCAACATAATAATATTCTTATTTAATAATAGTTTAGATGCTAGCAAAAGCTAATGCTAGCCCAGTATGGAACCAATCTAAACAGTAAACATACTAAACATGTTGACACGGCCCTTAATGAGACCTGTAGGGTAATAACCGGATGCCTTAAGCCAACGCCACTTAAATATATATATCCATTATCAGGGATAGCTCCACCAAGAATACGAAGATATGTGGCCACATGCATGGAGAGATACCAGAAAGAACCGGACATACTATGCGAATGTGGGGAAGACCAATCAGATGACCACTTATTACAGTACACACTAACCCCGCCAAGATGCACGACCGACGACTTGGCTTTAGTCAACGAAAAAGCAATAGCAATGGCCATTCACTGGCTAAAACAAAATATTTAAACATTTATTTTATATTTTATATTCATATTTTAACCTACTGATGTTTATATTACTTTATGTACCTAGGCATTTATTTATTAATGTAATAGCATATAGTCCCAGCACCGGACACGATAAGAAGAAGAATAATAGTTTATATACCTTCATTAAATAGTGCAGGTAACGAAACGTTTTCAAATTAAATAAAAATATCTGGCTGTTTATTTTAGTGAGTACCTATAGACATTAATTATTTGTTATTTATATAAAATTATAACAATCTCGTTCAATAATATTTTAATAATAAATTACAATTTATTATACAATTAAACCACTGTTATATTATTTTGATATGGTAGAAATGAAAAATGTATAGTAGATACAAAATACTACTATTATTACAACATAATAAATTTATAATATTTACAATACAACTAATTGCACATTTTCTAACAGACTGTAACTAAAATGTAATTAATTATTTTATATAATATATTATAATATAGCTATCTACGTTGTATATAGGTATGTTTTGTTAAAGGAATTATTTGAGCATTTGGTAGATTTTGTTTAAAAAATAAATATTAATAATAATGCACTTTACTCGAACATTAAGTAATTGGTTTTTCCATGAATGAACCTTTTTAGAGAACTTATACGTTTATATCTAAAAAAAAAAGATAATTTATTATTTTACTCAATAACTATACCAACTACGAAGTTAGAACTAAATTGAAATGTATCTCACATTTAAAATTAAAAATATCAATAATACATTATACTTTCACTTTCCTCGTGGAATTATAAAACATTTTAAATTAAAAATCGTTAGATATTAAATAAACGATAAAAATAAACATAAATTCTCATTTTCTAATATTTCCGGATAACGTTAATATAAAAACATTTTAAGTGGCACCTATGGGCTATTATATAGGCCATAAGCCCCTAAAATATATTTATCTGTATAAAGAGCTGTTAAATAGTATAGATACCCATAAAAGTAAAAAAATAAAACATTTCACAACCATTTTTATTACAGCGTTGTGCACTTATGAATATGCATAAACCACAAATGTACATAAATGAATGTATGCTCAACTTAAACCAAATAGAAAATACTAAAAAGCAAATGTCTACCATCTCGCATCTCAACTAGAATTATTATCATGTGACGTAATTGTATACATTACCTAACTATTATAGTTTGTACCTAATAATATAACAATTCGCAATCTGGTGGTTCTTGAACGGGGCTGGAAGCTCAACTTTTAATATTTGTTCTTATTATTTTCTTTTTACACATATTTTAAATAATTATATATTAAATGCAATTTTATTATTAGAAAATACGAACAATTATACATTTTATATCATATTCGTATGGAATATTTACTTTACCGAAGATAGACGGCGGCTCAAACCCTGTCAACCCATGGATAATTTATACATCATAGATGGATAGGACATCGGCCGCTTAGACCACGGCATACAGCTAACCGAAAATAATACATATTACAACTATGGTTACTTGTGGTTATAGTAGTGGTTTATGGTTAAACCATGTTATCAACAAAGACAATATACAGATAATCATGGTTCGATGATACAATTTTTTTTTGACGTAATCTTTTACCACAAGCTATATAACCGAATATAACCAACGAGGTAACATCTATTCACGTCTTCAGGCACAGATCCTACCTAACCATGTATATAATATTATCTATGTTCAAGTGACCAAAACGCAAAGACCTAAACTCATAAGTCATAAAGGCGGGTTTCCACTACACACGGATGCGAGTACGTGCATACAAATCATTTGCTGTGATTGGTTGTGTACGTTCAGTTACCACACGCGGTTAACCATGGTACCGTGTTGTTGGATATAGCTGAACATTTTTCGTGTACATGGCAAACGTGTATAGTGGAAACCCGCCTTGAGTCTAGGTATTCAAGTTAGCTGGTACCCACCTACAGTGGTATTTTAGTATTTAACCGTAGTTACTAGTTATATTGTGTTTCCTAATATTAACGGTTGTACACTTGAACCTTGTGAAAATTTGAAAATAAGTTTCTTATAACTAGTAAGTAATAAGTAGCAACTACATTTAACAACTAACCTGACATTTACCGTTTCCACCAGTGTCGAGAGCAATACAATTAAAGCTAAACAAAATCAATCATGGATAATGGTGAGTACCTACCTATATATATATTATTCATTTCACTAAAAGTATGTATAAATATTTATAAGCATATGACTAATGTACAAAAATATTGTAGAACCTATTTATTTTGACATAAATAATACATTAATATATCATCTTAAATCTTAATCCTTTTGAGTATTGACAAATCCAATGCAATTATTGAAATGTATCAATTTTCATTTATAAAAACTCAGATATATTAGATGACTTAATATTTATCAACTATATTTAACCTTAAGTCATCCGTAGAATTTTTTTTTCCTTACAATATATATAGTGCTACTTCCCCACCAACTGTACGTCTGTACCTGCATAACAACGGTATAATTAATATATATTATATTTGTATACATAAATTTGTTCAGATTTCCCATCAAATATAAATATGATTGATCACTGATCGACGGGATAAAAAACAACGAAAACAAAATCGTCGTGCATTCAAGTCCTCCCGGACGATTATCAACTGGTCATCCCAGTTCGCGAAGAAAATATTATATGTATTGTATATAATATTTTCCTATTTAATATTTTCTTCGCGAACTGGGATGACCGGTTGTTAGCGATTACGGTAGATGACCATACGCGCAAATCCATTAAAATTTCTGTGGGGTGGGGGCTAAGTCCCCTTAGCCACCCCACGATTTTCGCCTATGTTAAGATAACCATAATATTATAAAATGACCAGCCATGCGGTCGGTAGATATGTACAAGCATGACGCGCGTATTCTCGTTTGCCGGTTTATCGGAGATTCTGTTCGCAAATATATAATAATAATAATATAACGAACACTGACCGCGTCACAGCGGTCGGTAGCGCTGGCGTTACGCGACGCGATCGAGAAACCCGTGTCGCGACCGTTTTGTATACTCCGTGGCCCGGCATTCGTCGCCGTCGGCGGGTGGGGACATGGCGGCGGCGGCGTAGACTGATAACGACCGCCACCACCACCGCCGCCACGGCCGCCGCCGCGCCGCCGATCGGAATGCGGCGGCTGCGGCGGAGTGTTAAGAATGCAACCGATTCAAGATGATCAACAGGTGCATGTGCGTGCGTGAGCTCGTGGTCTTGTGTCGTAAATCGTAATTCGTGGCCGCCACCGGAGCCGCCACTCGGGCAGTTCGTTCCCGTGCGCTGTTATTGGTGGCGCGTATCGTCGCGCGTCTACTCTACAGGCTCTCTCGCGTTATCGGGTGCCGCCGTTTCCGAATAATAATAATATTAAATCCATTGATATTTTATTTAGACATAATAATACAAACGTATTTGAATAATATTAATACAGTGACTATCGTTAGCTTTTATATTATTATAATACACGACGTTGTAGACTGTAGTTATTTACCGGAAAAATCGGGAGTTTGTTTTTGTTTTTCTTTTCATCTCGCTGCTTATCTCTCGCTCCCGTTCGAGTCGGTGACAGTTGTGATCGAAGTGTGTTGTGTGTAGGTATAACCGTTCGCTACGCGCGCTCGCCCGCCCGCCGATAATGACGAAACAATAATAATAATATTATTATTATTACTGCTATCATCGATTGTCGGCGACTTCACAGTTCGCGATCGTGCGCCGGTCTCGGTCGATGGTGAATATTGTCGTTGTCGTACCTGTTATAATGACACGCCGCCGCGGTCTCCCGGGCCGCGCGATCTTCAGGATTCGGTAATTCGCACCGTTTCGCAGGTGGTCGAGTGCGAGAAATCAAATAACGCGGACGAGGGGCCGACGAGATCCCGTTTTGGAGGTATGTAAACGTCCCATTGGTGATTCGGACACCACCATCATAATAATATACAAAATATAATATTATTATAAGTTTAAGAACGTCGTAAAAGACGTGATCCGTGCAAAGGGGGTACCCGCCCGAGTGCGATTATAGGACTCGCGGAGGACTGAGGAGGTCTGCGCAGATTCGACCAAGGGCCGATGCACATAAAAAAATGTAGGTAGGTACTCAACACACGTGTGTTTGTTTACAGAAAAGATTAAGTCTGGAGATAATATTATACTGGATAATTTACTTTTTTAATCTATTATGTTGTTCGTTTGCCGTTTACCGTTACGTCGGTCGTTTACGGTCCATCCCGTCAAAGTCTCTGGCGCCGCCGCCGCAGTGCGCTCCGACTCGTGGGAGACTTGGTTTATCTGTCGACTGTCATCGTATAATATCGAAAACGTGCTAAACACTTTATCGTATTTGTGTGCCCATTGCGATATCGCCGTCACGTGCCACCGCTGCTTGTCGAATACATTAAATTGTTGTCAACAAACCTCCCCAATTAGGCTATGTATAAGTTTTAATAATACTATAAATATAGTCATCGCGTTTGCGGGCTTACCGGGCTTACCTACCGCGCTGCGCCGCCGGTCGAGGAACATTATTTTTAGGCCGTTACTGCGGCACAAACGTATTCGTAGGTATAGAAAGTGTACTCGGACACGATTTACACTATATAGTATACTAGTATGGTGTATAGTACAGCCGGTCGTGGAACGAAGCGTTTGAAAAGAACTGCTTACATATTATTATTTTGTATATTATATATATGTGTATCGTGTGTGAGTGTATGCAGTGGTTGGAAGTGGCGCACTACTTTTTTTTTAGCAATGCAATAGTAACGTACCGCTTTGTTTCGGTAGCGTTTAGTTACAGCGACATAAAAATTTTCCATTGTAATGGCGCAAATTTTGCTGCTTTTTACAACCATTAATTTACACTTTCTAACTAATCAAACACTTTTATAAATTTATCCTTAACTAATATAAGAGAAGGAGGCGCATTATAAATTAAAAAAAAAAATTCACACATCCCAACAAATTACCAAAATGCAATTTCTCTTGAGATTTTCTTTTCTACGCCCCTGGGCCTATAGATATTAGATATTATTATATTTGTATCTATATAACGTTCGTCACCCTAGATTGCACAACACTGACTATGATAATTGTAACGAATTTTTTATTAATTTTTAAATAGCGGCAGTGGTACCGCACCACAGCAAAAGTGTAAATATAATGTATGCAAAATTGCAAAATACAATATGGTATTGAACTTTGAACAATACCAAATTATCATTTTCGTAGACCGAAATGTCAACGACGCGCATACGTGTGTGATTGTCCTCACATTGTCTATTCGTTGAATCGTATTTCGTCAGTGTTTGTCATTGAAATTACGATACGACTTAAACGAATAGTTCGAACAGTTGGAAATAAGGAATTAAACGGCCTCAGGCCGGTCGCCTCGATGAAGTTCAAACGCACGATGTTCGCGAAAACTAGCACGGTGATTTTTTCGATTTTTTTTTTCGTTAAATTCGAAAACGAATTCCAGAGAAAATAATTTTTATTGCTGAATATTGCCACCGGACAAACAATTAACCGGAAACATGGTTCGAATACCATCATCATTGAGTATATATTATATTTACATATATATATACAATATACACTCGATGGTATTATATAATATATTCCTATATGTCTAAGTACCTACTTTAACATAACGGTACCGGGTACCTATGTTCGTTATCGAAATTTGCCATTTACTGCGAGTGGTGTGGAAAAATTAGCGTAGGTAGATGAATATTATTATTCATAATTAGTACCTATTTAGTGTAGGTACCTCGTATTTTATTTCATCGTATAAACGCGGTACGAGTCGAACGAATATCACATAATAAGGACTTTTTCCATTCAATTTATCATTTGTCACATCAAATTTGTACAATGTTTACATGACCGCCGTGTTGTTATTCCCGTGAACTCTGCCCTACAAAAGGTACAATACGGAATTCCACTGTATAACAACAATGGAAAGGGCTGGAGTGCCTCTACAAACAAAAACAATTTCTTGTGCATTGCTGCAGCAGGTAAGCGATGCGCATTAACGATTGCAGTACACAAGTCCTGCCTTTCCATTGTTAAAAAATAATCATAATCCTTCGTTGTCGTCGTTCTTTTTTTAAACGTCTTTGCGTAGCTGCGGTCATCGTAATAATATCTATATACTGCAGATTAAACTATCTTCGATCCCATTAAATGACTTTACGCGGCATGGGTATGCACTCGTGTTTTATTACATGTACCCAATGGGTCTTCTACGAGGTATATAATGTCCTTATTAACTAGTCCTAGACTTGTTGTTTGACACAAAACCAATTAATTTGACTTATAAGTTATAATACGGTATTGAAACTCTCGTCACATCGTTGACATTGTATAAAGGTATAGATGTATAATAATATACAATATACACCGTGCACTGTAGAAATGCATTTGTCATCTGTTCACGAAAACAAAACCAGTTTACCATTATAACCGCATTGCTGTGTTGCTGGAGCTGGACAGCATTCTGATTGGCGGACGGCTGATTTTGAAAGGAGAGAAAAACAACAGAATTGAACTTCGGTCTAGTCGTCCATCATACACAAATAAAACCTTATCCAAACGCGTAACACTGCACTCTCGTCGTTTCCCTTAAAACTTTCTTCGTTCACGGGACGTGTTTCCCGTGTGAAATTTTTCACGATTTTAAAATTGCATTTATGTGCTGGACTGACATATTTCGTAGTCGTTTGAAATGCACACTTATTTTTATTAAGCTATATAGTTCGATATAGTATATTACTCGGTATATTATAATATGTAGTTACCTACAAACAAAAAATTTAATTATATGTGATGTCAAATGAGTGTTTTTTCTACCCGTCCACAGTGAAATGGATACGATATTTGTGCAGTTGAATATTATTTGTTTATTTTAAAGAATTAAAACATTTATTTTTTGTACACAGCTATGACGATAATAATTAGAATTTATGAATGTATATAAATTGAGTGTGTATAATATAATATGTATATGCGAATCCGTTTAATACTCTGAATGGTTTCTGTGGGACATTCAGATGTCGTTTGATAAATTAAAATAATGATAATGAAGCTATAGTATAATGGGCCGCAAGACAAGAAAATCTACTACATATCTTTAGCGGAGCAAAATGTCGCCAATGTTTGCCATTAACCATGCTCGTTAAAAGCTTGTATAGTAATTTTGGTTCAATACAAACAGTAGTCTCTTTCGTCGTCTCTGGCTTGCACATTACTTGGGTAGGTACCTACTATAAATGAATAATAAAACTAGATGGTTTTATCAGCTGCGAGTATTAAAAACTTAAGTCCAGTGAATCATTGAAAAAGTAAATGTATATGTTCTTTCACGACGGGCGTTTAGTAGAACATTAGTTGATTAATTTAACTGTGACAATATCATCGTGATTACATATCATTCTATATAACAAATATGAAATTTTTTGTCGGTTGAATTTAATATTTGAACCAACAGCAAAGCTACGACACAAAATCTAATTTTTATCAATTATTGTTTGATACTGCAGCACATCAATTTTAATTTTTAATGCAATTAAATACGAATAGAAAACAAAACTATGTTTAGTCATTCAATTTGCTCTCTCAAGTTTTTAATTCCCTCAGCGTTAGAAATGTTCTTTTTTAAGAACAAAAAAAAACTTAGTATATGCTGATGATAAATTGTTGCTTGCGAAACTTTAATCTTGTTAAATGACAAATAAAATATAGGTACTTGTTTTTGTTGAAGCGCTTTGGTATCTCTATTTTAAAATTCTATTCTACTGTTAAAAGGTATTCGTAGGAGACAAATATAAATTAACTTTATTACTGTAATAAAAACTGTGCAACTTATCTTAAGAGAAATATATAAGCATGATGAAACAAATGTCTCTCTAAAATATTGTTTATTCATAGTTTTGATACACGTGCTGGAATATATTATCTGATTTTTTTTTTATTATTTTTTTTTTATACTTCCTATTTTGACAAAGTTCTAAAATAATATTTTTCTTCAATTAATTTACCTCAAATGATTTACAATAAAAAATACTAAAAACTTTTAATTTCGATTATATTATATTATTAAATTTAAAATCTAGTACCTAGATATATTTTATACAAACAATTGCTATTGCTTGCTACTATACAGATTATAGTCTATACAACTTATTTTTCGTCTTTTTTACGTGATGGAAATAATTATGGAACAACAGTAATTAATCTATTGTACTCTATATGTAATACCTATATATGTATTAATTTTTATATATAAACATCACAGGTACCTACTTCGTAAAAATAATTATATATACATTATACATATAAAATTAAATTGAAATTGCTTTTTGTTTATCGGTGTTAATAACAATTACATAATTCAAAACTGAACAACAACCAATAACATTTATATTTCAAAAACGTTGTAGATACGAATGTTTCGAACGAATCCAGCTGCGAACAATATTAATTGGTTACACCCAAGTATTATTCAAACATTATGTTATAGATATGGTCTTCATTGTTTTATAATCTAGCTCGAAGATTGAACATATTAAAATGAAACAATTGATTTTAATTGAAAATGAACCTATAAGAAGAGATTTTAATTGCATTAATCTCAACAAATCTATAGATATTCTACGATCGTTGTCCACCAACACCACGACCAACGGGTACCCGTTGCAAAATAATATATTTTTTAACATGAATTTCTTGTGTCATTTTCGCATCCAGAGAAAGTGCGGATATAGATTCTTGTTTCACTGACGTTGAACATTAATCACAGCGTTATTATATTTTTGTAGTAAATCATTTATCTTCACATAAAAAAGTATATTTATTTTTCATTATTTTTAATATTGGCGTATTCATTAAAAGATGTACTACCTAGATTGTATAAATAGGTACCCTTAGATAATTTATTTGAATCTAAAATTGTTTGTAAATCATTTATGTACGAATTATAATATTATATTAGCATTTACAAATAAATATCTATATCAAATTATTCACACGTTTAAAATAAAAAAAGATAAAGCTTTTGAGTGGTTAAAAAAGGATTAATTCTCAAAAATTCTCCATGTCACTATTAGCCTAAAAACAAAATTTAATAAACCCGAATCACCATAGTTTTAGGGAAGTAAGTACCTACCTATATTCTTTTATGAATATTAATGAATTGTGTGTGGACACTAAAAGATAAAAACCATAAAAAAAAGGTTCAATATTCTAGTGTAGGTACCTATACACTTTTAATTTACTTTTTCCTTGACTGTTTGCTGTACACGTAATCAATAATATGTGAAAAAGATAAAAGTAAACAAACAAAATGTATTCATTAAAATACCACATTTATATTAGGTATGTACTTTTATTATAAATTATAAAGTTGACAAGTAATAATTACAAACTATTGCCCTGAACCTAATATACATAACATAATTTGTTTAACCAATCATTTTAAGAAAAAATTATTAATATTGTTTTTCCGAGATAACGTAAAAATATCAAACATCTGTTCTTTATTATAAGTAAAATTATGAGAAATTATATTAACTCATAATGTCTACGCTTTCTATATTTTTACAGCCTTCAGAATGTTTAAGATTCAATATTAAATTAATATGTCAATAAACTCTATTATACTTGGCGGATAAAAAATATAAACGATAAAAAACTTGTCATTTAAATACCTAATATTTATTTTCCATACGGTTACTTACTATGAATGAACAATAACATCCACTGATTAAATAACTGTAGAAATATTCACCAATACGCGCAAAGTTAGGTGTGTGTATAATTTGATCATTCAAAGTGAAACGTAAAATGTATGGAACATCCACATTGAATTTACATTAAACGTATATAAAATGATTCATTTATTTCAAAGGGCCAATTCATATAAAATACTTTGAATAATAACGTACATTGTACCTATATTTTAATGAACGTAAATAATGAAATATTCATAAATATTTATTATTTATTATCATTAAAATATACATGATTTTATAATATCATAATAATATATTATAAAATTATTATACAAATGCAAAATGCTTGTAAATTATATACATTATATTATTATATTCTTCTCGAACACTCGAGATGCACTTAATAAAAAAAACTTGTTTATTGATTATTTGCTAAAAAGGTTATCGTTATTTTTGGGATTATAAATGAAAACTCAATAAGGTGTACAATGTTTTTATTTTTAATTTTAAGTAGGGAGAAAATATGGCTTTATTTATTTTATTGAGTTCGAACAGCTGAACTTTAATACACCTATAATAAATAATAGGTCAAAAGGCATGTTATTAATATTAATATCTGTTTGTTTTAATAATTAGTCGCACGGGTATTAGGTCAACGTATTCATTATGAGTTATGGCTTATTATGAGTTATATAACACAGAAGTAAATATAAAACTATTCAAATGTTTTATCCACATCAAAAGTTTTGTATAAAATAAATACTTTATAATAATAATTAATAAAATAAAGAGAACAAGTCATTATCAATTACTTGAAAGTTGTAACAAACTGTATTGAATATTATAATAAAAATAAATTTAAGTAAAATCATTTGCACACAAAACCAATATTTTTTAGATATATCCAATATCCATATTATAGGAAGTATAGGTTCCAAAATCGAAACCTGAGAAATATTTATAAAGTACCTATCTATTGAGCGGTGTCGTATTTGTATATGATTTATATTATGATTTTTAATAATATCTGTAATTACATAAATCATCTTACTCACAAGTTGGCGTTGTCTGTTGATGACGATTTATTTTTTTAACTTCTAGTTTCGTAATAAGTATACTTATTACATAGAAGATATGTAATGCATATATAGTGTAATTGTATATTCAGCTTATGAGTTATACGACAACTAATCCATAAGAATATCTAAAAAAAAATTTCTCAGCAATTTAAATTATACTCACTATCTTACCTACGCTAATTAACTGTCGTCGATAAAAATAATTTCTATTTTGAGCAATAACCATAAATTTGTAGTACGGTGTATTTTGCAAGTTTTCGCATTATATTAAATATCTTGTATTTTAATTATCAAACGACGAAGGCGGAAGGACACACAATTCAATTAAAAACATTAATTTAAAAGACCGTAAAATTGTACCTAATTGAAATATATATATACCTAACCAGATATATAGGTATTTTATGTATAATATATATAGTCATATAGATTATAGGTGTATCACATTGATTTAGACGAGCGTCATGCTCGATTTACATACTAGTATATTAGGTATATAGTCAACTGAATAATATTATGTATATCTATGTGACTATATACCTACTGATAAGTTTTTTTTTTCCGAAGAAGTATTGCTTTCGAAAAACGATATTCATCATAAATGTTTTTATGGCATTTCAAAAACAAATACCTAATATTATTATAATTATTTATTGAACCATATTTTTCTTGATTTTACGTTTCAATAAATCACAATGAATGTACACTAGGTAGCTATATAGACTGAATATAATAATATTAGGTTTGTTGCAATACCAATTATTTACTACTATTTTCACATTTTCTGTTATTTCATAAATATGAGAAAAATCTAAAATACAAAAGATTATGCATTGTACCTACCATAATTTTTACTTTCTAGTAATTTCTACTTTATTTTACATTGTCTCAAAGAATCAAATAAATGTTGTATATTTTAAAAATTCAATTACAATTATTGACATTTCGTGTTCATTGGAAATACCTCGAAAAATACGTTCTCAAAACCCGTCGTGACTTAATACGTACACTCATACCTAATAATAATGTGGTCCAATACAGAAAAAAATCATTGAACTACATGCCACCCCACCGTACATAATGAATACAATTCTACATTTATTCGTATCGAAGTTTGATGGATTCATTTTTACTTTTAATATTGACAAAACGATACGGAAATTATGATTAATTTCTATAGTACCTGCATGTACCTACACATTTTGAATAATTTATTTTTGAAAATAATTAAAGTAAATTCATAAAACAATGTATTGATTGTTTTTATAATTACAAGCTAATTATACGTTTCTATAATAGTTAGTATAGAATAATATTTGATTGGAATATTGTTTTATGGATTAGAAATAATTTTTCAATACTGTTATTAATAGTTTATGTTATGTATTAGGTACTAATTATTATCAAGAAATATAAACAATAAATGTAAACAACTTTTTTGTTTTGAAACTTATTGCTTTGCAAGGTATACTTACTTTGTATATTATAATATTGTAATTCAAAAATTTTCCTACAATTTGTATGACGTATAAGTTAAAATTAAATTATCACTGCTTTCTAAAAATTAGTTAATACAAAATATGAGATTGTAAAGATTGCCAACTGATGATAATGAGTAATGACATAAGTCATAGAATATTATTTGAAACTATTCCTTGTTATTACTAATGATAATAATATAATACTATATTCAGATCACTAGAATTTTATTAGTGTATTGTCACAAAATATTTTTTCTCAGTTTTTTGTAGAACACATTGTTTCATCGTGTTTTTGATAAATAAAAACAATTTCAGATTTCTAAAGTTTAAGCCAAAACCTTGAGCATTTTTGCCTTGAAATTAGTTTCGCTGGAATATATAATATATTATATTATGTAGGTACGTTGTAGTTTAATAAACAATTTGTAAGCCAACTAGCCGAAAGCCAACAGCCTTAAAATATTTTACTTTTCTAAAAGTCGTAATAATTTAAAATAACGCATACACGACTATTTATTTTATTAATTTTGTATGCAATTAATAATTATCCTAAAAAAAAATAAAAATTGACAGTCTGAAAATCTTAGTATAAAAATATGTAATGCGTACCTAAATAATATTATTTAAATAATTGATTTAAGTTCATAGGTATATAGGTTAGGTAACTTTCACAAAGTGTATGAGTAATTTTACAAAATAAAATATTTTATTTAATAGGTATTACATACCTATCTTATGCACACAAGACACACGTTTAACCATTTGTTAAAAAAAAATAAATCTAAAAAAATCAGTTTTGTATTAGATTACTATTGTGGACGGATATGTATTACATTTATCTTGTATTCTTTTTAATTTGATTATTTAATTAGTGATGTTGCAAAACTTTGAATAATATGAATAATATAAAACACAAATACCTAATTACTTTTCAGAAATCAGCACATTATAATAATGTTTTTTTTTGTTGTAATTTTAAGTTTATTAGGTACCTAGGTAATATGTTGTTAATTAATCGATGCTTTAAAGCTCAAATCAAACTATAATAGTTGTAAAAATAGCTACAAAAAATTATTAATTTCATATAGGTAATATTCATGTTTTTTTTACTGAGTTTTCAATTTGTGTTTTGATAGATATAATTAATTAAACAAAAAGGACGATAAATATTGTTTTATAAGGATAATGTCAGAAATTATGAAATGGTATTTTAATTTACTCTGTATTTATAAGGTTATATTATTTAATAAAAAAAAAAAGTAATAGAAATCAAAAAAAATTTAATCATGTAAATCTACACTTGTTTTGATTCGTCAAAATAAAAATAATATTGCAATCTATAGATAATTTTCCAACCGATTCAGCGCATTCCATGCAGATATTTTACGCAGTCCGTATATTATAACGTCTATCCTCGTTCATTTTATATTATATGTATATTTATATGTATATACGAACACGTCGTCATAATAATAATAATATAACGTTCGTTTCCGGATTAAGATAAAATTCTTCAATGTTTCGTTTTCGCCCGGCTCGGGTTTGACGACACAATCAGAATTTGCACGTCTGAAACTCGTTTTGGACTATGCAATTTCAACAAAACTGCTGGCCCGCTGCTCTACGCATCATTATAGCTGTAGGCACCGTAACGACGACTGACGAGGGATCTAGCATCGTTGTACACCTTTATAATATTATAATATACTATTTAATACCATAGTTTTGGGAACACGCTGTGCACATAATATCATATATTATTATACACCTTCATACCCGCACTGATTTTCTATTTACATGATATTAAAAAAAATAATACCCATATATTATTATTAATTATTAATAAACATAGACCGAATTATTGGTTACCTACCGCGGTAGTCTATTTTTTCGACGAGATACGGATCTGCATTCTGCAGTTAGCGTATATATTATGGTATGTGTCCAGTTCGAGAATATATCATGAGCTCTATGCAGAAACCTGTGAAACGTGCTCTTGTTAGAACATCACATATACCTAGAGGTATCCACGTCACACTATGTATATTATAATATGACTACGACGACTCAGTATATATAAAAAAAATTGATATTTCAGTACTTACACGCATCGCGGTGTATATAATGTAATTATATTAGCACACGTGGCGTCTCGTACGTATATGGACTTAGAGCTACATAATATACAGGGCGATTCACCAAGCATAATCACCCTCTTTTTCCCTCTAGTATTGCATTTATTAAACGTTTAAATTTTAAACCATGCTGGTGGGAAATTTTAAGTAGGTATACTTAAAGACCAGAATCTTAAATAGGTACCTACTCTGATTATCTTCTACCACTTGTAATATTTTGTAAAGTGATACAAACTTTATTTTTGTATGGACAATTTTGATGCAATTGAATTAAAAAGTGAAGGATTAGTGTCTATAAGTTACTAATCTGTATACACGAAGGTTCAAGGTACAGAGGATAATACAATTGTAATTTATAATGGTTTTTACAAAATTAAAAATACGTCATGTCTACAGCTTATTATATTATATTCAGACAATTTTTACAAATCATTAGATTTTGATACATTAATAATTATTACTATAATTGCCATAAGACTATGGGTGTTTATAGACATTATCTTCTAAGCTTATTATCGTGGATTTTTATCCAGGCTACTTAAATTTCAATTAGGTACTCAGAAACTATACTCGTTTGAATTTAAATTTATACATTATCATTTTCAAAAAAGTCATCTTATTAATAATCTACAATGAAAAAGTGTAATTCTCATATGAAAAAAGAAGCGTATTTCTTAACACAGTACCGTCATCAAAAAAACATTTTTTATCGTTCTTTTCTAAGTTTTTACCTGTTTGAATGACAACGTACATTTTTAATTTCATATTCTTAAGTATAAAATTTTTCTGAGAATTTATAAGGTATTTAAAGTTTAGATAAGTAGTGAGAAGTGACACAGGGATATCTAGCAAAATTGTGACCCACTATACCCAGTAACTTTCTATTACAACTGAGTAATAACTAATATAACTATTCAGCTAGGTACTTGTTTGACTTTTGATTTGTACCTATGTAGTATGTATCGACATTTTCTGAGTAATATTCTGATTCAGAATATGAAATACAAAATGCATGTTGTTATTCGAAAGAGTAAAAAACTTTTTAAAACTTTTAAAATAATAACCCTGTGTGTGTATATAATATATTAGCATACTTATAGGTTGTGTAGGTATACACATATCGCATAGCGATTCACAAACTTACCTAATTAAATCGACCGAAACTATATGACCAGTATACAGGTATAAGTAATACTCCTGTTAATAATCATATTATTAATCATTGATGCGATCAATATAAAATATTATTACTATATGTATATATATATTTTGTACATTGTACAATAATCATTGTTGTTTTAATCTTCGCGTGAATATATCTGTTATAATCGTACATCGATAGCAAGGCGACCGTTATAACATATAGGTATACCGCTGGCCATGGAGCCCGATGACGATATATCATATTATGCATGCAGATAAAATATAATACTCTCTCTGTGCGGGGGTGACGTCGTAACGTGGGTCGGATTTCGCGGACATGGTCCGAGTGTATATACAATGGTATAATCATGTTTGCATACAATTATTATATATACATATACGTATTATTATTGTTACTATACGGTACCAGAGTTAAGGTAGGTATAGGTATCTAAAAATAACGAAAACGTTATAAGACGCTCGCGGTCTCTCCGAGAGAACCGGACCGGTACATACGACTATACGAGGGATGTAACCTATATAATATAATATCTTGTATTATATTTATACGTATTATGCGGTTACTTATAAAGCGGTCGAAGTTTGTAGGCGAGGAAAAAATAATACGTATATGATGATATTCATAATATGCATGCATTATATTATTATTATATAGCTAGGTACCATCTCTGACGTATTTTATTACCGTCTCCGTCTCTAAACTTGCAAACGTGTAAAAATACATCCACGCAGATCGGTCGTAAACTGTTATTATAGGAAGCGGTGGTTATTCATACTTAACTAAAACGCCGATCAAACATAAATGAAACCCTTGCGTCTAAAATATTTTGAAAACTTCTCGAGTCCTCAAAAATTAAAATGTGTATATATACAATATTGTTTGGGAAATGCAAACGAATATTAACCTCAGTATACTATCGTGTAAAATACGCGTGAAACATCGCTGGCTTACAATTTTGAAATTGCTGTGCAATACAGCATATATTATCATATGTCACTGGTGAACTCGGAACTCTATCGAAAACTCGAATTTTGTCTCGTTCCCCTTGAACTTTGAGTTATATAGGTACCGACGATACGCCTCCGAGAATGTAATTTTTTTTTTTAATCATCGTTTTTCAGCTTTCGAATCCCGCTACATAGGTATTTCCAATAATTATACGTACGATCGACGCCCGTGTGAATAACGGCGAACGCGCGAAACGGAAACTGTACATTTCCGTGTGTTTGTAATGTGTGTATATATCACAGTTTCTTATGCGGAAAATATTATAAATTATTTAAGTGGTCGTGAGTTATTACGATACGTTTCGGTCATACCTATATAATATATATATGTATATTATGCTATATAAAGTCGACCGACAATGGCGTCGCATCTCGGGCTTTTGTAGCGCGTAGGTATGGGTACCCGAGAAAATGTGCAGTGCATATTATATATACGTTGAGTTCAACTAAATTTAAAAAATATTAATCAGATACACGTGGTGACCGGCGTTTTAATTTCATTCCAATCGTGCTACGATTTATTATACAAATTTGAAATTATAATAGTATAATTACAACAACGTACATAATGTCTGCTAATATAGGTGGCGTAACTATATATACGAATACGTATAAGGGAATAATGACGGGGTTGAGTGGCACTTTGGCTTCGAGAATTCGGATGGACCGGCGGTGGCTCTATACAGCCTGTTATTGATACGATACCTAACCTAACCTAACCTCTTTTGTATATTCTTACATTTTGATTTGTAAAAAAAGTAATTTTTAGTACGTAACATTTAATATATACCAAGTAATATTTACCAACAACAACAGCCATAATAATATAAGTAATTCCATATTACGTCGAGAGAAAAAAAATAGTTATCTCCGGTTTCCTACGGCCCGCACAGCAACACGAGTGACGGGTCTGCAATGTGCAGCCGACTGAAATACATCGTCACTCTCTGGCCAAAATATTTCGTGCTCCTGCAGGTATATAATAATATAGGTAGGTAGTAGATGACAATATTATTATTTTATACGCATTATGTGGTGTACACCGCAACACACGGACGGACGTCTGATTTCGCGACGACGAAGGCAAAGACAACAACAAAATAATAATATTACGATCTCGGTGGTGTGTATATATATACATATATTGGCGAGTAAAAAAACCTAACACACAGGTCATGGAACCTGTTGTATGCGTGTACGTGCGTGCGTTCTTGCGTGCGTGCGTGCTCGTACCTATATATATCTATGTGTACGCTCTTATATTATATTACTATATATAAATATTATATACATATATGCACACTATATACTCTCTTGCCGGCGCGGGCGTCACGATTATTATTATTTTTATATTTATTTTTTTCGTCGATATTTTGGGAACCAATTGGACAATAATATAACATTATAATAATGTATATCCACGCGAGTATAGGGTACCTAATAATATAACTATTATAATCGGCTAATCGGCACATCGGAAAAAAACGTCGTAGGCACTTCACGACTGCGGGCAGCTCGCGCGCACACATATAATATCGTAAATATAATGATATGTATATATATTATTACTATATTACTATATTACTATTACTATTACCACTATGTACCGCGCGCGGCGTCGTGTGTATCGTAAAATATGATTTTAATTTCCGGGCAACCCGTCCGCGTGGAATGCAGATGTGGCGGCTCGACTCCCGCGGGCTGCGCGCACGTCCTCTACAATATAATGTATCCCCCTACCCGGTTATAGGAATCAACTTACCGCGTTATACACACATCACCGGCGACCCAACCGCACGCGGCGACTGTAGCGTGGAAACGACCGAGACGACCAGTGAGGAGGTTTAAGTACCTGCACATACATAATACATATAACATATACCCATGGTATATATACATAAATATAATATGATAACGACCGACCCCCTCGAGAAATCCCCGCAAAGTGTCTAATTAGTGTGCCCGGTGCCGCCGGTCGGTCGGTCGGTCGGTCGGTCGACCGGTGACCTTGAAATCGTCGCAGCCACAAATTATATCGTGTGTGCCACCGCTACGATTTTATTATTATTTTTTTTTTCTCGTGTTACCATTACCTTTTTTTATTTCGACGACAGGACGAAAAAAAAACCGACCACTATTGTCTTTTGTATATCTGCTGCTGCTGCCGCTGCTATTCACTCAATATATCGGCCTCAGCAGCCGCTCGCAGAGTACCTATATTATTCATCGCATGCACTGCACAATCGGCCGACGATAGGTCCAAGGACGTTGGGTTTTTCGATATAATTATGACGTCTTGCGTCGCCGTGGACCGCGGTGACGACGGCGGCCTTCGCGAAAGCTCCTATAGTGACGACGCGCATCGTGGGGTCCGAAGCACTATATATATTACAATATTATTACAAGAATATTATGCGATCGTAGATCATAATAATATTATAATATATTATATTGCTATACATCATTAATGCACGTGCGTCTACCCGACTGCTCTGTTCCAGACGGTTTTTTCTTTCCGCCGCCGTCGCGTCTATATTTGTCCGCGGGTCCGTATGACAGTCCCCCACGCACGGCGCCAGTGCGACAACTGACAAGTCGACGATGAGTTGTATTGCATATTGATATTATATAATCATAATATTTTTTAAATTATGCGTGTTACGTACCCGTCTGATCTTACAAATCACCTCTATATTATATTATAGAAACGACTCGAGCATTTCAGTAAGTATAATATAATATATTACAATATTATGTATTCGTACACAATATATTATATCCTTCCGCTTCCGTCGCTCGGCCACTAGCAGATAATAATATTATTATTGTTCTGCGTTTAACCCGATTTCTGAACGTATGGAGGTAATATAGCTGTATAATAATACATTATGTTTTGAAAAAAAAAAAACAAAACCCGCGTACACTTATTATAATACGTACCTGTACGCGAAAAATTATTGCCATTGTTAACGCAACTCGACCAAATTATAGAATTCGTATAGACTCGCGCCCGTCCTTGACCTTATATACGCGGGCATACTCGTGGAAGAGGAGGGGTCGTGTATGCGTTACACACGCGTGTATAATAATATACGTCATGTATATTATTTACTAGAAAATAATATTTTTTTTTCCTATACGTTGTTTCCGTGTCTGAATATTATCCCGCTCTTTTGAAAATAAAACAATAACGACTCGGAACACGTGCACGTGCACGAAACGTTTGAGACTCCGAATTATTTCAAAACTTCGTACGATTGTTGTTGTTTCGTCTATGCATAGGTACCTTCATACCTATAGTATTAAATACCGATTAATTTGTTTCGCAATCAGAATCATTACCAATATTATTATTATTTAAAATACTACTTTTGAAGATATAATTTTTTAGCTGTTTATTCATGATAACCATAAATATATTGATACGTCTCAACAAACTATTCATGGGTACCTAAAAGCAAACAAGATTATTTTAATTGCAATTGCACATATTGTGTTTGCTTAGGTTGCACTGTCGTCTGTCAATATAAAAGTCTTAATTAACTGAATAAACAAAATATATAATTGTTTTTACTTAATTTGTGTAACACCATGTAACTTATGAAGTAACACCTTAATTTTAGAAGGGCCTTTTCACAGAATGTATACATAAACAGAATCTATATATACCATGGTTATCTACACGTAGCTGCAGGTATCTGCAATCTGTTAATGTAAAGTGTAATTTAATTTGTAAGTAATTTGTAATACATATTTAGGCAAGTACCTACGCTTAATTGTTGAATAAGTGGGATGTAATTTTAATCGCTTATTTGTTATTTTATTACCTATACATAAAGATGCTCATATTAAAATCAAATAAATCAACTCTAAATTGTGTGTATTCATTATTATTTATCTTATTTTATTACAATTTGATTTATGTAACACACAGCATACATAATTTCATGATATTTTAAATTAATTTCGACATAAATCAAGTCGTGTACAATCGCAAATTAAAATGGAATGTATAAAATTGGATTTGAGAATATTATTTTTTGTCACAACTCTATTAGGTCATACCTATAACTTTTGAGTTGTAAAGTTCGGCAATTGCAAATTTGTAAACTAAACTTGTTAAAGAAAAAGTATTTTAAAGGATATTCTAGGATATACTTGTATTTTTTGGGTTGAACAAATAATATTTGAAATTTCTAATAATGTATTTGGCCTAAAGCGTGACGATATATACTTTTTTCAATAAAAATGTAGGTAATTTCTTAACAATTAGACATTAGTTATTCAATTAGTGTCTACTGTCTTTAAACATCGATTCATTATTGACAATACAATTTGTAAAATTCCGTTTATCTTCAAAGTTTAATTATCGTTTGTTTGGGAATTGAATTAAACTGTCTAAACAAGTATTTCACTAAAGCCATTAATTCTCTAAAACCAAGAGTGACAAAATAATATTCTCACAAATCACCTGATGAGAAACAGACAGATACCTATTTGAAAACAATTATAATCGATTTAAAATTCCTGAGTCATTATTGAATATTTTTGATTAAATTTCACCTACGTAAAAGCAATAAATAAAACACTTGCCAAGTTTTTGTGCCAAATAAGGTATTTTGTCGCATTGTCTTCACCGACATTCTAAAGTGGTATTATAGAACTATTAGTAAAGAAAGCACGTTAAATAGTGGTTTCGAATTTCATACAAACGTATAGTATAAAAGTTACATATTATTTGAGTTAAATTCGAAAGTCATCCAAAAGAAAAACGTAAACTAACACACAATTAATCTGATTTCTAAAAATTACGTTTCAAATTTATTGAGCTTTGTAAAAATAATGCAAGTCTTATATTTACTCGTCAAAGCTAAATCTTTGGAATATTTACCTATACCATTGTATATAGGTATTATATAAATATGTATGAATTTTCCAAAAATTCAATGAATAATACATTTTGTTTTAGGTAAACAAGCAATTAATTATTCAAAATTATCATTTTTAGTTCTCAGAATACATTCTGCTTTGTAGATAGGTACTTATAATCAAGTTGTGTAGGAAGTGCAAAATTTGTCTTTTATAACTGTATAAACTTTTTATCTCTAACTTTGGTATGTTTGGAAATATGTTAATGCGAAGTTTCTGACTTTTGAGTGATTTATACTCCTTCTTTTACCGAATTTCTTATTTGTTCAGTTTAATTTTGTATAACATACGTATATGCTTGTAAGAAGGATTAATGCAAGATAAGCCTATACAAAAGTAAGTTTTATCAGTTAATTGTACAACTTTTTTTGTAGGTACACACAATAAATGGCAATAAGCAATTCACTCGGCTGAGCATAAAAATGACGTGTAAACGATTGTAAAACCTACGTTTTATTTTACAATTCAATTCTATTGGTATGTTAATTAACTAATGTGAAATCCACTCTAACTCCAACTAGGTTATAATGTTTATTTAATTGGGTGTCCGTTGTCCCTTCACGTTTTTTCACGTCAATATCTATAGGTATTTTTTGACTAGGTTTTTTGAAATATAAATATAAAATATTACAGTGTTGGTTATTTTTATTATACTATATTTTAAAATAATTAATTGTTCAACACAATATGTTTTACTATTTCTTTATTATATAGTGTCTATTATCTATGTAAAATGTATAGAAAATTAAAATGGTATTGTAATTATATATTCGCAGTGTGTATACCTATATTATATTAACTATTGCTAAAATATTAAAAATAACCTAGTGACTAATAATAATAATTATAATAATACCTAAATAATCATTACAATAATTTTATGGAAATGTCTGTATACTATATGACTATTTGGCACTGATATTACGTGTAGGATCCATTGCATATTCTACAATCCATAAAAAAAAACAATGTAATAAAATTAACGTTTAATTGCTGTAAAGAATACAGTATTATTATATAATTCCGTCTCATATTGAACACCTAAATAATAGAATAATTATGCTAAAATAGTACAATTATTATTGTACACCGATTTCTATGATTACACAAGGTTCACACTTCATATTGTATAATATATAAATATTAATTCAAGTATATGTAATTTCCATGATTCCGGTGCAAGAACAATAATGAATACAAAAATAATATTATATAATATAAAACATAAATTATTTTTTATTGTGGTATTTAATATTTTTGATTATTTAGTTCGTTACACATTTTGTAAAATGTGTTTTTAGGAATAAATATTCGTGCAGGAGATATTATGTTAAATGTTATTTTTTTTTTTTTTTGGTACACTCTGGACATCTGGATATCACAGTTATCACAAAAAAAAAAACATAATCTATAGATCACGTGTTATATTTGTACCAATTATTTTGTAAAAAGTTTTTAAAAAATTATATTTTTTCATAATACAGAATGTTTTTTCATAAACAAAATTAAAATGTCATATATTTCGAAATCTATTGGATTAAATCTTGAACATTGAATAAAACGTATTTTAAATATAAAAAAAACTTTTAAATGTTTCTCACTTTCTCAGATATAGGTATAGAGATACCTATTAAACCTAATATATTGTATATATTGCGACTGATTTGTTCATAGTAATTATTTAATAAATACATCATCATTGGTATATTTAGATTACATTTTAATTAACTTCTAATTCTCTTCACTTATTCTCTTTTATTTTTTAATTGATTTTGGGTTTTGGTTCCTTATTTTAAAATAATTAATACAATCATTTTTTTTTTACTTTCATTAGTTGATACATGCATGATCAACTATATACGATACGTTCTGATAGCATTTACGCTGCTAATGTTCAACAATATTAAAACTTTGAAGTTATATTTATGAACATTACATGTTTGGCTTACCGTTTAAATGTCAAAAACTTTTTGTCTGTATAATATATTCTAAAGTATATTATGGTACAATATAATTATAATATATAGGTACAAATTTAGTTGATATTTATTTAGTATGCAAATATACCTATATACGATCTACAGTTAATATATTATATGAACTTGTTTATTAATATAACATAGGTACCTACCTATATGTATTATTTTTTTTTATTGTATACTTATTAAACGTTTGAATGTTATAAAATATAGGTAGGTATGTATTATTATTATATATGTTAATACCAAATCTAAAAATGTTAAGTACATTATTAATATTTATTGTTGTAAAAAATGTATTTAAAAATAATATAACCCATTGATTGGAGCCATACCTATACGTTATTGTTCACGTTAATTCACAGTAATAAAACAAACTTGACGCCTATACCTAACTTATTTTTACTTATTAAATACCGCGTATACCGAGACACTTGTTTAAACCAAACTTTTTTTTATAAAACGTTTTCTTCTTATACTTTATAATATACTTCTTTATTTATACTTTTATTATAATAACAAAATGTCCTGTATGAATGTAAATGTAATATGATATAATGCTATAATATGAACCATTAGGTATCCTTATAATGTTAAAAAAATAAATAAACAAAGATAAAATAAAAACGGTGGACTTTTATTTATGAACCTAGGAGTCATCATGTTTTAAGTATGAGTTGGTTTAAAAAAATAAAAAAATAATAAAATGGTTCAACTATTATTTATTTAGAAAAATTTGCAATATTTAGTTTTATCTGCGCGTAAACACTATGATATAAATGTATAATAACGAAATATAACGTAAAATTAAAACGTCGTTTAGACGACCGCGTCGACTGAGTAGCAGTGGGGTAGGATTATTACTTATACCAAGGTATAATAATATGCTGCGTAAAAGACTAATAATAATATAAAGAACGAAAAAAAAACGTCTCCTCGGACGTATTTGTGGCGAGGGAAGTCGGGTGCGGCCCAACGCGACGATCCTTCGGTAGTGGAAAAAAAAAAAACGGAAAAATCGTTTTTTTTTCTTCTCTTTATTACCACTAGACAGTAGACACTGTAACTATATAATATAAATCTTTAATATACATATACATGATACTGACTGATATTCAAATGGCGTCCTGTTAGATAAATATAAAAGTAAAAAACACACGATATTATATTAAATTCACCCCGAGGATTTGGTTTCGTGTTTTAATACAAATTGGTCCAACACAAACGCACTTACAATTATAATTTACGACCTTTGTCGAGAGGACGGCTATAATATTATGTCGTCGTGTTCAACCGTGGTCAAAGTGGCCGTGGTGTGACATGACTTTTATTCGTTTGCATAATATTATATATTGTCATCGTAACACTTAATAATGATCTTTAAAAATATAATCATCCCTCTCCTGCGCCATAGTGAATATTATAGGAGAGTTTTGACAGGGCGTGTATAATAATATCAAGTACTTAGTATTACAGTGATGCAAAAATTAATTTTCTTCGGGTATTTGCAAGGTATTTGTATATTATATTATATTTTGTATTTTATCATCTCTGCTGTCCAGAAATCGGAATTATTGAAAATTATTGAGAAATTCGAGGAATGTAATGTACCGTATTTGTATTCCCGTCGTCCGATATGCTTATTTTAATCCACTTTTTGGACCACGTGCGACCGAGTGCAAAACGCTGTTACGTTACAAATTCGCAGAAAAACGCACACACGAGCGCACGATCACGCTTGCTCGCTCCCATCGGCCGTGTGTGTGTGTAATAGTAATATAATAATATAATAATAACGCCTCGGCCACATGTCCGACAGATGTTGTTGTTTTTATTTTTAAGGGTGGCGACGACCACCGCCATTACGTATATAATATACGTGTATGCACGAGAGCGCCTCGGTGTATTAATAAGTCGAAAATTTTTGAAAACCGACCACCGTCATGACACGACCGAGTCCGACGTGTGTGGATGTGCTGCAGTGTAGAGCGTGCGGTATATAATATAATATATTATACAATTTTATGTGTTATATTTTATTTATATACGAGTGTATATAAAGCGAACAATATTCGGACAGAGTGTGGCGAAAATTGTTGCACGTACACAACACACAAAGATGTGAACCTAAACGTTCTCTGCGCGCGCCGATTGCTACTGCTGCTGTTATGTATAGGATCTGTGCGTGTTTACAGTATTACTATTACGTCGCGTTTTTGTCGCAGGTAGCTTGATAAGTATATATACTACCTATGTACGATATATATTATATAGGTAATAGAATATTATTGTATACTTTAAAAAATAGAGTGCCTGTATTAAATCATTTCGATGATCGTGATTTCGACGATCATGGTAAAATGTAATACAATTCCTCGCATATTGTGTATATACTTACCTAATATCATGTGTACATAAATAAAATATAATAAAACTCTTATATATAGGGTGGGGTTAATCCAAACCTTGTGATAAAAAAAAAAATCATATTTGGATCAATTTTGTGAACCCGCTTAGACTAAAAATAATATCACGCGACTGCATTGCACTCGTTGTAATCGAACTAGTGAGCACAAAAATTATAATATTTTGAACCGTCACTGGATAACATTTTATCGTTTGGACGCATGTTATATTATACTTTTTTGGAAATATTTAGTTTGTTATTACTAGTCATAAACTAGAATCGTATTCCATATTTGCATATTAGCACACAGCAATTAATGTAATATTTCTAAACGATATAAATTATAGATACTAAAAATTTTCATTTATTTATTCAATAACAATTTATTAACACCATACAACTTTTATAATATACAAATAACAAATATGAAATAATACAATATAGGTACATAATATATAATAATATATAACAACGATATTGAAACAATAAAATACTGTTTAAGTAAAAGAAAAGGATGGATCCAAATTAGCTAGTAACATGCAACGACGGAGTGATTGGTTATATATTAGAATTAAACGTTGGGATGTAGAATGAAACAATCGAATTTGGGTATTTGCAAATTTTTAATAAAAGCTAAATTAACTTCATAACTATATTATACGATCGGCTAAAGAAACTATAAGCGCAAATGTGCCAACACAGGAGAGTACCTAATTATGAAGCAATCAATTTTATGAAAATAACTGACAAACCTCTAAAATGTACGTTGGACTCTATCAAATTGACAAGAAGTCGTAGCTGCATTAGGTACTGTCCCAGAGGACAGGGGTATATTCTTGTACTAAATTGTATAAAACTTTCAAAGGTGTTGAAAATTTGAACTCATTTGCTAGTAACTTAATAAAACCTAAGGTTTCGAGCGAGTTTCGAGTGTCTTACAGCAAGCACTTTCAATGTGCAGGTTAGGACTAAGTGTAGGAGTAAGGATGAATCCTAGATAACGGACTGAGCAGTTAAGAAAAAATAGACCGTTATAAAAAAGAACAGTATCTAACACATTTTTGACAGTGACTTGTGCATTTAACACGAAGACGTGGGAGTTCTTTATAATCAAATGGATCGCATGTTTTAATAGGGAATGTGCTTTCTTAAAACAAAAGATTTTTTAATTCTTTATAGTTATACCCTGGATGGGAAAGTGGATTTAACAAAACGTGACGAAGGAATATAATGCAGCGCGTTACCCGATTATTTTAGCCAAGGTTTCCCTCGGATTTCCCATGGTATATAATATATAATTGCAATAAATCCTTATTTCTAAACAAAGGTCGATAAAGTTGCAAAGGCGTATATGAAACCGTCTATATTCGTTCAAGAAATCTGTGAATAATAAAGAAGACTTTGTGCATCCTACCTTGATCCGTGGCGTAATCCTCGGGAAACGGGCAGTACGTGTCCGTCGGGCAGGAGGTGATCAAGACTCGTTTCATCACTGCAGTACAACGCTATATTATAATACGCACAGATCGAGATCCGTTGCCAAAATTATAATATATGATTGGAAAATCCAAGTAAAACCTTTGTAAAATAGTAACGTGACGTACAAATATTAAGTACTTTTATTATTGGACATTATCATTATGTTTTAATATAAAAGCGATCAGATACATCATATATACATGACGTTAAAATTTGACCCTTCTTATAATAACCCTGCATAATGTATAGGTGCATATTATTATAGTGTTACCGATGACTGTAATTATATCGCTATGTCTATACTTATAATACACAAGCAGCCATAGTATAGACTCATAGACCTGACCTAACTCTGGGTGGGCAAGGTGACGTGAGAGATGAAAAAAAAAAAGTCGTCATAGTGCTTTTCTCTTATTATATACCTACAATGGTCAGTCGTCACTTGTGCGTTGGTATACTTTTTTGCGTTAGTATGACGTGATCGAGATTCTTTTTTTTTTTTTTGTTTGTTTTCTCCATACCAATACATAGTACCTATTATACTGTATTATGTACCTACTTAGGAATATTAGAAATTAATAATTTCAAGTTAGTGCGCGTCTGCACTGTGTGTCCGTGTATGGTGTGTACATGCACACAGTGACACTCCTCTTTTCCGTGACGTACATATTATGTACACTGTTCAGTGTATACACACTACATACTCACACACCACTTATCGTATACCGTACGCAGAGAGGAAATTTAATGAATTACTTGCGTGTGAAAAACTCACGAGGGGCACACAATGTCCAGATACGACAACGGATTGAGGTGTGGTAATATTGTGTACCCTGGTTTAACGTCGCTCGAGCTCATCGTCGTAAGTATCTATTTATAATATACGGTATACATATGTATATATGTTATGTACCTAAGTGTATAATAACGTAAGCCGTCTGTATATTATATGTATATATATATAGGTAGCATATATACAAAAATCACGCACCCACAAAAAAAATGTCTTTATGCTTAACCCATTTTAGATTGTTATTATATATCTAAGTCACTATATACAATATACCATAATACCATATACATAATATATATTATATCGTACTATATTGTATTGTAATCGGCGTAATAATAATAATGTATAATGACGATATCCATCTATATCCGGCGGGGCTTGTTTTATAGATTTACAATATTATCCATACAGATACCTATAGTATAGGTACTGCAGTATACGCCTTAAATATTTGTTTCGTATATTAATTATTAATACAAAACGTACAGCCCTATGTGCACATTATTTGGTTACCAAACAACGCTAGCCTGGTATAGGACGTAAAAGTAATATAATATAATACGTCATATTGTGGCCGTTATTGTATGCGCATTTGTACGGAATTATTTTGGAATTGACATAGTGTTGTCGGAAAATATTGATTATCATTTCTGAAGGCCAAAATCTATTTTTGATATAATCCCATGTCGCTGTGCGCCTATATGTGCAGAGCTATCACTTTGTCAGCGAGCAATGGCTGCAGTAGAGTAACTTGAGTTAAATTATTTTATGCATAAAAAATGCAAAATTGCTGTTGGTTTAAACAATAGTAATTATTATTATTATTATTATTAATTGTATTGTTTTTTTCCTTATTTTTACTTTTTTTATTTTTCATCTTTACCTATACACATGCGTCATGCATGTTTGTGTTTTTTTTATTAATCGGATTTTAGTATGGTTGGGTTAGGTTAGAATTTTGTATTAATTGATTGGATAACTTTGGTACTTTAGAGTTAAATCATACACTTACGTACGCACCACGCGATCCACCTCTAGTAGATTGCCTACTGATAATATACTGCTCGAATAATCACAAGCTAATCTCACGGACAACGCCGATCGGGATGGCTATAAATTAAAATAAAATATCATTTGCACTTAAAAAGACATTGCTTTCACAGGCCACAGCGTGTTACACCCAAAAGAAGTTGAAACAATCACAAAAACCTAGCATTAGCAAAGCATTGACGTGTCTGGTAGTAATAATACGATTTATGCTAGTTTCTTCATAATATTATATTATGTCATTCATCACTCATCAATAAAAATGTTCCGACATTGATAACCTGCAGCACCATTTACCTATAACACTTTGTGTAGTTGCATGTTTAAACATCAATGAAATTAATAACGCGGTTTGGTTACGTTTATAGGTTAATTATCGATGCGACTATATACGTGTATATAATATGTAATAATATATTATACACATTATACATGTTTGATTTCCGATAGCATATTGAGGTCAATATACTATGAGAATTGAATAAATATATCGATGCGAGTTTAATGTTAGGTACTATATTTAGGTATTACTTATTGATCATTGAGAATGTGTTTTGTTGACTATGTCTGTCTCGGTGTTTTCATATAATATACAAAATAAATGTATATTTTCGTAAATTATATTGGATATTAATTAACGATTAAAACCATTACTATAGTCAGTATATGATAATTAATATTATAATGATGATGACGTATTGATGTACGCAATACGCACTTACAGGCAATATCGAACGATTTTCAATGAAACTATATAATATAGGCATATCCAGCGAAACTACATGTCGTGTAGCAAAGACGATATTATTATTACGGACACAGGTATAGGTAACTATAGAAAATACATCGTGAAACAATATTGCTAAACTTATATATTAAGAATATATGTGAAAATATGAAAATAATAAATAGCATATTATTGTATTTAAGTAATCTCATTTTCATCGCTGTAATTGACCATGTACACGTTAACATGTGTTATTATTGGATATGGCTATAGGTAGAGGTATCATACACTGTTTCGTAACTATTATTTCGAAAAATAAACAATGTTTGATTGGTTTATAATGTATACTCTAAACTGTAGTAGGGCTTATGCCAGAGTTTACGTTTACAAGAAAAACAACAACAACCAATAAAATAGTATTTCTTGAGATATTAACAATAAATTAAATAAATAATATTTATTAATAAGAACCAAAAAGCTTCAGAGCTTCAAAGTTTCAGTGTATATAGCGTACCTAATACATATTTATATATTATATCGAGGAAAGTGTTGGTATTGTTATAATATAATAAAGTATTTTAGTTCCTTCTAAAGACGGTGTATAATAAGTAATATGTACCTAAGTATTATCAATAATAGACGGTAAAACGAAAAATTCTCTGCAGCAATAGAAGAATGCAATTGGCTGTAGGTATACGATAAAATAATAATAATGCGTTCCACCGAAATGCAACAATAACAAATTAAATAGCCCACAGGCTTCCATTACATAGAAAAAAAATATATAAAATAATAAATAAACCCTTTCAAGAACTTTTTTTTCAATACAAAATATTTGCTAACGTTTTATTATTACTTTTTTTTTATTCAAAACGCATCGGGTTGTTTTAGATGCGCGTATTACCGATGCAATCGACCGATTCGTTTTGTTGACTGAGAAAATCACCTTAATGCGTACGTTGAGTTTTTTACTATGTAGCATGACGTAGATAAAGGTTAAAATAAATATATGTGTGTGTGTGTGTGTGTGTGAGTTGTACAAAAAAAAACAGCGTCTATAATATAATGTACATTTATGGATGTTTTTTTTTCGTCACTCGTTATAATCCGTTTTTTCCATAAGAGCACGAGAATATGATAATTTATCTAATAATTTCTTTAATATATTATGAATGATCAATTTACCGCTATACTGCTCCTATAAGTATTCATTTTTTCGGTCAAATGTATATGTTTTCTTTTTTGTAATTCGAAGTACAAATATACTATACCTATACAATATTTTTATAGAAAAAAATCAAATTTTCGTCACTATTGATATTATCCATGCTTGCATAATACCAATAATACATATTATTTTGCAGAAAAATATTCTTCTTCAGACTACGAAATTCAAATTATGGTTGGCTATTACGTATATATATATATATATATATATTGTACATTTCAAAAAATATCAACGTACCTAATAGTGCGTTAACCAAGTATAGTCGGTTATAACCTAATACCGGTATTATAATAATTACTGCATTAGTTCGTCATAAGGATTACCCTGTATAATGCGCAAGTAATCGGCAAAAAAATAGTTTTAATAATATAATAACAACGAATTCGTATATTATATGGCCATATACAGGTACGTCGTCGACATTGAAATTTTCGATAGACCATCATCGTCCATCATCATCGCGGTGTCCCCGGCCTTTTATATTACTTATCCGTAGGTACATAAACACCGTGCCCCGGGTCACTGACATATTATTATTCCGGCCGTCCGTGTATATATATATAATATTTATAGATATATCGTATATATATTTCCATTATACATCATATAATATTATATATAGTATACGTGCGGGTACGTCTAATAATGCACTCGGCTGCGGCGGTGTATATATATTGCACAGTACAGCATGTACCTATATAGATATATATAATAATATATAACTTATAAGTAGACTTAGCAGTATGTGTGCTAATCAATATCGTCGTGTACAATGACGGGACCGCGGTTTCACACGCGCGCCAAATGACTTACACGACAAAATTTACTAACAAGGATGGCATTGTCAGGCCTTCTGCTGTTTCCTTCCACATTATGTGCGTGTGCAGTCACTGTGTATATGCGTATAATAATAATAATAATAATAATATGTCAAACGCCGAACGCGCGTATTTACCTACTCGCATTATTGCATTATTTCTCACATTTCTTCTTCGGTCGTAATATAATATAATGATAGATTATGTAATATCACCGCTGCAGTTGTAGTATGATATATAATAAATAATATTATATTCACATGGATATATCCCATGCAATATAGTAATAACAATAATAGTTATTATTACTATCATTATGTATTAATTTTTATTGTATAATCACTGCAACGCATTAGGCTCGGAGATATTCGACAAATAATAATTATCTTCCGAGTTCCGACAATAGTAATAATAATAATGATGATAATTATTATTGTATTTTCCTATTCACTATAATAGTAGTTCGCGCGTTATGCGACTGTCGGAGACAGAGGTGTGAACACGAATATACGTCAGAGGAAAAAATATGAATATTAAGATTTACGCACACTTGGCCGATTAAATATTATAATTTATAATACAATAATGTCGAGTGTTTTTAGTTTTTACAATACTCGTGCGAGTCGAACATTTAGGACTTATTATATAGTTGTAGTTTTTAAAATAAATAATATTTTCAAGACAATCTCGTGAAATGTTTTTTAATATTAAAAAAATAATCCAAGTTTAAATAAACGATGAAAAGAAATTAAATTGTATACTGCGTGATATACATTATATATAATAATAAAAAACCTTTGTAAAATTCAAGGAAAAGTATTTTTTCCTTTATTTATTTAACTTTTTATATTGGCAGTTTTCTTTGCTCTAAAATTACTTTATTCATTTTTAACTTATATGAAGCGTTTACAGCAATTTATAATAAAAAAAAGTTAACTGCGGGTGCTCATTTGGAAAAAATATATTTGTGCCGCCACAAAACACTCTTGAAAATGATAAAGAAATCTAAATATTTCAAAATATAGTCCTTAAGTAATCATTAATACAATGGGAGGGGATGATAATTATGCTTGATGAATCCCACCGTATAAGATAGATAGGTACCTAAATAATATAACCCAATCATCTAAATTGTTCTCTTTTCATTTGAACTTAATATTGCTACATTATACATACCAATGTATGATGTATCTGTGTATATACGTTATTTTATTTGTTTATTGTATTTTTTGGTTTTTGATTTGTTGTCATCATAATTTTCAACTACAAGCCTATTGGGTTCTTCATGTCTATTTATATATGACTATATTATATTCGTTGTAATTGCGTTTTTATTAATCATTTTTCGACAGAATATACAAATAAGAAAAAAAAGTAGTTATATTTCACATCTTTATTATATTACTCAGTTGACTAGACGTAGTATAAAATATCATACAGCACTTGTTTTTTTAATATTGTTTAAAATTTTAAATTATTAGCTTAATAATTAATTTCAAATTTTCTTTCTCATTTTTAAGTATTTATGCTTTTATGATAAATTGATTATGACAGTATAATGACACACTTATTTATGACCTGTATAATAGTATTATTATATTATTATTGGATTTATTGATTTTAAACAGTTTTCAATACACTTGTACACTTAATACTATATAACAACAAAGGTCATAATACTTATCACGATAAAATGGTCTGTTGTTAAAACATTTTATTAAAATTAAAATGTATAATGTTACAGCACTTTCAGCATAGATTGCAGTCAAATCAATATGTCATTTAATATTATGTATAAACATGAATGTACATTTTTCTTTCGAGTCAGGTCGTCCAACTGAATAATTATTATATGCGTAACATTTAAGTAGGAATATAATTTATTTCATCCATTTCTAGTTAAAAAAAAATACGATTCAGCTCTAAAAACAGTTATTTTGAAATCATTTCAATCGAATTTTATTTACTCACCACTTGGCACTTATATCCCCTGCAGTTAAATGTGGACTTATATCTCTGTTATGTCTATATTATATTCTTTTAATCGTGACTAGCTGTACATCGCTATTATTTTTATCTATTGCAAATTAGTTGCACTCGAAATTCATCCAAATACATACGTAAGATGAGACCTCACAAGAATTAACATCATTTATGGAAAAAAAATAAAAACATAATAATATGAATTACATTTAAAACTATAATATAATCGAGAATCGTGTTACAACCTATAATGAGAAGTACACGTTAAGTCACATGTTTTTTTTCCTTCCCATTCGTTATGGTCGAATTATATACGAGTTTTACATGGTCAAATTAAATGTTAAAATTTCTAGAAAAATACAAATAATTTATCAAAAACTATTTTATGGACATTTTAATGTCATGAAACGTGTAGTTCTTTCAATTTACAGAAGTAAAAAAAAACTATCAAAAGATAGCATATAATATTTGCTGTGCGCCTATGCCCATTTTATCTATCTAGTTATAGTTTGAATAGTTTTACTGAAAATTATAATACATAGTTACATATTATTTAGAATTGTTGATTTATAGAGTAACATAGTATAGACCAACGGAATTTCAATAATGTTAATGATAATAGAATTATTAAATTAGTGGGTATGAAGTTATGTTATCACCACCATCTATATTCTATAGCTGTAAATTCGAAATGTATTGTCAACGCGAAAAACGTATTTTTTAATCATTAAGTACCGTTTAAGGTATAGCAATAATATAAAATTGTTATCAAAAAGTGAAAACTAATTTTATTATTAAATATCTATTTTAAATTTGTACCACAATAAAATGCATTTAATATTCTAAAAAAAAATGTTTCATTAAATATTAAACATATATAATTATATTATTATAAACACAATATGCATTTTAGTAATACAATAATACTTAATTTATATAAAATATAATATAATATTTGACCTAAATTATGTAGACATAAATTATAACCTACCAAAGAATGAATTCAAAATTCGGACTCATAGTAATTTTCGAACCAAAAAATAATGTTGATATAAATAAGTGTACTATGTATTATTGCAAAAATCATACCTGTATTGGCATATTTATAACGGAAATACAAGAAACAATCGATTTCTTTTTTTGATTATAAAAAGTACAATCCGATAAAAAAAATTTTATAGGTTTAGATTATAAATATATTAACAATAAATAATACATCAACATTTGTCAATGCCAACAAATAAAACCCATTCATCATTCGCCATCAACTGTTTCATCGCGACGTCCTGAAAAAAAATATAGGTATAATATTATGTAGTAGTTACATCAATATCAACTATATTGATTATTATTGTACCTACCTATTTATATATAATATATAAAATAATGATAATATCAATAATACAGGAATCTATAAGTTTAGTATAAAATTCCTCTCACCGTGAGATTTTTCTTCGGGCATAATACGAAGTACGAACCTTAGCGATACAAATGTTGAAATGCATATAATATACATAAATATAGTATGCTGTATATGCACATTGTGTATAGGACATAGCCAGATTGGTAATAGGTAATACTTGTTTATGCGATTGGTACTATAACAGTAAGTTACCTATATATTTTGCTATATTATACACTATCTATGCGTATTTCGCTAGATAATACAAACACATTCGTGTTATATTATTTGATGTAATATATGTATACGAAAATGTGTTTTCTGTAATAATATAATAATACATCATAGCTAAGACATAGGCATAATATTACGGATACTAATAAACTGCACGATAATGGAGTAATAATGTATCGTAACGTTTTTAAAAAATAGTTATTAATTACATTCTCTGTAGGTTTTAATTGATAGTAATATTATACAGAATCTCGCTCTATTCTAACTTAGTTATAATTATACTCTTCGGTACATGGTTTCGGATTGCTGATACTTTATTGAAACAATAATTTAATAATATAATATGTAATTCACTTCTCACGAAAATGTAAATACGTGTCATTTCATAACGACGAGTTTATGCTACAAAATATAAGCTCAAGGATAGAACGTGAATACCAAGCCTATCTACCTTGAAATCAGCTAGTAATATTATCATCTATGTAAATGTAAAACGAAACACTGTAAACACCAAACCTAAGACTGTAGGTCAGTAATCGCATTGATAATCGTCAAGTTGAAAGTACACTATATCATTTCAGTATACCTATTCCGGAACATTGAAGTTAAAAATAAATCTACTAACTATCGAACATCGATGTGTTTCACATTGTCGTTCGACACTTTACATAGTTATGAATAAAAAACTAACACCTACCTACATAATATTGTAATTACATTTTCAAATATACCCAAACACGATTAGTATAAACAATACGTGTTTACGGAGGCGACAAAGTCATGTACTCATACATTTTTATAATTAATCAATGCCAAACATTGCAGCCGATAACTTATCGATTATTCAAACGTATATTATTTTAATTTACAGGTCTATCTCGAACAGCTTGTCAGCAATCGACTAGATAAAATATAAAATGTCTGACATTTTTACAGTTACTTAATTTTATGTAGTTGAATATTTCACGTTTTTTTTTTTGATTTACTATTATTACCTATTTAACGAGTTTCAGTATTTTATAGATTAATTTCACTTTGTCCAATAATAATATATTACAATAAAAATAAATTGAATGTCAAATACGATACGGACATACCTATATATGGAAATAAAGCTATTTTTTCTTTCTCTTGATTTTGATTTTAAAGCTATACCTACCGCGAAACTATAATATAAAATAATATTATTTATCCGGTATTGTAATCCAATAAGAAGTTATACTGGGAGAACAAACATTTCATTCGTGAAATCATTCGAAATATTATAATACATATACTGTCAAACTTATGGTTAGTCAGGAAATGTATTATAATGATATATAGGTACTAAAAGAGCTTTGAAATAAAATTATACTTGTCCAATTTGTCCAAGCCAAAAGCCGCGGCACTCATCGATTAACACACCTTAAAATTAGATTAAATTTATTTAGGACTTTGGCAAAACTAGTTTGGCTTCAAAATTAATAGAAACCATAGGACAACTCTCTAGATGGGGCTTGACAGTTGCCGCAACGTATAAAGCGTTTTAACAAAAACAACGACTTTCATATGTATGTGTGTGGGGGTGTGTATACGTATAAACTATATTATATATATTTATTTAAAAAAAAAAAAAAAAACTTCCTGTATAATGTTTCAAACTATTTTATTATTCGATCGTTACATAATATTTGATTAATTGTTTAAAAAAAATGACTCATTTTATTTTTAATTATTATTAGGTATATCATTTACTTATTACCCATATTTATAGATAGGTATAGGTTTATATTTTAGGCATTAGGCATATACCTAAGGGTATACCTAATGGATAACATGTGGTTTATTATGTTTCCATCATCCCATATTGTGTTGCCTTCAGAGACATGACAGCACAGAACGCATCTACTATTAAAGTCTATAATAGATTTATACTAATTGAGCAATAAACTTGTATTTATCTGTGAAGAAATATTTAGTATTTACAACATAATAATATATTACTATTATTATTACTATCGTAACACGATCTTCCGTATATTATACAGCTTATAATGTCGAGTGTATCTATTTTAATAATATGTTAGTTCGGCTAGTCTTGCACCTGTACACATAAAATATCGATTGTATAAATCGTAATAGATAATATTATAATATGACATCGTATATTGACAGACAATATATTATAAGCGATCATATATATTTCGGAATACGAGATTACCTATAATAATCCGTATAATTGTACAAATATTAAATACCTACCAATACTCGTATGGATATAGATATAATTTTATCAATATGGGTCGAACTTTGTCAATCGAGAATTATAGTTGACTTCGAGTACTATATTTATTTACTTATCGCGTACCAATACATGTATTTTATTCGAAATTCCTCTATTTTTTTTTCAGTATTATAAAATGCCAATTCAAGAATCACACGCTACGAGATGACGCAGAGGGAAGATGTACTTAAGTTTGAACAGGGGCGAATTAAAGCCCTCCAAGAGGAGAGGCTACACATACAAAAGAAGACTTTTACCAAATGGATGAACTCATTTTTACAAAAAGTAAGAGCGTTTTGCGAGGATTTGCAAACCAAATCGGAGTGGTGTGCGCCCGTCGCCAAAATATATTTAATGTATTTTATTTGTTAACCGTATTATATAGGTAAGAATGGAGGTGGACGACTTGTTCGTCGACTTGGCGGACGGAAGAAAGCTTCTCAAACTATTAGAAATAATTTCCGGCGAAAAACTGGGCAAACCAAATAACGGGCGCATGAGGGTGCACAAGGTGGAAAATGTCAACAAAAGCTTAGCGTTTCTCCACACAAAGGTATTGTTACGAAAACGTTTTAGTGCATTTATCGGTTGTATTATCGTCAGCGCATTTAGGATCATATAATTGTGTTAAAAAATTTAAGACAATATAATTATTCACAAATAATCGTTATAGGTGAGATTGGAAAGCATCGGGGCCGAAGATATTGTTGATGGAAATCCTCGACTGATTTTGGGTTTGATATGGACGATTATCTTAAGGTTTCAAATTCAAGAAATTGAAATCGACGTGGTAAGTGGTGATCGTGTTTAAGACTCGACCATAATACGCATATTATGATATGATAATGTTGCTTATTAAATGTACCTATGTTAATATATTATTATAATGACATAATACTAACATTTAAAAAAAAATAAATAAAAAATAGGACGAAGAAAATGAAAGCAGTGAAAAAAAATCGGCTAAAGACGCTTTGCTCTTGTGGTGTCAGCGTAAAACGAATGGCTACAAAGGCGTCAACATACAAGACTTTACAAGTAAATAAAATATAACGAAAACAATAATATTTCATGAAAAAACCATAGAACACAATAAATACCTAGAGCTGTATAATAGGTGCTAGGTACCTACGCCATATTATGTTATAAAATATAATAACACGATGTTGACTCATACACAGGTTCTTGGAGAAATGGCTTAGGATTCAACGCATTAATCCACTCTCATCGGCCAGATCTACTAGACTTTCCGTCGCTCGAGAAGAATACCAATATCGACAACCTGAACATAGCTTTCGATGTGGCCAATAATGAATTGGGAATTCCCAGGTTGCTCGACGCCGAAGGTTAGAAACTGAGAGAAATATTGATATTATTATTGCAATGTTTTGTATGAAGGTACTAAATAAGTAATACTATCGTGTTTTGTTTGTAAAAAAAATAGACGTAGACATAAACAGACCGGATGAAAAGTCAGTAATAACGTATGTCGCTTCGTATTACCATACGTTCGCTAGGATGAAAAATGAAATGAAGAGTGGACGAAGAATAGCCAACGTAATGATTATTATTATCGACACTAAACGTTCTGAAAATTTTAACGAGCGTCTTGTTAATTTTACGTGTTTTCATGTGCAGTCAATAATTATAATAATATTTTATAAATATTTATTTTTAGATTCTCGGTCAACTAATGGATATAGATAAGAAAAAAATTATCTATGAACAACTGACTTCAGACTTGTTAGAATGGATACGGATGAAAATTAAAGAACTCGAAAATCATAATTTCCCTAATTCTTTAGAAGGCATCCAGCGTGAACTATTAGCATTTAAAAAATACCGGACTGTTGAAAAACCTCCCAAGTATGACCAGTTTGTTTTAAATTACATTTTGACGTTACATATTATTTGTTTCCGGTGTTCAGGTACATAGAACGAAGTGAAATTGAAGCTCTTTACTTCCATATAAATACCCTACTCAAATCGCTTAACCAAGGTGTGTTCATACCCCAAGACGGACAATTGATACACGATGTTGAACGTAACTGGGAAGCCTTAGACAGGGCCGAACATAAACGTGAAGTTGCTCTACGAGAGGAACTATTGAGACAAGAACGTTTGGAGCAACTCAATTACAAATTCGAAAAAAAGGTATACAAAACATTAATATCAAACTTGGATGTTAACTTAATACATTTTTATTTTGAATTTAGAGTGTCCTTCGAGACGGTTACCTAAAAGAAATGATCCAAGTACTGAACGATCCTAGGTTTGGCAATAGCTTAACTCAAGTCGATGCAACGGTAAAAAAGCACGAGGCTATTAGCGCTGACATCATGGCAAGAGAAGAACGGTTTCACGATTTGAATGCCATGAGTGACGAGTTGATTAAAGAAAATTACCACGGAGCTCAGAGAGTGAAAAATAGGGAAGAAGAAGTATTACAGAGATGGAAAGATCTTTTAAAACTTTTAGAAAGTCGCAAAATAAATTTGAACAATATAAGTACCATGTTTTCTATGCTTAGAGAGATAGAAACAGTTTTGTCAACCATACAGGTAATCTTGAATACCAAATAATATTTTAATGAAATAAGTATTTTTGAATGCTGATCTATAATTATATGGTTTACTATTATAGGAAATTGAAGTGACTTACAAATCTGAAGATGTCGGGCCTCATCTGCTTGTTGTAGAAGACTTATTGCAAAAACAAAACTTGACTGAAATGCAAACTACAGCCATTGGTGAAACCGTTCGAAGATTAAATAGACAAGGTCAACAATATGTACCCTCTAAACATAAAGATACCGCTTTATTAAAAGAAAGTCTGAATCAACTCAATACTGCATATGACAGGTAAATACTAAATGTTTTAAAATAAAAGTCAAAGTTTACTCATTATATAATTTGTACAGGTTGTCTGAACTAAGTAAAGAAAGAAGAGCTAGACTAGAAGAAGCAAGAAACTTCTATCAGTTCATTGAAGACCATGAAGATGAAGAAGCCTGGCTTGTCGAAAAGCAGCGAATTTGTAGGGCTGACATTTCCGCAAAAGATTTGAGAGGCGTATTAAGTTTACAACAAAAACATAAGGTTTGTTTTTAATGATTAATAACATTTTTAGTGTTCATATTGTAATAAAATTGTTTTATTAGGTTTTACTTGATGAGATGAAAGTGCATCGACAAAAAACTGATCAAATATGCAAATCAGGTCTGAGTATAAATGCCAGTGAACCTTCGGAAGTTCAATCGAGGGTTGATTCTTTACAAAGCAATTGGAATTCATTAAATAGCTTATCACAATTGAGAACTAAGCAATTGCAAGATGCAGCTGAAGCTTATCAAGTAATTTGTTATTTGTTATTTGTTAATTTTTAAATTTTATATTTATATTGTCATAAACATATTTTTAGTTTTATGCTGATGCAAATGAAACAGAATCTTGGTTACATGAGCATTTAACAGTACTAAGTACTTCTGACCACGGAGTCGATGAACCAAGTGCACAAGCTCTGTTGGCTAGACACAAAATACTTGAAGAAGAGTTAGATGCATATCAAGGAGACATACAGTCATTGAATACACAAGCTGACAATTTGATCAAAGCAGGAATATCAAATATTTTGGTAATTCAATTTATATTAGAATATATGTTTTTAATAAATATTAATTAAAGTACAAATTCAAAATTCCAGTTGTCTAATGATACAAATCAAAAGGTTCAAGCTGAACCAATAGAAGAATGGGTGTTTGAAACTAGGTTACTTCCTCAAGAAGTCTTAGAAGAAGAAATAATCGAACATGTTGAACACCGAACTGTTGTAGAAGAACGACAAGTACCTCAAGTAAAAAGTCTGTACCCATTTAATGGACAAGGCATGACAATGACCAAAGGAGAGGTATATAAAATATTGAAATAAGATTTAGAATAGAAAAATAAAAATAATATTCTGTTATAGGTGATGTTCTTACTAAATAAAACAAACCCAGATTGGTGGAGTGTAAGAAAACTAAACGGTCAAGATGGTTTTGTACCAGCTAACTACGTTTGTGAGGTTGAGCCTAAAATTATGCAAGTATCAGTTAGAAGGCCGCACGTAGTAAAAAGTACAAGAAAAGTCCCCAAAGTCAAAATGGTCAAACAAAAGGTTCGAGTTAAGAAAACTAGAACTCCAGAAAAAGATGGTAAACATATTAAAATGCCATAAATAAAATGTATTTTTATATGCATAACATTTTTTTTATATAGAGCCAACAAAGAAAGACGATACCAATCTTAACAATGAACGAAGTATTGAAAAACGTATAGCAATCATTAATGAGACTTACACAAAGTCACAAGACTTAGCAAAAAAGCGCCATGCCCTTTTAGAAGATTCTATTTGTCTTTATGGATTTTATCGAGAATGTGATGATTTTGAAAAATGGATTAAAGACAAAGAAAAATTACTGAAGGCTGAAGATAAATTAGACACTGTTGAGTCTGCAAAAAGAAAATATGAGGTACATATTTTGCAACTACAATCATGTATTTAAGTAATTTATTTATTATGCTTTATGGATAAAATTGTGTTATAGAAATTCTTAACGGATTTATCTGCAAGTAACAAACGTGTTGAAGATATTGATCGGGCGGTTAAAGATTTTGCCAACCTTGGACACAGTCAGCTTGATATGATTACCAACAGACAAAATCAAATACATACAATGTGGGATCATCTAAATTGGCTGAAAGCACAAAAAGAAAAGAGTTTAGAAGGAGCTCTTAGGTATTATAATATACTTTAAATTTATATATAAATATTAAATACTAAACATTTGATATATAACAAACAAACATTTTTGATTCAGTGTGGAACTATTTGAAAAAACTTGTGGTGAAGCCAGGGATTGGATGACAGAAAAAATGGATAAACTTGATGGCGCTGAAGTAGGGTTGGACTTAAAAACTATACAAGCACTACAGAGGCGACATTTAAATTTAGAAAGAGAATTAGCTCCAGTGGAAGAAAAAGTAAACAGGGTTAATTTATTGGCTAATTCAGTGAAGGTTTCTTATCCTAATGAAAAAGGTATGTCTGACACAGAATTCATAAACAGTTGACAATTATTGACTTATTTTATTATAATTTGTTCTTTTAGAAAATGTTATTCAAAGACAAAAAGAGGTTCAAGCCTTGTGGCAAAATGTAAAGAACAAAGCTTTGGACCGGAGATCTCGTTTAGAAAGTGCTGTCGGGCAGCAAATTTTCATGAATAGCTCGAAAAATCTCTTAAATTGGCTGTCTTCAGTAAAAGAAATGGTGAACACTGATAATTCTGCTCGTGATGTGGTAACAGCAGAAAATCTACTTAAAAACCATCAAGTATTACATATTTTTTTAAATATTATATCTCATAAAAACCAACACTTCTAAAATAATATATATTTACAATAGGAACTGGGCGATGATATTAGAGCTCATGAAGATGAAGTAAGAGAAGTTTCAGAACTGGGTAGACAGCTATTATCATCTGGTAACTGTAGTAGTAACGAAGTCAAAGAACGCAACAATAAATTAACTACAGAAGTAAATAATGTTACCGAAGAATGGGCTCAAAAAAAGGAATGGATAAAACAATGTTTAGCCTTACAAATATTTAATAAAGAAGCAGATCATATTGATGCAGCTACTTCTGGTAGCGAAATGTTTTTAGAATATGCTGATTTAGGAGTAAGAAGAGTTATTAATGTTTAAAATATATTTTAAGTTATTAAATAAATATATTTTTTAAGGGGTCTGTTGATGATGTTGAGGCGCTGTTAAAACGACATGAAGATTTTGAAAATTCACTTTATGCACAAGATGAAAGATTAAAAACTTTCTGTGAAATGGCAAACAAACTGATTTCAGCTAACCATTATGATACTAACCAGTAAGTAGACTATCATTTATTTCAAATAAAAATAATACATTCTTAAGTTTAGAATCTAAACCATCGTAATTTGTAGTGTTGATAAACGTAAAGAAGCAGTTTTGCATCGAAGGAATTTGGTAAAAGACCAAGCAGCAGTGAGGAGAAATGCTTTGATAGCAAGCAGAAATTATCAAGCTTTCCGAGCAGATGTGGATGATCTTAAAACGTGGCTAACAGATAAGTTGAAAACAGCAAGTGACGAATCATATCGGGATCTTACAAATATTGAGAGAAAACTTCAAAAACATGAAGCATTTGAATGTGAATTACGTGCAAATGAGGGTCAACTAAGGAATATCAATAAGGTAAACAAGATTTTTTATGTTTATCAATCCATATTGTGGACATATCGACAATATTGTATACTAATATAATTTATTTTTCAGTGTGGTCAAGGTTTGATAAACGAAGAAAATTACCGAAAAGATGAAGTAAAAACAAAGTTATCCGAATTAAATAACGACTGGAAAAAATTGGTCGAAGTTAGTGTGGAAAAGGGCAGATGTTTAAGACAAGCCGCAGCCCAGCATACTTATAACAGAACATTAGATGATGCATATTTTAAACATGAAGAGCTAAAAAAGGACTTGCAATCACAACAAGTGGGAACAGACTTACGACATTGCAAACAACTTCTTAAAAATCATCAAGTTGTAGAAACTGAAATCCAACATTGGAAACAAAAAATTGATGATTTAGTATTTGCCGGTGAAGAAATGGCTCAAGAAGGTCATTTTGATGCTGAAAATATATTACAATCTAGTAAAAAATGCCAACAAATGTAAGTATTTGTTTTATAATTTGCTCATCTACTTTGTAATAACATAATATTCATATTTAATGTCATATTATTAATGGTTCAGGTTTAATGGATTGGATAAACCGCTTAAGCTTAGAAAAGAAGCTTTGGATGAATCATTACGTTTTCACAAATTTGGTTTTGAGTTAGAGGCTGAACTTAGTTGGATACGAGAACATTTACCACTCGTCGAGTCTGGTGAGTTGGGTACTGATCTTCACCAAGCGCAAACATTGTACAAGAAACATAAAAAACTAGAAGCAGAAATACAAGGTCATCAACCTATGATCAATAAAACCCTCGAGTCAGGTCAATCGTTAATTCATCAGAAACATCCAGAAACTAAACAGGTAGTGTAAAATTTTTTAATTATTGTTATAGTTATTGTCTTAAAATTTAAATAAAAATTAATAAACATTAAACATTAATTTGTTTAGGTTTCATCATTATGTACTGGACTGAAAGATGCATGGCAAGATCTATTAGCCAAAGGCGACGATAGAAGTCGCAAACTAGAATTAAATTTAAAAGCTCAACAATTTTTCTTTGAAGCGAGTGAAATTGAGAGTTGGCTACTAGAAAAAAATAATATGTTATCTTCTACAGACTGTGGTCGAGATAGAGATGCAGCATCCAAACTTCTGACAAAACATAAGGTATGATGAATATATATATATTTTTATTTTTAGTTATCACTGTATAGTATATACTATATACTCATATTGGTTTTTTTTTTGTATATTTGTATCTTGTAGGCTTTAGAACTAGAAATTGACACATATGAGGGTATTGTCAAAGAAATGTGTCACACTGGAAATAATATGATGAACTTGAAACATCCAGATATTAAAGCTATATCGTCTAAACAGCAATATATTTGTGAACAATTTAAACTATTACAAAAATTAGCAACTGCAAGGCAACATAGATTAGTTGAGAGCATGTGCAGGTAAAAAATACAATTATTCTATACTTAATTTAATTGAACTGTACTAATTTATTTGTCTTATCTATTTTAGACATGAATATTTAATTGAGAATTATGAACTTGAACAATGGATTCGAGATAATATGCAAGCTGCATCATCTGAAGACTATGGCCAAGACTTTGAACATCTTTTGGTACGCAGTTAAATATACAATTAAAATAATATGTATTTTAATATAATAAATTCAATAATAGGTATTACAAAACAAATTTGATGATCTCAAACACCGGGTGGAAACAGGATCTAAAAGATTTAAACAGTGTGAAGATCTTGCTAATAAATTAGTAGCAAATGATTCAGAGTATACATCTGAAATTGAGAAACGGCAAGAAGAGATTAGTGAACTCTGGCAACAATTAATAGTTACAATAGAAAATCGAGAAAAACGCCTCAAAGCGGCTGGAGAGATTCATAGATTTCATAGAGATGTAGCTGATGCATTATCTCGGATTAATGATAAAGACGCAACTATTTCTGATGATTTAGGAAGAGATTTAAACTCAGTATTAACTTTAATCAGAAAGCATGAAGGATTTGAAAATGATCTTGTTGCTTTAGAAGCACAACTTCAGGTAAACAAACACAATATTGAAGTAAATTTACATGTTTATTAAATTGTTATTTCCATATTAGATTTTAGTGGAAGATGCTGTTAAGTTACAAACACTCTACCCGGGGTCAAATGCTTCTCATATTGCAAAGCAACAAGAAACCGTAGTTCGAAGTTGGACTTCACTTCAGGATCGCTCTGCACACAGGCGAGAAGCTTTACAAGCTAGCTGTGATTTGCATAGATTTTTAGCTCAAGTAAATTTTGTTATTTTTTTTTCTTTCATTTTGATTTGTATAATGGATTATCACACTGATTGTGTCATAGGTCAGAGATCTAGTCAATTGGTCTAGTAGTTTGAGGGCTACTATGTTAACAGAAGAAAAAGTAAGAGATGCGGCAAGTGCACAGCTTTTAAAAGGAGAACATGAAGCTGTGAAAGCTGAAATAGAAGCTAGAGAAGAAACTTTTCAAACTGTTGCTGATCTTGGTGAAGCATTAGTACAAGGAGGTCATTTTGCAGCAAATGTAAGTGTATATACATGGGTCTGGGTCAAAATCATACCAACTCCTGACATATCCCAAAAAAAATTATTGGAGGTCCTATAAGGCCCCACCTAACCTAAGCACTTAATACTTTGTGAAAAATTAAAAGTAAAAAAATAAAAACTGTTGTTTTAAGTCACCTGAAACTTATTTTAACATGCCTTCATTGTAAATTAAAATACTTTAATAGTGACTTGAAACAATTTATTTGTTTTGAAATATATCAAAATAAGTTACCAAAAAAAAACAACTTTTAAAAGATTAAAGTAACAGTGATTTAGGATTTTCCTTGATAAAATAAAATAAATAAAAACTTCTTTTGATAAACAATTTAAGTTAACACAACTACCTAATAACAATAATTGAAGTAGGTACTTAAATACTAAATAAAATTATTTAATTAAAAAATAATAAAAAAAACCACTTCATCAGTAGTACCACTAGTACGGTATTGTTTCGAGTGACATTAAATTTTTGTTTTTTTAATGTAACTGATCACCTATAATCAAAAAAGCATTTATTTTTAATTAAATAAATATTCGTTTGAACTACTGTTCAATGTATTATGATATACTTACAAACATTACAATTTGATGTTCTTCGTATAAATCTAGAACCCTTTTAAAAGTGTCTTAGTAAGTTTCTTATTGTATTTTATTTTTACTAGGTTACTAGATTAAACTTGTGTAAGATAAGATAAAATTATTTTATTTTGTCGGGATTTCAAATTGTCGAGAATTTAAAATTTACTATTTTGAACTGTCGACGTTTTAAACTGTTGAACTTTTGATTTTTTGGGATTTTTAACGCCCCCATCTACATTTCTATTTAAATTTTTAATTAAATTTAATTTTAAAATGTGTATACAGGAAATTCAAGAAAAACTCAATCATTTATTAGAAGAACGACATCAATTGCATTCTTCTTGGCATCATAAAAAAGTTCATCTTGATCAACTTATTGATTTGCAATTCTTCCTCCGTGATGCTAAACAAATAGATACAATTTGCAACACACAAGAAGTAGCATTAGCAAGTTTAGAATATGGTATTTTTATTTATATTTATTAACAAAATACAAAAATAATAAAAATGCAATTCTATAATCGGTTTAATTAACTTTATTTGTCTTAGGAAATACTGTGGATCAAGTAGCTTCGTTGGTAAAAAAACATGAAGGTTTTGAAAAATTATTTGAAACCCAAGAGGAAAAAATTTCCCTCCTACAAGATCACTGTCATAAATTACTCAGTCAAAATCATTTTGAAAGTGATTTGATATCTAAAAGACTGAATGAGGTTTTAGCTAGGCGAGCGCAAATTCGAAAACTAAGCATTTTAAGGAAACAAAAGTTAGACGATGCTTTATTGCATGCCCAATTTCTACGTGATGTTGGAGAAGCTGAATCATGGATCAGTGAAAAACGTAAAAAGTTGGATGTGGAAATTAGCAAAGGTGATGTTAACAACTTGGAAGACAAAATCAAAAAATTACAAAAACATCAAGCGTTCCAAGCTGAACTTACTGCTAACCAAGGAAGAATTAATTCTATAAAAAATAATGGTATGCTTTTAAATATAGTAGATTTTTTTTTTACAATATATTATTTAGTAGATATTTACATTTATTTGTTTATTTTTATAGCTGATATGTTGGTTGAAAAGAAGCACAAAAACTCAAAGGACATTCAAGATTCTTTAGGAAAGCTTTTAGTTTTATGGAGAAATTTGTTACAAGAAACTAATGAAAAGGGCAGAGGTTTAGAAGAAGCTCAAGATATTTTAGAATTTAATAACCAAGTTGATAAGGTTGAAACGTGGATTAGAGACAAAGTAAGATTATATTATTTCTATTAGATTTAATTTGACATATGCACATTCACATAATGCAACAATAAAATATATTATGACATTTATTTGTAGGAAATGATGGTCCAAGCTGGAGAAATGGGTTTAGATTACGAACATTGTTTAGCATTGCAAAGGAAACTCGAAGACATTGATAATCGAGTTGATGAAGGAAAAATAGAAACAATTAATAATTTAGCTGATAAACTTATTAGACAAGGGCGTAGTGATACACAGTCAATACAACAACGTCGTCAAAATCTAAACAATAAGTATGAAGAAATTAGTTGATTAAAAATATATTATATTAATATAATATAATATCATCAATTAGCACATATTAATTAAGAACTATGTTTTCTTAGGTGGAAGGCACTTCAAGGAGCTTTAAGTGAATACAGAGAACACCTAAATGGAGCCCTAGAAATACATTCATTCAATCGGGATGTTGATGATACTTTGCAGCGGGTTAGTGAAAAAGCACTTGCAATGTCAAGCAACGAAACCGGCAAGAATCTGGGTGGTGTTGAGCAATTACAAAGAAAACAGGATGCTCTAGAACGAGATATGACAGCCATTGAAGGAAAAACAAAAGAACACGAATCTGAATGCAGGCGCCTCATTCAAAAATATCCAGATATGACTTCTCCGATCAAAGCTAAACTGTCTGAACTACAAGATAACTGGAGAAACTTGCATATGTTGTCGAAAAAACGACGAGAAGCTTTAAGTGATGCATATATTAGAGAAAAGTTTTTATCAGAGTTAAAAGAAGCTGAACTTTGGGTTGTTGATTCAATTAAGAAAATTAAAGGACATGATATGCCCACGAATATGGCAGAAGCAAAAGCTTTATTAGAATTAAACCAAGAAAGAAAAGCTGAAATCAATGGACGCCAAGAACACTTTAAGACATTAAAAGAATCTGGGTTGAAAATAAATCCAATTCCTGAGAAAGAACTTGCTCATCTCGATGAACTACGCAGAACATTGAGTGCAGCTTGGGAAGAAAGAAGAACTATATTAAGCCAAGCTCTAGAACTTCAAATATTCAAAAATCAAGCAGATCAAGTGGACAATTGGTTAGCATCAAAAGAAGCATTTTTGAGTAATGACGACCTAGGGGTGAGTAACTAATAGAGTAACTAATAATAATTACTTAAATATTTACTTAAAAAATAAATAAAAATTGTCTGAAAATAAATTTTCCAAAAAATGTAGGAATCATTGTCAAGTGTGGAAGAATTAATACGAAAACACGAAGCTTTTGAAAAAACATTGACAGCACAACTAGTCAAAGTTGAAGAATTAGAAAAGTATGCTTTAGATCTTGTCACAGGCCAACACTATGACAGCAATGGAATACAAGGTCGATTAGTCAGCATATGTAATAGAAGAGATAGACTTAAAGAAGCTACAGCTTCTCGCAAAAGACGTCTAAACGATTCCAGGCTTTTACAACAGTTCTTAAGAAATATGTATGAGGTAAATGAAATCGAATAACTTAATGAAAGATATATTATAAAACAAAAAAAATTATATTAACATTTATAATTTTAGGTGGAAGGATGGATAATTCAAAAACAACAAGTAGCTGGAGATGAAAGTTACAGAGATCCTACTAACTTACAGCGAAAAATGCAAAAACACGCTACTTTTGATTCAGAATTAATTGCAAATCGTACTCGTGTTAATGCTATTTGTACTGAAGGTGAAAACTTGATCAGTAGTGGTCATTTTGCGAGTATGGAGATTCGAGTAAGATTAGATGAACTTGAAACGAAATGGAGACTATTGCAAGAGATGAGTTCTCTTAAAAAACAACGATTACAAGATGCTTATCAAGTAAGCATTACTTTTACATTTGTTAAATATTAATAAAAGTTATCAATTTATCATAAAAATATTTTACTTTTAGGCATTATTGTTTAACCGTACATTAGAAGAACTCGAAGCTTGGACAGAAGAAGTAGAAATGCAATTGCAATCTGAAGACCACGGAAAAGATTTGCAGAGTGTTGTAAACCTGTTGAAAAGACATTCGCTGTTAGAGAATGATGTTCATAGTCATGGTGAAGCTTGTCAAACTCTAAAAGATACTGCTCTGACTTTTCAAAATTCTGATCATTTTATGAAGGATGAGATACAAGAAAAATCTCAGGCAGTTCTTAAGAGGTATGTAACAAAAACAAGCTCGCTTCGTTTATTTTGTCATAACTAATTTAAATGATTTACAGATATAATTCTCTTCAAGAGCCAATGCAAATACGAAGGGATAATCTAGAAGATGCTCTAATAAATTATAGGCTGTCACGAGATATCGAAGAAGAAGTGACTTGGATTAATGACAAGGAACTGCAAATCAACTCTCATGATTTTGGCACAAGCCTACACTCAGTACAGGCATTACAAAATAAACATCAGGTTAAAATAATTTATTAAACAATAAATCTTTATTATGTAGGTACCTATTATAATTCTTGAATAATCATTTTTTTTTTTTTTTTTTTAAAGGCTTTAGATGCTGAATTAATATCTCATGAACCAGTAGTCGCTGCTTTAGTTGACAGAGGTCAGCAAATGGTTCGTAGTGGTCATTTTGCATCACAACAAATTGAAATAAATTATAGTGTCCTTCAAGAAAAGATGTCCCGACTTAAAGAACAATCCAAGATCAGAAAACAAAAATTATTAGATGCTTACGAATCACAAATGGTTAGTATTAATTATTCCAATTCAATTAAATTAGTTTATTATTGTTAAAATTAATAAATCTAAATATATTTCTAATTCTATAGTTCTATGCGGAAGCAAATGAAGCTGAAGTTTGGTTAAAAGAAAAATATCCTTTATTGGCATCCAACGACTATGGTAGAGATGAAGACTCTGTACAAACTCTTATGAAAAAACTTGAAGGAATAGAGAGAGAACTGAACACATTCCAACATACTCTTGAAAGATTAGCAAAATTAAGTATGAATCTTGTAAATCGATCACATTTTGATTCTGAAAATATTTTACGAAAACAGGTAAAACAAAAAAAATATTACTTTTTCGTTATAATTATTAATTGACCTTTTCTTTAGACTGATATCGAAGAAGTTTACACAGAGCTCTGTACATTAAATAAAAGAAGAGCAACTAGATTAGTAGAGAGTCGCAAATTCTATAAGTTTATTCGAGAAGCGGAAGACGTTGCCGAATGGATAGGAGATCAAACAACAGTTGCTGCCTCAGAAGATTATGGTCGAGATGTAGAGCATGTGGAACTTTTGATCCAAGTAATTGACTTTAAAAAAAAAAATGCATTCTTTTAGTCAGAGTATAATTTTAATCTATATTTTAGGCATTTGATAGCTTCATGAGCGGTTTAAATGGTAGTGAAGGGCGTATCTCAAGTTGCATAACCATTGGTCATAAGTTACTTGAAGAAAATAATCCTGAACAAGATCAGATTAGAATAAGATTAGAAGACACTCAGCAACTGTGGGATGATTTAAAAGAGTTAGCAAATGCTAGACAAGAGGTAAATATGTTTTAAATTCTAAGCGAAGCGATCAATTGTATTGATCTTACAATGATGTGTGGTTTTTTGTGTGTGTGTATGTGTACACTGTACACAATTTATAATAGAAAGAATGTTTTATTTTTAACTTCAATATATTTTTTGGTTGGAAAGTGAATCTAGTTAGTACATTTAAGAGGTCAAATATCTGTATATCTTATATACCTACAAGGCTTCAACAAATAAATTATTTTAGTTAATATTACAGATTTTTAAGTATTTATTATTTAAAATTATTATAAATGTTTTATAGATTTCTTATATTAACCATTAATATTATTTATAACTAAACTACTAACTAGTATTAATAAGTTCTCAAATGAAATATTGGATGGATTATTGGAATGGTACTGCTACCTGTTGCTTCAAGGGCTGAAAATAAAAACCTATCTGTCAAAATTAATTTTATTTTCAATTAAAAAACGTTTTATTCTCAAATCATCTTTCTCTTAAATGTACTGTTGATGTTGTGTTGTTGTTGTTGTAAAGTATATACCATAATAGTATTTTATGAATATTTTGTGTTTTATATTATTCACAAGAATAATCATAATTAATTACAGCTAATGCTTTACGTTAATCTTAATTTTACCGAAAAGGATTTCGCTGTAGTATACACTCGTTAGATATACTATACCACCTTGTCAGTGTATTAATTATATGAAATACAATAATGTTAATCATAAATCGTATTATTATTATTGTTTTTGTTTATGAATAATATATAATTGAAATTTGATTTATGTCCGTAAAAATAATTAAATTAAAATTTTAAAATGTTAGGCTCTGATGGGTGCTAAACAAGTGCATGTATTTGACCGAACCGCCGATGAAACCATCAGCTGGATTCAAGAAAAAGGTGGGTTGTTGGCTGCCGAAGATTACGGCCATGATTTAGATACAATACAAACTCTAATCCAAAAGCATCAAGGTTTTGAAGCAGACCTCGCTGCAGTCAAAGAACAAGTACTGTTTTACTAAAAAATACTAATTATAGGTATAATTATTTACATTTGATTTATATTTTATTATTGCTCATCAGGTGGAATGCGTCGTACAAGAAGCCGGTCGGTTGTCAGCCATGTTTCCGGATGCCAAAGATCACATCGAAGTAAAGCAGGAAGAAGCAGTGGATGCTTGGACCACGTTACTAGAAAACGCGAGTCAAAGAAAGAGCAAGCTGAACCAAGCAGAACACTTGCAGTCTTACTTCGATCAGTATAGACACTTGATGTGAGTAACTTCGAAATATGTAATACTTACTTTATTTCTAATAACGTGTATTTTGTTTATTTTTTAATGTTACCTAACGGACATTTAGCGCGTGGATAAACGAAACCATTGCAAAAATCACTTCGCCAATGCTCAGCCAAGAGGTGAGCGGTGCGGAAATGCTCATACTGCGTCACCAAGAATACAACGCCGAGATCAACAGCCGATCTGAAGTGTTGGGCGAGTTCTATCAGACCGGTAGAAGTCTCATTCAACATGTTCGTATAGATACTTGACATATCATAACTTTGGTCTTTCGTGCCAAGTACCTTACCTATTACTATATAATAATCCGTGATATTTTAGGGTCATTTTATGTCAGACGAAATCAACGAGAAGATCCACATTCTCGAACAAAGACATTATTTCATGACTGACACTTGGGAAAAACGTAAAATCTTGTACGATCAAAATTTGGATACGCAGGTATGTACAAACCATATATATATTATATATTAGCTCTCGACGAGCAAACTATAATATTATGTCGGTCGAGAATTACTTTGAATACGACGCACGTTCCGTCGGGGTATGTTATGTTTTAGCTGTTTAAACGTGACGCTGACCTACTGGAGTCGTGGATACAAACCCGAGAACCCGTGTTAAACGACGACAAACTGGGCGACTCCATATGGCAAGTCGAAGAACTCATAAGGAAACACGAAGACTTCGAAAAGACAATCGAGGCGCAGGAAGAGAAGTTCGATACGCTGAAAAGGATTACTCTGGTAAATGTTTTTGCCAACTAATAGATTATAACTGAAATTGAAAACAAATGCATGGGATGAGTAATGAGTATTGAGGACAATGGTTAATTAACTATTATATGTACCTATTTAATACAATATTAGATAATTTTTTATACATTAATTTTGGTTAATTAAACTTTAATCACTGAACTTCACAAATCCCATGGTTAATTAATTTCATTATATTTATATTATGTATTGTATCTGTGCAGTTGGAATTAGCGTTCAAGGAACAACTGGAGACCGAAGAACGGGCCCGCGTTGCGGAAAAAGAACGAATGGAACGAGAGCGGCTGGAAGCGCGCAAACAACGCGAAGTGCAGCGCATTACAGACGTAAGTTCGTCCTAGGATTTATAATTTCGTTTTTTTTTTTAATGATTTTTAAAATTGTTCATTTTGCAGGAGAGAAAGAAAGAAGGCGACCGGTGGAAGGTCAACAATGCTGGCGAAACGATGAACGGCGACGATGACGATTTCGACCCTAACATGAGGTACGCTATTCAATTGAAATATGTATTTTTTTACAAAGCTTTTTATACGGTTAAAGTTATTTAGTTCTTGTGAAACTATTTGGTGAATACTCGCATGGAACGTTTTGTTTCTTTTGTTGTCTTTATTTTTATAGTTTGATAAGTTCATTTTAATAAGAGTTTTCATAGAAAAAATTATACTAACATAAATTACATTTTATAAGATACTCGTGGCGTACCCTGTACAAATACTATGTTATTATTATTTGAATTTTTTTTATGGAATTGTCTTGTTTTTTTGATTTTTTGCTTAAGAATGCATGATAAAAATATTACGCATGAAAACGATCTAGTAGCGCCGTTGAGATCGCCAGAAGCATTGAGAGTCAAAAATGCTTCACCTATAGACGAAGACTCGAATACGTAAGTTTATGTTTGCTAGTTTATTCGCTCTCGTCTAATGCTATCAATATACTAATGCTTTTACAAATTAATGTCACATAAACATATAAAAATCGTAAAATACCACCAATTGTTTTTATGAGCTATTATGAATTTTTATTTTAATATATATAGGCTCATGGTTCCCGGCTCACCAGCGTTAAACAACAGTGGTAATTTCTCTTCAATATTTGGAAATCGTTTGAAAAAAGGTAATTTCAAAGTAAAACATATACATCATATTATAAAACTTGTTTATCTCTCCGAGCGTATAATGTAATATAATATTTATATTTAACGAAAATCTTAAATTTATATAATGTATAAATAATAAATATAAATGTGTGCTTTATTGTATGTACAGACGTAAAAAGGGCTGAAAGTATGAAGGCAGATGTGTACAAGAAACCCAAACGAACGCCCAGTTTTACCACTCGTAGGAGAACTCAGAGTTTCCGAAAACTTCAAAAATTGGAAAACGTAGACCAACTGCCCCCGGTAGAAATACAAGGGTTTTTGGACAGAAAGCACGAATTGCAGAGCACCGGGAAAAAAGCGGCTGTCAGGTCGTGGAAAACTTTCTACACAGGTGTGTGAAAACTAATGATAATTGTTTTCTATAAATATAATTCATTGCATACGTATAAATCGATTACGAATGGTATTATGTTTACCATAAATGGTCGAGATTTAAATAAAACCGTGGTTGTTTACATTGTTTGCTGTTATATTATGGTGTTATGTAATCACTGAATGTTTAAAAATGGTAAAGAAATTCACTAAAAATGTTCTTATGGGAGTACCTTGTGTTATTATTAAGTGTGGTTCTAATGTGTGAAATTATACTATGTACCTACCCCGCAAAGAGTGTTATCCTATAATAACAATAATACATCACGTCTCTGTAAACCTGCAATAATCATTATCTCATTCAGTATTACAATGAATTAGGTACCTAAATATATTATACTAATAACGACAATCTAAAAAACAAATTCATAAAAAAATGTTATACTTTACTACACCTAATGTAAGTAAAAATAATGATGTAATAATCATCGTGTCGTTGTGTACAGTGTTGTGTGGTCAGCTGTTATGCTTCTTCAAGGATCAGGAGGATTTCGTGTCCAGTAAAGCGGCAACGTCACCAATCATTGTGTTCAAAGCGAAATGCGAAAAGGCGTTCGACTACACGAAACGGAAGCACGTGTTCAGGCTATGCTGCACGGACGGTTCAGAGTTCCTCTTCTTGGCCGACACGTCCAAGGAAATGGAAGAGTGGGTCAACAAGATCACGTTCCACGCTCAACTGCCTCCCAGCCTGCAGCTTCTGAGCTACGACGACAACCAAAAGGTGCGTACTTTCCTATAAACGCCATACATACCAAAACCAAACTGTCGAGCACACACTGCGGAGTTTTCCACATCCATATAGACGATTTATCGATGTGTAATGTTATGAACAGGGCTCGGGACTTAAAGCATTTGCTTATTTTTTTAGATTGACATAAAATGTAGCAGAGTACTATAGAAGTGTATGTCATGTTACAACACATTCAATTATGAAATTTGAGAGTGCTTTTTTTTGCTTTTTTCAGTGATTTTTCAAAAAAATGCTTATTTCAAGTTTTTATGATATTTATTGCTTTTTTGACCAGTTTTCATACTTTTTTATGGTTTTCTACTGCAAAGTTGTTTTTGATAGAATTAAAATTAAAAATAATTTAAATAAAAAAATTTATTAAAACTTATTAAAAAATTATTTTTTTTCAACTATTTGTAAATATTGTTTACATTTTATTTTTCAGAAAATCCCTTGGAAAATCCATAAAATCCTCAGTCCTGAAAATGAAGTTTAATTTTTTTTATAATATAAAGATAAATTTTTATTTTTATTTTATTGTTTTTTTTTTTTAATAAATATTTTTGCTTAAATTTAAGTTTTTTAAATGCTTATTTGGGTGCTTATAATGATGTTTTTAAGTGCTTATTTAAGCGCTTATTTTAATGATTTTAAGTGCTTTAAGTCCCGAGCCCTGGTTATGAACAATTTTAACCAATGAGGAGGACTCCGTTGAATTGTCACATAATATTAGTCATCTTGTGTTAAGTTATCTTTATTAGTTAAATAACAATAATACAAATCTCCCCACAGGGTTCGCCGCGATCGGACCTACAGACTCCGGTTCCGTCGACGGTCATCAGTACGAGTTCGAGCGCGGCCTCGACGCCGGAAACCGAACGCAAGCCCCTCGCACCGCTGCCACCTGTGGTAAACGCCCGGAAAGACAGCCAACTCCGTCGACCTATACCGGTGCGACCGCCTTCGGTGGACAACATACCGTACCATAACAATCACTCGGCCGTCGGTAAGTTCATATTATTATTATTACGTAGGACTAGGTAAAGAGATTTAAAACGGCCAACCCGACCACAATCCGCTGGCATCATCGTCTGTAAAAAATATACATTAGATGTATCGTTGTAGACTTCGGAAAAAAACTCGTTATTTCCGTTACCTCTTTTTTTAGCTCAGCAGATTCGTATGCCGAGGATACCAGCGAGGTTTATAAAATATTTTTGGTTTTTTTAAATTTACAATGCTGCGATTGTGTGCAGCTAGGCTATCCGGCTGTATGTTTATTATATGTGTGTATACAATTAATAATACTTACATACGTTTTTTTTTTACTTTTTGTTTCCAGACGCCACCGATTTCAGTACCAAAGCATCGCCGTCCGGATATCCCGCGCGCCCACATTCCTATTACGCGAACGGCAACAACGACTGGACTAAGGACTCAATCAATCCCAAGTCACCAATCCACCCCAAGTCACCAGGTTCGTTATTAAAGTCTATGCACTCTGGCAGTATTATTATATACGTTTTTAACGATTTACAATAAAATGTCATCCCCATATCGATAGATGTACGATAGCTTTACGGTCGTGTTTTTATTTTTGCAGAAGTCGCCCCTCCACCCTTACCGACTACAGCGCCACCTATCAAATCGGCTAATAGAGAAACGTGGACCTCGGACTATAGACACAGTGCCGGTGAGTTTTTCTCAATTGTTGAGTGATGATCTTTGAAAACTAAAGGTTTTTTGAGATCAAAATATTATTACCGTGGTATAAATAGGTACAATATGTTCCACGTAACGCCTTCTCAAAATAGGTTTTCTATATCACTCACTGACAGGAGATAATTCTCAGTTTGTATACAGATCAAAATTAAACACTCGTATAAATGTATAGCTAGATAGTATGCATCAACATAAATATATATCTCCTATTGTAGAATGGCCTATTTTGCCACTGTTGGTCTTGGAAACCTGTATGTTTATCTTATTTATTTTATTTTATATTATACTCTAATATTAGGTTACCATTGTCCATTTTTTCCTGTACCTATACATCAAATACAAATTGTGCATTATATTCGTACATTCCTCAGTTTATTTTTTCATATTAAGTCCTACTACACGCCATTTCATTTCAGACTGTTTTTTTAATGCGATAAAAGTAAAGCAATATAAGCGCCAAAGATTTAACCCATGCAGGATTTCTATAACAATTCAAAAAATTTAAATGAAAATGAAAAATATTTATATATTATTATTACACGTCGTTTTATATTATAATAAATTATTCTGAATATTATACATACATACTTACATACGGTAGTCTGTGTTTCTTGTGATGTTTAAAAATCATTATTATGTTGGTCTAGTAATGCATTAACACAATAATATAATAATTTAAGAAAGTCTGGACGAATTTCAGCAGTATAGGTAACCGATTTCTGTTATCAGACCATAATAGTCATATTAGTAATCTCTGTTAGGTATTACCTACCTATATAGTTTATATGCCTATGTCTATTTTATTTTGTGTTAAACTTAAGATTGCATAATACTTGAACCCTCACGGTCGTTTACACTAATAGACGAATAAATGAATAATCTATATAAACGACGACGTGTATGACCATGTTTTTTCTTCGATTTTTACAGTGTACGCGAACATCGACGCTCTCAAGCAGCCACCGCCGCCGGTGCCGAACAGATCGGCCACGTTGCCGGTGACGACGAGCAGCAGCCAGCAGAGGGCCAGCGAGAGTTCCAGCGAGAGCGAACACCAGATGCCGATGGGCCGCAAAGACAAGCGGTCCAGCGTGCTTTCCAGCCTTTTCCGCAAGAAAAAGGCCACCAACCTGTAAACGAGCTGCACCTATAACGGCGCCTCGTCTGCAATATAATATTATTCTGATCAATTGCCTATATACAATAATCAACGTTTTCCTATAGATTATAATATTATGTACTCAATCGCGGTGATATGTCCGCCATATGTATATAATGTACGTATGGTAGATATACGTTATTCCAAGTATAATATTATTGTTTTTGCCCACGTTTAATAATATATTATTATTATGAATCGCATTGTCTGAACGGTGTCGGAATTGGAAAGTGAAAACCCGTGTCGAGGGTTTGAAAAAGGTCGAGAGATCGCTTTTTCGAAAATTCGTGAAAAATAATGGACGAAAAAAATTACGTTTCGAAACGTCTCTTGACGATTTACAACTATAGGTAATTATAGTAGTCAGATGTACCTATGTATAGGAACTATATTGTATTTATATTTTTCAACTTCGACGATATAATATATTATATTTAACACGAACCACCACGATCACTCCCATCGCCTCCTACGGTTTATAACATTAAAACAATATAATATACCAATATCGTATTGCAATAAAAATGTGTGTTTGTGTGTGTTATTTTATACTTGTATCGTTATGCGTATAATATTAAGTCAGTGTGCCATTCATTGTATACTTATCATAATAATATGCTGTGTATACGCGTTTGAGAGAGGAACCCAAACCAAAACGACGGCGCAGTCAATGTTGTATAATATTATTATTACGATTTAGATTTTATGGATACCTATGTGTGTGTGATTTTTTTGTTTAATTTTATTGCGTCTCCAAACGACGTACATTTTTTTATTTTACATTTAGTTAGTCCTTAGGTAGTTGTAGTGTATACCTATCGTCGTGTAGACTGAGGTTTTAATTAGTTTTGCGTCTGAAATGTTCGACTAGAAAAAGGACGGACCATTCCGCCATTGAATGAAATATCTACATATGTACCTATAGGTTTTATTTTAATTATCGATAAAGCACATTCTACTGGAGTTATTATATGGGCATTGTATTGATATATTTATGTCATATAATGCGTAAGGTCTTTTAAAGCATATTATACATCATGCCATTATCATAGAAATTATAGATATAATATTTTATTCATCTGTCGATATGAGTAATTCGTGAATTTTCTGTTTTTTTCTACCATGTATAAATATTTTTAAACGGTTTATTGTGTATTATTCATCTATTATTGTTATAATATGTTTAATGTCTATGAAATTTTAATTATAATAATTATTGTCGAAGCGATCATATATTAATATATAATATTCATAGATTATTGTTTATTACTGCTTTTCATATTATATTATGACGTACCTACGATTTTACATTAGTGATTAGAAAAAAACTATTTTATACATTATATTTTTGCTTCTAATTAGAGTCCATGTTATGTTTGAAATGTATTTTTTTCTCTTTTTAGTCACACGCGTATTTTGCCCTCATTATTAATTTCATTTTTGTTATATTGTAAATGTCATATTAAGTTTCTAGTTATATAGGTATATAGTTACACGCAAGAGTATACGCTATGCTTATATTATATTAAAAATTATTTATAATTATTATTACTATATTATATATATTTTTTTTTTTTTTGATATTTTTATCATTCATACGTAGTGCCGTATTACACAATATTGTACTGTTATTTAAAAGATAGTAATTAATATTTATGTTCAAAAATTGTAAACTGTTTGTTTTTTCATCTATAAAAATACATCAGACTACTTATACTTTTATACTTCATTTTAATACGACTATTACATTTTTAATTTTAGGCATAGGCACTAATTTAAAACCCATTGTAAAAATCAAAATCCAGTAGCGTTTTCCATAATATACGACTGTACTGTTTACTATCTTCTATCTATATTGCACTGGCGCAATTTTTTATGTTTGATATTATGAAATATCAGTTCACAACTAGTGCAATTTTTATGTTTCACATGCGTGCACTCTGCCAGTTTTTTTCCACTTAGTGCAGTGATAATTGCACGAGCTCCTCATGACAGTGCGCATTATCTTTATTATTGATAAAGGTATATCTTTAATTTATTTTATTTATTGTATGCCACATTTGACGCAGAATATACATAAAAAGTTGTAACATTGAATAAAAATAAAATAACTCAAATATAAATGATAATAAACATAAATGATAAAAGTAATGTTCAATAGGGTTATAATTAACAATTTGTATTGCTTATTGTCTAATTTTAATATTTTCTCTATAGTTTGATGTCTAAGGTAGTTATCCAATCAAGAGCTTGATTTGTTAGTTTAAAGAAATCTTTCATTTCACCTACAATTAATGTTCTTTTAGGGCAATGCATAGAAAACCCACACCTTCCATAACCGGTTCTGACAAGATTTAAGGATACCCACTCTTGCCGGGGTAGTTTGAAACCTTCCATAGGTTGTGTGGGGTCAGCATTCTTGACTGCAAGATAATTCCATTCTGTACGCCATTCCGTGGTGTAATATCTTTAATATTACCTTATCTTGAATTACCTATAAAATACAAAATAATTGATATCATCATATTGATTCATAATCGTGTTCTACATATTATGATCCTAAACTCGAATGAAAGTTTATCCTATACAAGTTCTTGGTTGATATCATTTTCCCGCTCAACGTACGACCAACTGCATTCGTACAGTCTTAATCAGGGGCGGATCTAGGGGAGGGTTCAGGAGGTCAGCTGACCCACAGTTAATATTTTCTGATCAAATTGGCCTCTTTTCAGATCTTGAGTAGTTGGACACTTAATAAACACACATATAGTATAAATTAATTTTAGATTCTGAGTGGAACGATGAATGTATTGATTTTACAATGTAATTCTGTTACCAAAAAATCTAAAAAATACATAAGCACAGTTTATTTTTATAGTCATTTTAAGTTCAACTTTGGATAAAATTACATAAAAAAAAACCTAGAATAACTATTTTAGTTATTTTTTTGTGATTGTGTAATATTATTCGTGGGTAGGTACTTGAAACTTCTAAAGTACACTATTATATACCTATGGAGTATGGACTATGATAGTATCAGGGTTTGTTGTTGACGTATAACGCATTATAAGTACCTAATGGATATTGGGATATGATTAATTTGGAATTTATTATAGGTAAATTTTTTTTAACACGATAGATAAGAGAATAATATGCCTTATACCTAAGGTGACCATACGGCCCGTTTTGAACGGGACAGTCCCGTTTTTTGAATCTCTGTCCCGTTGTCCCCTGGGAAATCTTCGGGACGCTAAAATGTCCCGTTTTCAAAAATTAGACAAAAAAAAATAATGAAAATAAATGTTCGTTGACGAAATATAGTTTTTATTATATCTTATTTCTTATGTGTGTTAGGTATGTTTTGCTAACAAAAGTGAACTTTAAAATGTCTTGTACAGAATTTTACTCGTTCCTAAAGTCATCGCCAGATTTATAAAAACAAATTTGTTCAAACGAAAAATATACAAGTATTTAACTTTGTAATTATTACACGAAAACATTTTGTTTATAATAAGTTAGGTAGTAAGTGTAATAAGTTAATTAAATTTTTTTGTCCTTTAAAAACATAAGTACCACAGAAATTTGCTAATAATATTATTAAATTAAAAATATTTGTTTGTAACAAATAATTATGATTTTTTTTTTTTTTGTCTCGTTTTGATTAAAAAAATACATGGTCACTTTACTTATACCTAGACTGGCATATCGTCTCCGCTCAGAATCGTTTTTCTTATACAATGATATTATATCATTGAATTCAAATTTAATACTATCCATTATACAGTGACCCAATTGTAACCTACTGTACAGCGGAGCACCTTTTTTTGTTTTATATACCTAGTACACAAGTATAGATTTCTAATTTGGTTTTAATAAGTGGCCCCTTGAAATTTCCTGACCCACAGTTTCCTAACTCTGGATCCGCCCCTGGTCTTAATATAGAAAACGCTCTAAGAATTAAATCGTTAAAATACATTTTTGAGAAAATATTTTCAAGGTAGGTACCTATCATATTTGAAAAAAATTTTTCATATATTTCTACTTGTTTGACCGAAGATCAAAAAGATCCTTTTATTTGCTACTGTTTATTTTTGTCGGTTATGTATAATAAGATAACAATTTTTTCAAATTTCGAACTTTTTACTTCAAAGTGGTAATATTATAAAATAGACACATATTACAAGATTCCATAAAACTGTGAGAATAATATTATAGTTAAAATGTATATTCTTAATCAATAACGACAATATTTTGTTGTAAATAAAAATGTAAATGGATCGTTGGCTAAACAATTGAAAAAATACATTTGGATCAACCTCATCAAATAGAAATGAAAGAATATATATCACACCGACTAACAGTGTGAGTTCAAAAAGAACAAATAGTCCACCTAACAAACAATCTGATACTACAGTAAGTAAAAAAAGAAAATATGACAAAAATTATATCTCTATTGGTTTCATAGATGAAAATAGTTATTCACAATGTGTTGTATGTTGTAAAGTTTTTCCTAATACTTACGGCTATGGTGCCCACCAAATTGTGTGGTCATCTGGAAACTTACCATAAAGACGTGAAAGATAAACCTATTCATTATTTTATTCGAATGCGTGATCAACTTTTAAATTTTAATGAATAAGACCAAAATAACTGAAGTATCAAAAATGGCAAATGAAAAAGCTACAGAGCCATCTTATAATATGGTCAGTTATCGTATAACTCAGGATGGTAATGCTTAAACAATCGCCAAAACTCTCATTAAACATTGTGTGAGTGATATTATTAGTTGTAAAATGTTAGATGAAAAGTCAGTCAAAAAAATGAAAACTATTCTACTATCCAACGATACAGTTAGGTGTAGAATTAGCTACGATATATCAATTCACATAGAATCTGAATTAATACCTATAATATCGTTTCAAATGCCATAATTTTCCTTTATAAATGGACTATCTATAATGGAGTTCGAAGGATTTATTGAAATTACCACCGGATTCATCTTTAAAATCATTATTTGATAAAATATCATTAACAGATTTTTGGTGCAGTAGGTAGCAGCATATTACTAACGGATATCAACTTGTGGCTAAAAAAGCCCACTCACAAAGAACGTGGCTTTCTATATTGGTAAAATAATTTTCGAAATAGGTTCAGTAGTTCCAGAGATTGCTTTCGACAACTTTAACTAACGACTCCTCTTTATATAATTGTAGATTATAATTGTAGTTACCTAATAATAAATAATATATACATTATTTTTTATTTTTTCATAACAGGAGCCTAATTTAAAACTTTGGCCCCTGGCCCTCAAAATGTCTTAATCCGGGCTTGCCATTGGCCCACCAAAAATTATACAGTTTTTTCGTTGTCGAAAGCCCCCCGCTCACATTGATGTCAAAAATGTTAGCCCCCCTGAAATCGATTTCCACCTATCTACGTGTAATCCAATTCTAAGTTGAATATTCGTTTAACAGGGATTTTTTTTTCCCATACTATTAGATTCTGAGTGAAACGATGAATGTATTTTTTGTTGAGTTTAGGATTATGTCTATACTTTTCAGTAGGTAATATGTAATATTTTATGACACATAACTACATAAGTAATATGACCATAATATAGCTTTAATTAACAAATTTCCGAGAAACAACAATGTTGCTATTATTGTAATAATATGATGCTACTTTGTATACAATAATAAATTATAAGATTCAACAGTTTTCTATATGACTAGACTGCACGATGACCATCCACCTCTTAAAAACGTATGACTAAGAGTATCGACTAAGTGGTCATTATGACAATTTTTTCGATTGCGACATTCGACCATTCCAAATAAAATTCGTCATTCGACGGATTTCCTGCAACTGTGGTGAGTGAGTCTGTGACTTGTGCTATCAATTAATATTCTACAATTAAATACCATTGATTATCAAAACCATAATATTATATTAATTACACTAATTTGTTTTTATATAGCTTATATTTTACAATTAATGTCAATAAATAATAATCATATTTGTGCCACTATTAGGCCACACCCGAAATTGTTCATAGTTTTCATCGTCTTAAAAGTGCATAACGTGAACAATATTTAAAAGCAGCAGTTCGAGTTTAATTTCTTTACTTAAATATTAAATTTTTGTTAAAAATAATTATTTTTGATATTTTAATTTGAAACAAGTTATGTGCATTTTAGAACCGTAAAATTTTAAATATTTTACTCTACTTGACTTGTTTTAAAAATACAACAAACATTGATGTGATAATATACTCACCCTTAATGCCCGCTGTGAATTGAGAATAATTTAATAGCTAATTTGTATTCGTTTTCCAAGGTATTTGCAGTGTTCAATTGTATTGATTAAATATAGCCAAATAAATTGACGCCAAGATGTCTTCTAAACAGATTCAAAAATTTAAGGATGAAATTGAAGCACTAAAAAAAGTACCTACATTAACCTTATTTAAAGAAAGTTATAAAATTAAACAGTTTAAGATTTTAATAGTATTTTGATATTTTGCATAAGTAATATCACAATAAGAACATATTTTTTAACAGATACCAAACTGTATAAAAACATCAACTAAGTACTTAAACATTTTTAATTTATTTAGGAAAATCGTGATCAAAAGGAGGCACACGAAGAAGATATTCAATATCTAGAAAAAGTAAGTTAATCTATATTTTCATTTTTAATATTATAATATTATAATTTTAAATCATTTTGATGTTTTTGCATAAACAATAATTACTCTACACAGTAAAATATTTCATAATTATTAGAACATGAAAGTATAGAAACTTCACTTATACATTGTTTTATCTATTTAGAAAAATTGTGATCGTAGGTCTATTAACGCTGACTCCAACACTGAAATTGAACGTCTAAAAAAAGTAAGTTAACCTGTTTAAAAAAATATCTATGATTGAAAAATTAAAGTTTTTAAAACATATTAATAAGACACACAACAAAACAACGTATTCCATAATAAGTAACTAGTTTACATTTAAATTACATATTTTTAATATATTTAGAAAAATCATGAACTTGTGATTAAAAATCAGGAAATTGTAGACGAAAATCAAGATCTACAAAAAGTAAGTAAACATAGGTATTTCTTGTTAAAATATATAATTTAATAATTTAAGATTTTAATATATATTTTGAGGGTTTTCCATAAAAAAATTCCTTATAACAATATATTTCATTGTGAGAACATAACTGTATAAAAGTTTTACTTACATATTTTTAATATATTTAGGAAAATCTTGAACTTGTTGCTGTTAAATCTAAACTCAACGCTAAAATTGAGGAATATAAAGAAAAACAACAAGAAATAGAACAACAAGTAAGTTAACCTCTTTAAAAAAAAAAAAAAAATTAATTATTTGTATTTTGTTAAAATATTTCCATGTAACAACATCATATTTCATAATAGATAACTTTAAAAAAAAAACTTTAAATGTATATTTTTAAATTTATTTATGATAATCATGTTCTTGTTTCTAAAAATGAGGAATATGCAAAAGGAGTTTTTTAGTCAAAATTGAATGAATTTATTATTAAACATGTATGGTTAGGTTATAAAGTTTAGTTCCCAACAAAGTTTTGCGTTTATTTTATTATAAATAATGTAATAATGTACAATAATGTAATTATAATTTGTTATATGGGCTACATTTTGAAATTTGATTTTTCAGATCTTGGTTTGATATTAACTACTTTGAATTAATTTTGATTGCTTTATACTGAACAGTTTAAACCTATTTTATTATTATCTTTGATATTATAGACTATTTTTCATAACAAATGTGTAATCGGTCAAGTGGTAGAAATCGCCGAGTCCAAGATTGGTCGGCGAAAGTATTACCACCGTACTTACCACGTTATGGGTCAGTGGCTTAGTCTTTTTTAACCACCAGAATACATCTTAATAAGTTGTGAAAACAAGTTTAAATAACCGAATTTAAAAATATAAAATGGGAACTAAACTGCATTTGATCCATACTTTTTTTTTTTAAATTTTTTTTAAATTTTAGCTTTGTGCCAAATTTGAAAAATTGGCAGTTTATGCTGGCATTACTCTGTCACCTGTCCCGGTGGATAAATTACAACATGTAAGAACATAATAATTGTATACTTAATGTACTCAAACAAAAGTTTAAATAAAAGTTTATATTTTTAGTGTACGGAATGGTGGTGCCCAAAGCATTCAAAGTTTGCTACTATTGTTGATGAGTTGAAACAATCTATTGGAGAAGATAAGCTAATAATAGATCGTGCAAAAGCTAGGTTTAAATACTGGAATAGTAAACCTAATGGGGTAAGCAAATCAAGAACAAAAAAAATGTATAGGTTTACAAGGCCCTATCCATAAATTTTGAGGGGGGAGGGACCAGGGGGGCTGGACTCCCCTCAGATACGGCCTTATAGGTACATACATTTTTGAATCATGAGAGATTTTTTTATTTTTAGGAAACATGCTGCAAAAATAATCGTAAATATAAAGATAGAAACACATTTTTGCCACCATCAAATTGGCCAAAATGATCCAAATCAATGCGAATATAACCTTCTATATAAGAATATTGCATACAATAATTTTAAAAATATTAACATATTTTAGCTTTAAAATTCATATTCCATTATATTTTGATATTTTATTATGATATTTAAATAATAATTATTTAGTAATAATTAAATATGCATACTATAATAATTAGTATTTACATATTGTCACATGTTAAAGTACATAATATATGTAGGTACAATTCTTAAATGTTGGAATACTTATTTATTAATACATTTAAGTTCTAAAATTAAACTTTTAATAAAATATATTTATCCTTAACCATGTTTCTACATAATTTAAAAATATTTAATAGTTTTCATAATGTATGTGTGCTTATTACGTATATTCTGTAAGCAAATAAATAAAATATAAATTAGTTACCTAGCCTACTGTATCTCTTCAAGCCCCTCTCCCTAATTGAGTCTTACTTTATAGGTTTCCAAAAAACTAATTCAAATTTTCTGATGGTAAAACCAACTTACAAATATTAAGATACTGAAGTACATACATTTATGTCCTTCGTTTGAGAGACCAATATTAATGCTCCAATAAGTGGAAAAAATTGTGCTTTTAAAATTATTGGTATAAAAAGAATAATTTCACTTTTGAGAAATCGTACCTACCGGGCAGGTATGTCAAAACCACTGAGAACACCGGTGGGATATGAAATAAACTGTAGTTGTCAATTTTAATACGATGTAGACCCAGACAACAAATATTTGTTAATGATAATATTATATAATATGCTATAGTTAACGAAAAGAATAAAAATATTTTAAAAAAAAAATGTTCAAATCACCACTTCAAATAATTAGAAATAATTGCCAACTCTATGCCAACATGCTTGTTTTTGTGCATACTCGTTTCTCATATTGCTTCTTAATACTAATCTTAATCGTGCAGGAGTTAAAATGAAGTTCCCGGTAATAGTCTTAGAATTGGCAAGGTGTACTGTTCTTTTCAATTCATTCAATAATGAATTATTCAAATCTGGTCGCTCCGTGCGGTTTTTATTATTCAATGTACCTATAATTAACAAGTTCAGAATAAGTGTTTTGTATTTGTAATATAAGTGGTGCGTTAAGTATCTATATGTGGTTTGAGAGTTAATTATTATTAAAAGATTGAGTTTAAGGCCATTAACCTAAACCAAATGGTTATTCTGTGGAATATTGTAAGACACACATGTGTTGCGTACACCTGCTCACAGGAACAGTGACAGGATAAGATGACGTAGGTAGTTGTAATAATTATCGTATACTAATTGAAATTATTATTGTATGTTGTCGTTTATTAAAAATGCACAAGATAATGTCATAAGAATGTAATATAAACTGCTCTAGATTATCTAAATCAACGAAGATCGCTGGTATGTTAGAAAATATACAATTTATTAAGCCCATTGGCTTTTTATTACCTTAGTAAAAAGTTTTGAGAGGGTGGTGGATTTTCAATTTACCCCTACTTTTTTTTTTTGATCCACCCCCTTTCAGAAATCATGTGTGTTATTACCCAAGACACTGTACCTAGTAAGAAGGTATGTGCTAAAAATGTATATAGTTATAAATATATTGTTTAACGACTTGATGTATAATATAATTTATTGTAGGTACAAACACTAATAATCGATAAAAGTACACATCTATTAGTAGTTAGTTTTTTAGTATTAGTATTAATATATATTTGTATCCATAACCAATGGTAATAATAATATGTATGTCTCGTTCAAAGATGTCCGTTGTTTCCTTCGTCTTAAAAGTACACAATTACGGACAGCAATATTTACGATTAATATTCGTTAATTTTAATGTTGGAGAGAATTACGCATTAGTATTAACATATTATAATCATAATTAAAATGTGACAACACATTCTGTATTCTGTTGGAGGACTTGTTTTTTTTATCGATATTTTTCAACGAGTTGTGGACATTTTTAAATTATAAAATTGTAAATGTATTGTGACTTAAGTAACGTTTCAGAGGACGTTCCCTGCTTTCATAATTCAATTCAGTTTTTCATTTACATTTATTTATCAATTTAAAAAAAACATTAAGAATAATTCATAAAACACTAAATTAAATAATAAAGATTGTAAATATTCTACACGTTTATGATTCGCTGTAAGTGCGATGGAAACCAGTTGTGGTTAATTATGTAATTTTAAAAGTACGTGGGTGAAATTATTTTTAGCAAGAGTGCATTGTGCCATTGTGCATAATGCACGTGCATACGTGACGCAGGATGGTAGTATTTTACCTAACCCTCCGCGGGGCCAATAGCCATTTAGTAATAAATAATATACAAGTAAAAAAGAGATAAATACATATATATTGCATGCACATATTATTTTCACATTACCATAATACATTAAGTCTTAATAAATGATTTGACAAAATAAAATATTATGAGCACAAAAATACAAATTAGTTTAAATAGCTAAATTATTAGTAACAGATAGGCGACAGACCAACAAAGAATTCAAGTTTTTTTCCAACTATACGTTGAGTGAGATTACATAGAAATAGCTGCAATTTGTAAAATATATAGGTTCCTGTATTCCTACACATCACCCTCCGAAATGTTTAAAAGTAGAATTAGAGTTTTTATATTTTGAACGTAAAAATGGCAAGTGTCCATAGTATCCATATTCCATGTGAAACAATTTTGGACCAACAAGAAATTTTTTCAGCTTCCATAAATCACTAGTTATCCAATTTCAAAAAATAATACCTTCAATAATAGTAAATTTGTTACATACCTCCAGTTTCTAATTGGGGTTATACGAGAAAAATTTAATAACTCCACCAAGTCTAAAATGTCAGAAGCAAAATGATCAAATTTTGAAACAATTTTTATGCTTTCACTAATTTTATATATTTTCTACCTCTACTCCATTTTAAGTTTAATCGTCAAACTATGTAATTATTCAACAGAACCTTGAACATATAACTATTTTACATTGATATAATATGATAATAATTATAATAATAATTACAATTGATGTTATAAAATATTATGATTCCAATTTCGTATGATATGATATGTACTACGTATTCGTGTATCTATAAATATTAATTAGGTAATGTAATTAGTAACCATTACACACACACACACACCAGCATTTCAAATTAGACGTGTGCTTGCTATATAATGTCATTGATTATTATTAATTTGATATCATAAAAGATTACTGAGCCTCACTGAGTTAAAAACTCGTGTGGAGGCCCAGGATTTAATATGAACACTTATATAAGTACCTACATAATATTTGTATTAATTATTAGTATTAATATAAACAATAATTAGTTTATTCAGTTTCCATGTTAGAGTGAATTAACATATTATTACAATTTAACAATTATGTTTAAATGTAATAACATTGTCTGTGTTTTGTTGGAGGCCATGTTTTTTCAGACATTTTAATTTTGAAGTAATTTGTGGAAATGTTCAAACTTTATAATTACAATATTTTAAATGTAATACTGCCACTGGACATCCTCTGCTTCCAAATTTGAAACAGTTTTTCATTTAGGTATATGTTTATATATTTAATACAATTTTAAAGGAAATACACAATCATTTTTTTAAACATTTGAAGGTTGGAAATGTCAACAATTTGCAAATTATTTTTCAGTTAATATTTCTAAAAATTTTTTATGTTCATAACTAAGAATTCAAAGATTAATACAAGGTTCATCATAAACTGTTATAACTGGAATTATAAAAAAAAAGATGACCGTAATTCGACCAATATTTTAAATAAATAAATCAGGGCTTGAAACCGAAAAAAATTTTTCCGGTTTTGGTTTCAGATATCGGTATTTATGTTTTCCAATTTCGGTTTCGGTTTTAGATATCAGTATTTATGTTTTCCGATTTCGGTTTCGGTTCCATATACCGGTATTTATTTTTTCCGATTTCGGTTTTGGTTTCGGATACCGGTATTGACTTTTTTCGATTTCGGTTTCGGTTTCGGATACCGGTATTCAATTTTTCTGATTTCGGTTTTTAACGGTTTTGACCGGTATTCAAAAGCAGTATCGAATATCGGTTTTAATCCCTGTAACTATAAAAATTTATTCTTCGTTCAAATATCTAATTTCGTCTAAATGTTAACTTAAATAACTAAAAAAAACTATATAGGTATATATTTTTTGAAAATTTTCAGTTACAGTATGAATTACTTACATGGAACCTATTTTTACCTTAGCTATACAAATTTAACATTTTATACATTTTTAAGTTTTTAGTTGCAAAATAATTTTTACATTTTCAACTTGATAACGATATTTAATATCATAGAAGATAGAACTATAGAAGACGTATAGAATATAATAGAAACGACGCTCGCTCAAACAGCGATCGATTTAATTACATTTACAATAATTGCTTTTTTGGAGGCTCCATCCTCCACATGATGTTATAATAAATAATTATATCTTATAAGTTATAATATATTTAACATTCATTGCATTGTATGATAGAAGGATAGAAAAATTTTACATAATTTACACGATATATTATTTTCTACCATAGTTATGCAGTATAAATTATATTATTCATAGCTTTTAAACAGAAATTCAATTATAGGTTTATTTTAATTTTTAAATGCGTAGAGCTATTTAAATGTTAGATATTAATGTTATAATTTTTCAACTTCCATTTCGGATAGAATGTTATTTTTTAAGATTTCGTCATAAGTTTATAAAAACGGTATAATTTTTTCCGATTTCGGTTCCGGTTTTTACCGGTTTAAACTGGTATTCAAAATCGGTATCGAAAATCGGTTTGAAGCCCTGAAATAAATATATAAAAAAATAAATACACTCTACCATATAACTAATAAATAACAATATAACCTTGTATTACATTTTCAAGCTTTTTGACCCAACGAATACAGTTTAATTGACATTAAAAGGAAAAAAAACTAAAAACAGGTGGGTAAGTCGTAAGTGGATGTGGCTCTGCTGTACAGTAGTTTACAAGTGGGTAACTGTAAAATGTATGGTATTAAATTTGTTTTAAACAAATACAATTGTATTGAAATTCATAGAGAAAAGAAACTGAGAATAAATAATTGATAATACCTGTAAACAGCCCAATGAATAATAAACGACAAATAATTTAAATTAAAAACAAATAAGCACCAATCAAATTAATAAATTATCTATTGACTATAGTATGTCTTGCTTGTTTTAAAATACAGTAAACAACACTATGGAGTCACTCAGTGTAACAAGTATAACGTTGCAGTACCCCTATTACAGGCTATAACACATTTTACATTATGTTTATTATTTAATATTATTTTTTTCTGTCATAAAATAAATGTAATATACTAATATATATACATATATGGAATCGTTAGACGGCGAAATCAACATAATATACAAATATTCGGCAGAATTGATAAAACGCGTTTTTGTCATCGAACCGATAGTATAGGTAGTCGGATACCACCTCCTCCGACGACCCGTACGGTCAAACGTACAAACTACATTATATATTACTGTACACTGTACACACTGTAAAGTAAAATACGTGAATCTATAATAAGATATAAAATATCATCTCTTATAGTCTTATAAGTTGTGTTTCCCACGTTATGTGGAATCCAACATATTAGTAAAGGTATAACGCAATAAAAATGATAAAGTTTATCTAAGTTTAGCTATCATTCTGGTATTAAACAATCACCATTTGAGGTATTATTCGGCAGAAAAGCACAACTTGGCCTCACTTCTAGTACCCTACCCGAGAATATACTCAAGACATTAAATTCTGAGAATGATTTAGAGCAAGTAATTTCTTCATTAGAGCTAATTAATAATGAATTAACCGAAACAGAAGTATGTGAAGTATGTGAAGATAATATTTTAGAGCAGGCTTCAACTGCAAGTGAATCGGTATTAGAAGAAATTACAATTGTGCAAAGTAAAATAAATAAAAATAAAAAGCTAGCTATAATTTCATTACATCACCAAGCAAAATTAATGAAAACTGATAGTATCTTGAAGTATCCAGTCGTTTCAATCGGTACAAACGTAACGCTACCTGTACCAGACGTAGATAGAAGTAAAGGAGATTCGAGAAATATCATAGGTAATACATTATTTTATATTTATAAATAATAATAATATTAGTAAGTGATGTACTTTCATTTTATTAGGTGTTATAATGGAAGTAACGACGGACGATTTGTATAAAATCGGTACTAAAAATGGCATTATTGCACAACTATTTAGTCGTAACCAATTTTCATCTTGTGATGGGGTAAATATATTAAATATAAATGATATACCTATGGATAAAATTTCTCTGAGAGCGGCAAATACAAAAGAATCAATGTTTGAAGGGCAAGGTTTTTTGAAATGTTTTTGTACACGTAAATGCTATAACAATAAATGTAGGTTTATGTAAAAAAAAAATGTACTATGCAACTCACGCTCTCATAACGCACTTGATTGTAAGAATAAATAATGATAAAGTATATGTAATTATATTAAATTTTTTTTAACGGTGTACCTAATGTAGTCTTATAATAATATTTTTTTTATACGAAAAATTTTAATTTTTATAATATATTTTTAAATTTTGTGATTTTTTCAATGATTGAAGTATATACTAATATATAAAGACCAGGTATATCTATTTTTATATTGTAATTTATAATGTTATATGTTTTTAAATTTTGTGATTTGTACAAATATTGTACATTTTGCAATTTGTACAGTGATAATTGTACACATCGCGAATTGTATAATGTAACTTGTACAATCTAGTTACTTTGTACAGCAACATTGTACAATAAAATTCGCAATGTGTACAAAAATCACTTTACATATTGCGAAATGTACAATTCCGGACTTTGTATGTAACATATACATATATGGAATCGTTGGACAGCGAAATCAACATAATATACAAATATCCGGCAGAATTGATAAAACGCGTTTTTGTCATCGAACCGATAGTAGTCGGATACCACCTCCTCCGACGACCCGTACGGTCAAACGTACAAACGTACGCCGTCGAAAGGTTAACATCATAATTTTACTGTCAGTTGTACTCTCAGTTCCATATAGGTACATTTGACCACGCATTAGTGCATTTGATCACAGCAACTGTAAACCCAGATGCTGTGTTAACTTGTTAGTTTTTAAAATTAAAATTAAAAACACCACACCGTGACAGTCGTCTGTACAATACCACATCTGCAATTCGAGGTGGGTAATGTGACATTGTCACTATTGTTATAATTTTAATTTGATGTAAGAACAACTTAAGACAAAGGTAGAATTCATTTTAAATTCTTATAATTTAATTCTTCTTTCAAATTTAAAATGATTTGAATATTTAACAACAAAATAATACTTGCAGTTTTATAATAATAATTAAAACTAGTAGTTTGGAATATTATAATAATAAGTTTATAATTTTCAACTACAAAAAAAATCGGATAAGATGCCACAAATACCACGTTTTGGCTTGACACGAACATTTTAAAGCATTAAAAACAATGTTAAAACTCAGATAGATTTATTTTGAGGGCACTTATTCAATTATTATTTATATACGTTTACAATAATATTATAAATACAATATATGGACATTAGCTACGTCAATATTTCTCGACACCACAGCCTTTTCAGTCTCTTTCTTGGATTACTGGGTATATTAGCTGATGCTAGTCCTTTGATTAATATATTTGTGTGTTTTTGAACATTTATCTTCTGTTAAAAGTTCTAGCTAAATCGTGGACGAATGAGATGGCAAGATCATTGTGAATAAGATTGTAAGGACTGGTTGGAAAGTGGAAACATATTATTTCCTTGATTTTTCTTGGTTTAAATTTAAATTTATATTTAGGTTGTTTAGGGTGGAGAATGGTTGTTACTTTAGTTGACAATAATATGTGTATACTGTATAGATTGATCTAATGGGTTTAATTGATTAACCCGTCGTTCTAATTTTATATAATTTAAATTCGTTCTTAATGTTTCATAGTTATACAATTATAGTTGTACAATTTTAACTTTGTATAAATTATAATACACAATATTTTAGTTTGTGATTCCACTTTATATTTCATATATAATTCTTGATAATTCATATTTTTTATATTTCTTTATAAATCAGATAAATATTATAGTTGTCTAAAATTCCTATATATTTCACAATTTCTGGTGTAAGCCTTTCATTATTTTATATACTATTTCTAATCATAGTACTCATTGTATTAATATAAATGATTATAGCTACACCTCATTGACTATTTTAATATTAATTTATAAATAATTATCATTTATAATCAATAATTGTACTTAAATAAAATTCAATGTTTCACACTTTTGTGACATTGAAGTTTGAACACTAATTTTAATAATATATAGGTGCCACTATATGCCACTATGCCATACCTGAATTTGATAATTTTTGTCATCGTTTTACAAGTGTATAACGTGGAAAATGTATGTTCATTGGTTCATGTTAAGTTACGTTGGTTTTAATATTTCTATTGGAGATTAACATTTCAATATTTTAATTTTCGAGTTCTGAGTATTTTTAAAATTTTAAAAACTATACGTTCTTATGACTATAGCTTTAAAAAGATAACAAATACTAATGTAATATATTACCCTTAATCAATGCGAAAATATCAGTTATTCCTATTCGTTGTAAATAATTTAATAGTTGTTATTTGTTTTTCATGGTATACGCATTACGCAGTGGCAGTTCGATTATAATGATTGAGTATATAGCCTTATCGGTTGACTTTAAAATATCTTATTTTATTTTAAAATGTATAGTTTTTAGTTTTAAATTAATTTTGAAAATAAAATATTGATTTATAATCATAATTATCTATTTTTTAGAAGATATATCAGTTTTGAAAATGGATGAACAAAATTCGGAAAATGCACAATCATCATTGGTAAGCTATTCTGTTCCTGCACAACAAACTGAAAACCATTTATATAGATACTATATGGTTGCATGACGGTCATGGTCTATATTGGATTACAGCGTTGAACGGCTCTAAAATAGGTTCTTTTTGGGTCATACTATAGTGCCCTTTACAGCCATTATTATTGTACTACTATAACTTACCTAGCCTAGTAGGCTACCTTCCAAAATGTTGAAATCACTGGCTGAAATAGGAAACTAGTTTATCATATTTGCTCGAAAAGTGGACGTGGGCATAAAGAGGGAGTTCGTTTTTGGGCGAAAGGAGTTTCTCCCGCCACTAAAAGGACTAAGGAGCGCAATAAAGCGCAACTTTTTTTTGTATGTACCTATGTATATAATATGTAAGTTGAAGAGAACATTTTGCATCGTTATATTATTGTTCGTTGTGCAATCATATAATCTATATCCATGCTGAAAATCGAGGACCTGAAGTAAATATTTCAATTAATGTTGAATACTTCAATGTAAAACATGTACCTTACCTATACATAATAATAATTTATGAATTTTTATTTAAATTATTAATTCATTTTTAATTCATTTTTAAATCATTATATTTTATAAAGTATAAACTTTTTCCAGAGAAATAATTTAAGAAAAGAAATACCAACAATTCTAAGAAAAAACCAAGCAAGCATGAATAAACTTATCATACAATCAATATTTACACATTTAGAAAGCAATGGGTTGTTTAACGATTTTTATTTCCCCCTAGATAATAATGATGATTTAAAGTATATGGAAAATAAAATATCGGAAACGAACGATACTGATCCAAAATTTAGATTACGTTTGGTAATAACTAAATACAATTTGTGTTAAGTCAAAATTAAGAAATGTAATGAGTTAAATATATTTTATATTTAAAGGTTGATGATCTTATATTTATTGGTGGAATGGATGCAAAAGACATGGTCATAAGATTAATGACTAAATTGTTTACTATGAAACTTTTATCTGGTTATAGCCGGGAAGGTGGAACAAGATCACTTAGATTCTCACGATTGAAAATTTACAAAGTTATAACTGGTAAGTACCAAATACATTACAATAAATGAAAAAATATCTGTTACCTATTTTGGTTTAAAAAATATGTATATTATATTAAATTGAAAGCGAAAATGTTAATTTTTCCATATAAATATATCTCAATTTGCAATATAATACAAAAATCTAAATTACTACCTAATAAATTACATTATTCTTACTAATTTGAGCTTTCTGTAAATAATAAGTACATGTGTCCCGTATGGAAGTGATCGGGTATATCGGATCATATTATTATATCTTAAGGCTTAAGTTATCAAAAAAACACTTTAAAAGGGGGCGATTTAACTTTTTATTTATTTAATTATGGACAATTCAACTTTTTTTTAAAAAAACAAAACCTAACCAATCACACATTTGCTGGTGTATCATCAAAACTTTTCAACTTTTTACTGTAATTTTTTTTAATTTTAAAGCTATTTTATTGTGCTATCAAATAATATATACAATTAAACAAGACAATATGTACAAATTATTTTTAGACTATCATTTGACGCCAGCCCGTCACTTCCCATGGCAAACACATTGGATATATATTATTATATATAAATTCAATATATTTACAGAGTGACTCACCAAGAATACTCAATCCCCATTCTTTCATTAATTAATGAATTTATTTAATTTCTTTAATATACTTAAGACCACATTATTTTAAAATCCTAGAGATTATTTGTCCTACTTGAACAGTGTAGGAACGCTTCTGTGGGAATACAAATTATACTACAATACTCTAACGGAATTATCTAGATAAGATTTTTTTAAATAAATTATCTTGTAAAGTATCTAGATAATTATTTTACGATTTATTTAATGTTTAGCTTAAATGAAAATCCGCTTACCTAGATAATTTATAATATAAAAAGTAGTGCCCCTCCAATAATAATATATTAATGAATAATGTTAAATTGTTTTTAATTACTGTATTATTTGACAAACATGAACTACGAGGCACGAGCACCTTAATCGTTTTCGACTTATGAATAAAACAAATGTTACTAAAATTCTAATATAATATAATTAATTATTTATAAAATAAGAAGAATAAGTTGTACAATATTTCTCATTATTATTACCATCACCGTGAGTACAATGTTTAGTCATATTTCAAACTTTAAATGCTTATAAAAAAAATTGTGCCTATGTATTTTTAATATTTTTCAACTGCTATCGTAATAATATATCAGGAGCCTTGTATTAAATTTATTTTATCATTATATTCATCTAGATAATTCATTATAAAATAATAAAATAGAGAAAAAAATGCCCTTATGGTCTTGCGAAATTACTGGGATCAAGATCACTTTCAAATAATTTAAAAATACAATTATACATTATATTAATACGACCTCTTATAATTACTTATGGAGCTTAGACATGGCCATCAAGGAAAAGTGATGAAAGAAAATTCTTAATTTTGGAAAGAAAAATACTGCGAAATATTTTTGGACCAGTAAAGGACATGCTATGAGGTGAGTGGAGAATAAGAAAAAACGATGAATTAGAAACGCTCTTCCATAAACCCAGTATACTTGAAACAATAAAGAACAAAATATTGTTATGTGCTGGGCATGCTTGGCGTAGCCAAAACTCACTCATACGCATAGTATTAGAAGAAACCCCTACTGGGAAAATACCACTGGGAAGACCACGTCTGAACGTGAAATCGTTAGGAGGAGGTGTAGACTGAAGGATAAAGCATCAAATAGAGAAATTTGGAGGCAAGGATGTATGTCGAGATGGTCCTAGTGGCCGAGTTTACGGAATAAGAAGAAGAAGAATTCATTTGTTAAAATTACCTTAACTAGATATATTTTTAGTCATCTATTCCCAACACTGACGTTATTCAATTTATCACTGTTTTTTTTTTTAATTAATAGTTACAATAAAAAAAAATATTTATCTTGTTAATTGTAATTGTTGAGCAATTATATACGTTATATAATTATATATAGTTATTTGTATACAGTAACCTAATAAAAATAATAAACTATTAAACTAATAACTATATCTAAATTGAAATGTACGATAGTTTGATATTGAAATGTACCAAGATGACTTTAAACACAATACTAATAATGAGAAATATTTGATAATATATACAGCAATGTTTTATAATTTTACAGATGCTGTAAAAACAAAATTCCCAAATTCACTGAGTGATATTGAACAAGCAATCAAACGTTATCTCAAGAACGCCAAAAGGACACCAAGGACGTCATTATAAGTTATAACCGAACATTAAAAAAAAAAAGGTAATCCTTCAAATCGGCAAATATTTACACAAATAATATACATCAATTCCGCTATTCAATACTGTTTTCCTAAAATAAAATTGTTCAATACCGCTCACACTGATATGTATCAATAATTCAAAAATCTATCAAAAATCACATTATTGTTTAGAATCGCACTCCTATTAATCATATTTAATAAAAAAAAACACAAAATCATAAAAATAATATTTTCAGGATTATTCCCAGATTGTTAGATTACACGTTTCTCGTTAATCCACATTATAAGATTCACTTATGGTTTTAATTCTATAAATATAAGTAACAAGATATAGTTCAACAACATTTAGTGTGATCGCGTCTCTTTTCTACTTCACTTATAATTCTACGAGAATTTATAGAAATAATTTAATATCGAACTCGCACAAGGGATGACGCATGATACAAGATTACACTATAAATAAAGGTGCACAATCAATAATTCACCAAAACAATACTTGCCAAATCGTTTGTACACATTTGAATTATAGACCATCCAAAATTCTCTTTTTAACAGTAGAAAAAAATCTGTGCGTTATTGAACGGTGCAAAATGTGAGGATATGAATGATCAGTGTGTGGTCTTGAACAACAGCGACGCCTTTCAATACCACTAGCGTGATCAGGATCAAACTTAAATTAATTTTAAAAGCATTTTTTTTTTAAAACTTTTATATTTTTTATAAACCCAGAAGTATTTATTTTCTTTTTTAATTGTTCATCTTTTAATGACATATTTCAAACATTGTAATAGGTACATGTGTTGTACCTACAGTTTTTGTATCAAATAAAAATAATATATTGCTACTTTTTTATTATTTGTCTATAATAAATATGTATTCTATTAAAATGTTTGGTATATAAATATAAATAATTAAAAAAGCAGGTAAGTAGATGTCGGTTTGCTGTACAGTAGGTTACAAGTGGGTCACTATATAATGGATTATATTAAATTTGAATTCAATGATATCATATCATTGTATATACGAAAAACGATTCTGAACGAAGATGGTTTGTCAGTCTGGATATTTGATATCGTTGATATATTTTATTATAGTCTACAAGTTGAATTAATATTATAAATCACAACAAAATAACTAAAATCGTTAAAAAAAAAAAAAAAAAAAAATAAACACCATTGTAAAACCACTAGATCCCTCACTCCGATCAGAATCTAAAAAAACATTATCAAAAGTAAATCCATTACATTCATAGCATGATCAAAATCTGAAATATCAATAAAAAATATTATATTTTCATCCCGCCATATATTCATTATTACAATTACTAAATAGATACAATGATGGACATCACAGTTTAAAAAATAAGTACCAGTGTTTCAAGTCAGCTCGTTCTGAGTAATCAGGGTGGGATCAAAGATATGGCTGCGTAATGATAGGCCCTATAAATGCGACTTCTGCACTTAAATACTTAAGTTTCATTTACATGTAGCTTATAAGTTCCTTGTTAAGGAAGGTTTTTTTTAGGTTTTCAAATTTCAGATTTTGTTTGTCATATTATCCTGCCCCATACGCGTCATCTTACCACATAGCTATTATAGGTGTGGAAAGATGACAAAAATAAAATTTTTTGGGAAAATCCATGTATTGACCCTTTAAAGACGAAAAATCAATTGAAAAAAATCATAGTATATTATATATAACTATTAAGCAAGATATGGCAGAACTCCTCATCAGAATTTCAGTTCTTGAATCTATATACAGTGACCAGATGAAATCGTAGAAGTATTTAAAAAAAAAAAATAACAATAATAATTATATACTGGTGACGATTACTGATTGGCGGTACCCACCTGCGCAGCTGTCTACACTGAGTGACTGACAACTGATGCCAATTTATGATCGACAGCAGTTCCGTGGATATGAACGTGCATGTGCATATTTAAGTGAATATACGTCGTATATAAAATATTTAAATAAAACGACTGACTGATCGGTTTTAAATACCGAGCTTATAGCTTATTTTTTCAACCCCTATGGATAGCTTAAGGGTATCTCACACATAAGTCACATATTATTATATTATTATTATAATTAGTAGAAAATATATGGCCTGTAATTTTTTTTACAAATATGTTCATAAAAAAGGTGTGCAAGTGGGTGTCGCTCTGCTGTACAGTAGGTTACAAGTGGGTCACTGCATAATGGATGATATTAAATTTAAATTCAACGATATAATATCATTGTATAAGAAAAACGATTCTGAGCGGAGACGGTATGTAAGTCTATGTATAAGACACATTATATACATATCTATGGTATTAAACAAAAAATTGACCTATAATAGGTACCTATAATAAATTCGAAATTAATCATATCACAATATCCATTAGGTACTTATAACGCGTTATACATCAACAAAAACCGTGATACTATCATAGAAATATAATAGTACACTTTAGAAGTTTCAAGTACCCACGAATAATATTATTCAATCACAACAAAATAACTAAAATAGTTATTCTAGGTTTTTTAATATGTAATTTCATCCAAATTTGAATTTAAAATGTCTGTAAAAAATAACTGTGTTCATATATATTTTAGATTTTTTGGTTACAGTATGAACTATTTATGAGAACTTTTGTTTTAAATTTGCAATCCTTAGCTATGAAAACTGAACATTTTATAATTTATTAATTACGATGATTGATAATTTTCGAGATTTTGATAAATGTTGCCAAAATTCGATCTTTAAATGCTTATAAAAAAAAACTGTGCCTATGTATTATTGTATTTTTAGTATTTTTCAACTGCTATTGTAACAATATATAAGGAGCCTTGTATTAAATTTTTACACTTTTTGGCCCAACAGATAAAACTTAATTGATATTTATAAAAAAAAAAACTAAAAAAATTGAAAACTGAAAATGTCCGTAAACAGCTCAAAAAGAGTCAAAATATTTTTAAAATTGTATGGTGTATAGGAAATGCTAATATAAACATTCAGTGAAATTTTCATGTATCTATAGTTATTCGTTTATGAATAACAACAAAATAAGGAAATCGCTACATGAGAAATCGAGTGAACATTCACTGTTGTAAAAATTTGAATTTCAAACGCTCATAAAAATTTAATTTGACTTTCTTATAGACATTTTTTTTTTGATAAAGTTAGGAAATCTTATAAGGAATCTTGTATTACATTTTAATATCTTAGATTTAAAAAGAAAAATTTTTATGAATTTCTAACTCGAAATAATTTGCAAATTTTCGTGATTTTTCCATATTTTGTCATTTTTTGAACTTTAAATGCTTAAAAAAAAAAACTGTGACTAACGATTTTTAATATTTTTTATCTGTCTTTGAAACAATATAGTAGGAGCCTTGTATTAAATTTTCAAGTATTTTTACTCAACAAATAAATTTTTATTGATATTCAGAAAAAAAAACTAATAAAATTGGAAACTGAAAATGTCCCTAAACAGTTCAATATAAATCAAAATATTTTGAAAATGTTATCGTGTATAGTAAATGCAAATATAATGAAAAATTCTGTCAAAATTCGACGTTTAAATGCTTATAAAAAAAAATTGTGCCTATGTATTTTTAATATTTTTCAACTGATATTGTAACAATATATCAGGAGCCTTGTATTAAATTTTTACACTTTTTTCCCAACAGATAAAACTTTATTGTTATTCATAGAAAAAAAAACTAAAAAAATTGAAAACTTAAAATGTCCGTAAACAGCTCAAAAAGAGTCAAAATATTTTTAAAATTGTATGGTGTATAGGAAATGCTAATATAAACATTCAGTGAAATTTTCATGTATCTATAGTTATTCGTTTATGAATAACAACAAAATAAGGAAATCGCTACATGAGAAATCGAGTGAACATCCAATGATGTAAAAATTTGAATTTCAAACGCTCATAAAAATTTAATTTGACTGTCCGGTAGAGATTTTTTTATTGATAAAGGTAGACAAACTTATGACTTATGAGTAATCTTGTATTACATTTTCAAATCTTAGATTTAAAAAGAAAAATTTTTACGAATTCTTAACTCAAAATAATTTGCTAATTTTCGTGATTTTTCCATATTTTGTCAATTTTTGAACTTTAAATGCTTATAAAAAAAAATTGTGACTAAGGATTTTTAATATTTTTCATCTGCCTTTGAAACAATATATTAGGAGCCTTCTATTAAATTTTCAAGTTTTCGCAACCAACAAATAAAATTTTATTGATATTTCTAGAAAAAAAACTAAAAAAAAATGAAAAATGAAAATGTCCCTAAACTGTTCAAAATAAATCAAAATATTTTGAAAATGTTATCGTGTATAGAAAATGCAAATATAAACAACCAGTGAAAATTTCATGTATCTACGGTCATTTGTTTTAAAGTTACACCAAAAACCAAATTCAATTTTCTGAAAAATCGATTTTGCGTAAAAATTCCCGTTTTTCCTTAATTTTTCTTTTGTTTTTCTTGGCGCTTTTGAAAAGTACTGGAAATTTTAAATTTTGACCTCCCCAATGCACCAACGATATTCACTTTCCAATCGAACAAGATACTGAAGTCGAAAATCGAAGCATTATTTCGACTACTTATCGTGTACACAGACACAAAAAAAAAATAAAAAAAAAAAAAAACACACATCATTGTAAAAGCAATACATTCATCGTTTCACTCAGAATCTAAAAATTTCACTCATTTACCTACCCATTAGGTACCTATTTGTTTATCAATCATTAATTTATAATATTACCATCACATGCGCCAAAAATAAAACAATACATTTGTATTAGACCATCTTATATATTCACTACCTACAATATAAATTACGATATAATAATATTCACATAATAATAATTAATAACTATAAAAAAATGTATCCATCCTTTAGATTGTTTTGTATAGCTAGAAACGTCATTAAATTTTTAAACAACTATTTTATAAATTATGTTCTATGCCTATGTAGAAAATAAATAAAATTATTGTTTATAATATTAATTCATTGTTGATTGACTAAACCAAAATAATATTTCAGCAATATGTCAAATAAATTAAATGAGTTATAGAATTTGTAATAATAATAGGTATTATATTAATATACTTCAGGTGGATTGGTGGATATACAGAAATTAACTTATAAAAATAAATAGTAGTAGTTTTGACTTGTGAATGGAAGTATCCAGAATGTTTGTTCAGTACCTATATGTGGATTTTGTGGTACCTATACCGATACTAATATATCAAGGAAACTTTCATGTAGACATTCATTCGAATAAAACTGAAGAATGTTCAGATAATATTAAATATTACAAATTTTGTATTGTAAATATAATATTTTGTATCCAATACTTAGGAGAGACGGGACTTTAAATTATGTTCTTTTATGGGGGAAAGGTAGACAGATATTTTGTATGTTATGGAATGAGTTGTATGGGCAGTGCATAAATAATAAGATAGGTTGTTTGTTTGTGAAGAATCATAAAACGTGAATTTTAAACTAATCAGACCTGGTGCATACCTTGTGTATTAAATCAACGCAATATTTAAACTTGATTTAAAAAAAAAAATGATTATCGTAATATAATATAGGTAATGAAACATAGCAAAAAAAATTTAAAAAAAGTATACTCCAATATTTCAAGAAGGTAAAAGCTTCATGTGAAATATTTCATACACATATCTAGAGCGGTCAGTTAGAAAATTTTCAAATTAAATTTTTTTTTTCATTGAAATTTCCAGAAAAGTTGAAAATTTTCGTCTACTGAAAGTTTTCAAGTTCTTTCCAATTTTTCAATTTTTAATAAAATTATAAAATTTGTAATTGGACGTGTGAAGTACTAATAACGATACTGATAAAAAGTCAAATAATTCTTTCATTCTTCCACAGTTCCACTCATTGAAGAAACATCATCAATAAATGTTGATGAAATAAAATGTATTTTAAGAGGACGTCGCACCCGCATGTATTGTTTCCGTCTTACACACATACGACATATCAAATGTTCGTTGGCTAGATTCAATAGGGTGTCAGTTTTTATATTAGAGCGAATTGACCAATTATCAAACTTTTAGGTAACAACATTATCTGTGTTCTCTCGTTGGTTTTTTACGATATTTTAATTTTTAAGTGAGTTATGGGCATGTAAAGTATTCATATTCATTATTCTAAAATGTTCATAACTCACTTAAAAATTAAAATATCGGAAAAAACAAACTAGAGAACACTGATAATGTTGTTACCTAAAAGTTTTATAATAAGTCGAATCACTTCAATATCAAAACTGACAATACCCTATTAAAACTAGCAAACAAAAATTTGCTATGTCGTACGTGTGTAAGACGGAGACAACACATCAGGGTGAGACGTCCTCTTAAGTAGGTACACTAGGGTTGAATGCCATACTGGTATACCGATTTTTGCAAAAATACCCCTACAACGGTATACCGTAATACCGGTACACACCGGAAAACCGTAATACCGGTGTATAATGAAAAACAGTAATACCGTAGTGAAGTTTGGTGACGGTCTTTTGGTATAAAGGTTATAAATATAATATTAAATATTATATTGTAATATAATGTTTTTTAAAAATTGTTTACTCCCTCAACATACCATTTCAGTGTTTTTCAGTTTTCCGGTATTACGGTTTTCCAGTACCACGGTTTTCCAGCACCACGGTTTTCCGGTATTACGAATTTTCGGTATATACCGGTATTACAGTATACCGTTTCATACCGGTACCGAATCTAATACCACAATACCGGTTTCAAATTAGAATACAGTCAACCCTAAGGTACACCAACTATAGGACGAAAAGGTCGAAAAGAACTATATACATTTTCAGATGATTTAAGCAAATACCAAAATGTATTTTAATATAATATAAATAATGTATTATACAATTCATGTACACTGATGTACCTAATAAAGATTCAATTAATTCTAAATTCTAGGTTTTTTTTTAAATTTTTAAGTAATAAAGTATATTAAACAGTTGACATTTTTATTTTATAAGTAATAAGTCGGTAAGTGAATAACTGATTAAACGAATAATTAACAAATGGCCTATAATTTAAAAAAATAAATAATTCAAATTCCATAACAAAAAAAATAATTTTTAAAATTTTCACAGTTTTCATGAAAATTTACAGCTCTACGACATAACCCTAATTGTAATTATGTAATAATAATAATATTATAATCAGCCTCCGTGATAACTTCTGTGAACATTTCTGCAGCGTGTAATTCGATTAATAAAATATTTATTACTCAGCTAGGTATATTTTATTTTGTATATTTTATAATTTGTTTTGTAATGCACCTGCTATACTATTCTACTTACACTTCCCAAATTTTCACAAACCGAGAAAATATTTTACTATTATCACTTCTTTTCATGAAACACAGGCAGTAAAACATTATTAAACTATAACTGCGCACCATAAGTTGGCGAACCGCAGTTCAATACTTCAATATAATAACAATTGGACTGTAAATAGGACATTAAAAAATGTAAAATTAATAATTTAAGTTGTATAATAAAAAAGATTTAAAGATTTATTTATTATTTATCAGATAAGAAAAAAAATTACAATCTCTTAAAAAAGTTATTATAACTATTATACCATCGAGATGAACATTACTTGTTGATAGATTAAAAATACACTTATTGTTCAATTCGTTAAATCTCAAAATGATATGAAACCTTTTATAAATATCTAAATTTGTAAATGAATAATGATTTTATAATATTAAGTACATGATGGGTACCTATATATAAATTCGAATAAAACGAAGGATAAAAAAACTGAATCTGTTTCTAACAACATTTATTGGTTGTTATACCTACAATTGTATTTAATTTTAAACATCAAATATATGACACTGCATACTAATCAATACGTACATACATAATTTTATAAAGGAAGAAATACATTTAAAAAAAATAGTAATAATAAAAGCACTATTAATGATACAATATACAGACAAAGAAGAAAATTATTGTGTTACAGTGTACCTAGTTGTGCTTGTGCATATGGAATTAAATTAAATATTAATAATAATATGTGCATTAGATTGCCTTACGACAAACTTTACCGCAGAAAATGGAAAATATTATTTAACACAAATCGATCATAATATAATTTTTACAATGAAAAATGAATTGTCATAATATACTCTGACGCGGCCCGCATTAGTAACAAGTACAATGTACAAGCACTATAGGGACTCTATCTCAGTATCTCCAACCAATCACTACGGGATGCAAGCAGAGCGACCTAGTCGACTCTCCCACTGAGCCGGTAATGGCATGGCGGGACGGGGGACCGTGTCACGTAAGACGTACAACGGTCGGCGGAAAAGGCCGATCAGAGGATCCATCATCGGACCGCCCGACGTTAAAATCATCGCCCGAGCGGCACTACATGTATTCATATTTGGTCGTAATATAACACATTTAAAGTGACATTCATAAAGTGTGTGTGTTGTGTTTTTTTTCATCACCTCAATCTAAACCGGACACTCCGACCGGACCACGATCAACTTTGATGTCACTCATACATCATAAACTATAAAAATAATTATTAAATTTCGTGATTTTAATAATTCATATTTCATACCACGGTAGATTATAGAGGTATACGCACAGTCGTATATTCATAATGAAAACTATTATCCCTGTGAATATGTTTTATTCGCAGGTTTACCGCTAGATCGCACTGCAGTCTTTTGGCCCCAATTTTCACACTTGCAATACAGATTTCATACAATAAACCAGTGGTTTTCAAACTGGGTGCCGCGGCACACTGGTGTGCCTCGAGAATTCACTGAGTGTGCCGCGGTCCTTCGGAAAGTTCAACAATTCGTCCAAGTATAAAATTATAAAAATAAAATTAATAAAAATTTGTTAGCCCGTCATTCGTCAAGCACTCATTTCTAATTAAATGTACTTATATAATTATAATTAAAAATAATTTTGTTCATCTGATTATTAAATGCAAAAAAAAAAAGGTGGGTAAGTGGTTGTCGCTCTGCTGTACAGTAGGTTACAAGTGGGTCACTCTTTAATGGATGCTATTTAATTTGAATTCAATGATACAATATCATTGTATAAGAAAAACGATTCTGAGCGAAGACGGTATATCAGTCTAGGTTTAAGACAAATTATATACCTACATATCTATGGTATTAAAAAAAAATTTGACCTATAATAAATTCCAAATTAATCATATCACATTATCACAATATCCAATAGGTACTTATAACACGTTATACATCAACATAAATAATAAACCCTGATACTATCATAGATATATAATAGTACAGTTTAGAAATTTCAAGTAGGTACCCACGAATAATATTATAAAATCACAACAAAATAACTAGGTTTTTTAATATGTAATTTCGTCCAAATTTGAACATAAAATGACTATAAAAATAAACTGTGATTAGTAACTAGTAAGTAGTAGAAGTAAGTACGATAGACAAATTCTGATTCCACCAAAATGTTGAGCATATAAATACAAACATTTCTAAAAAAAAAAAAATTCTAAAAACTTAAATTTTTGGTATTTTAAATTCAAAAACACGATTTTTGAAAAAATTGAGCATTTTGAAGTTTTTTTACCATAATTTCCAAAATAAGTTCGACCGGCTTTTTTTGAAAGTACCATCAAATTAGGCATGCAAAAACACACATTTTGAAAAAAAAAATTCCAAAAAATCGCTTGGGAGCTAAACTGCATTTATGCCAATAATGTAAATAATTATTTTAGTTAGGGCCAAAAGACTGTTAGGTACGCGATCTAGTGATGAAAAAATTCAGAAAATGTCAATGAAAATAAAAATAAATGTTCAAGTCATAACCTATGTTTGACGTTGATGACGTAGACACTACATATTTACTTTTACAGAATTTAAAAAAATTAAATGTTTAATAGTTAATACACACTTCTTAGTTATTACTTAATAGTTAATAGTTATTATACATACGTTCCGATGAATTTTTATGTTTTGTTTCTAAAAAAAAAAATAATAACACTGTCTTTTTTTTTATTTAGTTTTGTTTTATATACATTCGAAAGTCTATAAGTCAGTAACTTGTCAAGTTAAATATTCAATAGATTCAACAACTTATTCATCAGGCGAAATATTATAATTGAATCTCTAACTTTAATAGAAACCTACAATGCTAATCTTACTTATGCCACTGTACGTAAACATTCTCAGTAATCACGTATAAATAGAATTTCATTTTTTAATAAAATATAAAAGTAAGTTTTTCTGTACCTACCTAATTCATCAACAAACTAAAATTGTTTTATTTTGTAATTTACATGTAATTCTTTATTGGAATTAAGTTGAGCTAATTTTTCTGAACTATCGAAATTCTAAACTTTAGTTACCTAAGGGAAATAAGAAAAAAAGAAAGCAATAAAAGTACTGGTTTTACAATAAGTTCCTTGTCCGTCACCTTTAGCACCACTAAACAATTGAATCTTCAAATTTTAGAGCAGATTATCGTAGTAAATGAGAAATAGTTGGTACTTTTGGGAAGGTTTAAGTAAAACTACGGAAAAACTGAAATATTTAAGCAATACTAGTTTTGGTGAAAAGTAGGTATCTACTTACTTAAAATATTCATCTAATATTTATTTTGACTTTGTATAGACTTAACTTACTAGCTGTCCAACCTGGCTTTACTGTACCAAAAAGGGGGGCCCGTTTAACTCGCTGACCGTGAATACCGATAAAGACAAGGTCATTTGAATTATATTTGACCTGCCTTATTTTTTTCTTTCTAAAGAAAGTATTAAGTCAGTTGATTTGTAATAGAGTATTCATTTATCAGTCATTACCGATGTACATAAATAATAAATAGAAACCTGAGCTGGCCGGATACCCCGGTGCCTCTCCGGTGATTTGTTAAAAGCCAAAAAAAATTCAAAGCCCTGTTTGAATGTCTTGCTATTAGTCATTATTCATTATTGGTGTAAATAGATAAAACAATTGGACAATCCACCTATGGTGGATTGGATACAATAAGTATGCCATCGTTTATATGGTGCTTTTCTGTATGTAAAAAATGTAAGTCGATAGCTGTATGCGATTATCTATAAATATCAGATATCACCAGTGAAAGTCGAAATGCGTGCAAATAAGCCAGTGGTGCCTGTCCAGCTCTATTTTGTATGCAAAAAAATGTAAAGTCATAAGCCACGTTGGAATATAAATAATCAAGACAGTCGTCAACAGTGTAAGTCGGTAATCAAATTTACAATCAGCTTCCGGCCGATTTAGTGCAATAATAATGAGTCATAGAGTAAAGCCGAATACCGTGCCTTGCAAGTCAGTCACCGTATGTGAAAATTGATTTATATGCAACTTAGCGACCCATGTGGGTAATCTACAGTATTTGAAATCAATATTAATTTTTAACACACACTTCTTAGTTATTCTACGTACCATATTCCTTGTATGATAAAAGTATCTCTGTAACATTGAATTGCATTGTCATGATTCAGTTTAATTTTGGTTTATCTTCATTTTTCATCTTCATTATAATATAGACCTTAATATACAATAATATGCAATATAGACTGCACCGGTGTCGTTAAATTCAATTGTCTTGGCATTACCACGACGGTGACCAGTGAAATGTGTCCTGCAGCAGTTCACCGCACCGCTGCAGCGTGTTTGGAACTTAAGCCAGTATCCTGTTAGGCTAAACATATAATAGATTCAACAAATAATTTATGAGGTGAAATATTTTAATTGAACCTCCAAATGTATTCGAAACCTATAAGGTTTATACTACTTATGCCACTGCCCGATGTACGTACCTAAACATTCTCAGTAGTCGCGTATATTATATAAGATTTAAATTTTTAATAAAATTATGAAAGATAAGTATTTTTGTATTTCATCAACTAAGTAAACATTTTTCATTTTTTTACGTTGCAGGTAATTCTTAATTTTAATAGAGTTGTGCTAAAATTGATTCAGTCTTCAACTTTTAGAATAGATTATATTATCAAATGGGGTCTATAGGCTGTCTCACGAGATAACGGGACCGGCGACTGACCAAAACTCGTTCGCCGCCGTTCATAACCACACCAACTTTTCGTTGTAAGCGTGATCACGTGGTCATCCACTCACCAATCAAATCAGTCTACATGCGCGAAACGGTGCGGAATTGGGAAGGTTAAAGTAAAAGAAGGTATTTCGTTATAATTCCAGAAAATATACTCATTAGCATATCGCATGAAACGAGGAGAGGTGGTTGACGGTGGGTCATTTGGTAAGAAAAATTATTGATTGTATGTTGTATTCTTTACACCTATCAAAATATTGATGAGTTGATAAATCTTTACTTTTCATTTTATTTTACAATATATTATATCTTTTAGTATAACTCGGAGATTATTAAAAGCATGTTTCAATAATTGTTATGGTGAAAAATTAAACTAAATAATTATAAAAATATTTCACAATAAATTTAATTAAATTTATACGTACCCCGGACTAATTCAGCTTTAAAAAGAGAAATAATAATAATGAGTCATTAACGTGATATTATTTGTACAACATTGCTCCCACTCTACTCTCCAAAATAAATTTTAAAAACTTCTTTTACAAAAATTAACTGATAACTTACCTAGTGTGTCTTCTAGAATAAAATAAAATACAAATTATGATTATTAATTATAAAATATTTATAATATAAACACGTTGTTTAAGGACCAATATTAAAATTTAATTATCTATAAATTTTTTTTCTTTTAGAATTTTGAAAATTGAATTTAGGTACTTTAATTGAATTTAGGCGACGGGGGAGTGGTACGTGAAAGAGCACTGTACGGGGCCCGGCGGTAAGTCACCCTATACGTTTTCCGGCCACCCGCAGAAAGACGAGATCGCAGTCGCCAGCGTCGCGAGCTCGCGGTTGCCGACACGCGAGACTATCAAGACGACTCGGCGAGGGCCCGACTGCTTCGGTCACACCAGGAGCCGATGGACGACGACGACGACGGCGGTGGATAGCTGTACCGGCGAGGGCAACGATACCGCCTCGACGGTACCACGCGACGATGGCAGGGTGCACGAAGGTGACTCGCAAAGGCGACGGCGGCGGAGACTGCAAAACACAACGGGCGAGCGGATACAGCTGCAGATCTAGGAACACGGAAGTCAGCATCGCCGGACTCGTGGAAACGGATAACGTTTCAGGGTCCAGCGATGTGCGACTCCAGGACGGCCACCGGACGGTGACTCGGTCGAGTCAGGGCGAAAATCGCTTGGAGAGGATCAGGACCTTTGCGGCGTGCTTTGCTGTGGGGTCTGACGATCCTCCCCCTGCGTTTTCGCTCAGTGGCAATCGGTCGCCGGTCGGGTCACGTCTCCGGTCGCTGGCCGATTCCGTAGCGCCGACGCAGCTGCCTCTGCTCGCTCAGTTTTTTAGGTTTCCGTCGCCGTCGCCACGCATCGGTCGTCTTCAGTACCTGCGCATCGTCGATGCGCACAACATCGCGCACTAGCCGCTCGGCGTCAAATCGTCTCATCGCTCCAGTGGCCGTCGCGGTCGGGACTTCGCCAGCCGTCGTGATGGTCGTCACCCGCGAGCAAACGCACTGGCGACTGCACTCGTCCGCCTGCGGGATGTGCCGCGAAAACGTATAGAGGTGACCAGTAGCCAGCATATTGCTTTATGCACCTCGCCATCACGTACCACTCCCCCCTGCTCATTGTGTCTTGTCTGGTGTTCCCCCCCCATAAGGCCACTTTGAGCCAATTACATCAAAAATCATATAAAATTACAAAAAAAAATAAGAAGATATTAAAAAAAATAAGAAGATATATCAAGTAAAAAAACAAAAAAAAAATATTCCACTTTGGACCGATTATATATTGAAAATCATAAAAAAAATATAAGATATATCAAGTAAAAAAAAAAAAAAAAATACTTTTGATTGATGTACTTAAACTATAGTAAATATTATTGTAAAACTACATTTATTTTGTTGAGTACATAATAAAATTATTGTCTATAGAAAAATAAAATATTGTTTCTTTTTTTACTTATTAGAGTGTATTTGTATATATTTATATTTATTTCAACAGAATAATGGGCTCCACTGAACATGCCCCTGTGAGGGCCCATGCAAAGTAATAACTACCTACCAGCAATGTTTTTGTCACGCATCAAATATATCAATAAAGTATTGCAATAATATTTTTTGTTGGGTATTTTTGGTCAGGTAAATATTTTAATATAATAATTAATAGATAACCATAGATAACTTGGCACTTTTACGTATATTATACATTCGACTGTACTCAATGGCATTTTAAAAATTGTAATACTTTTTACTCTTGACCCCACAAAGTAGGTAACAAATAGGACGTATCAAGTATCAGAAAAGATGCTGATGTAAAACATCAAATCATTTTTACTGCCCCAAAATGTAGCCTCAAAACGAATATTAAAAAAGCGGGTTAGTGGATGTCACTCTGCTGTACAGTTGGTTACAAGTGGCCCAAATGGGTCAATGTAATGGATGGTCTTAAATTTGAATTCAATGATATAAATCATTGCATACGAAAAACGATCCTGAGCGAAGACTGACTATCAGCCTATAATATTACTAAGTAGGTATATTTTATGATATTATTGTGAATAATTTTAGTATTAGACGCAGTGTTGGGAAATATCTAGATAAATTTCTACTCAGTTATCTTTATCTTCATCTAGATAAAATTCTAGTTATCTATGAGTACTTATCTAGATAATTTATTTAAATGAACTAAAAAAAAATTTGAAAATTTAAAATATTTTTTTTTTCATCTAGTACACAGAAAACACGTTTAGTAATACGTATTCTAATACCATGATTTTAATATTTATTAATATTCATTGTTAGTTTGGAGTTCTACATCGTAAACAATGAGAAAACCCAAAAATAGAAACATGTAATGGGCATGTAGTAGGTAAGATTGTAAGAATAACTAATAATAGCAAAAGCAAAAATATCTATCCCTGCTACCAACTGGCCACTCCCGAATGATGATGGTCTCATTAGCTGATACTCGTTTAATAGAATTGTGTATAAAGTATAAAAATAATTATTGTTTTAAAACAACAAAAATAAACCAACATTCATGGATATTGGACTCACAAGCATAATAATATAATATCATTATAATTTATAATAATTTAATATTTATAAAACCCTATTAGAATTCCCGGTATTTCAGTTATTGCTTAACCGATCTGTACGACCTCTGTCCTCTGCTGTAGGCGCAATAAAATAAACAGTATACAAAAATTGACAATTATATATTTTGTGACTGTTATTGAGTATTGACTATTTTTCTCACTTCTCAGTGTGTATCGTGTGAGTTGTGACCTGTGTTTCGTCGTCGGTAAAATTTATTGTAGAACTGCATACAGTTACGATTATTATTTTTTATTTTGTTCATTTAATTATTTTATTCATGAAACGGTTTGTCCAAGTTTTAAATACTGGCCCGTCCAAGATCCTAAAAAAGATGATTCAAGTACTCAAACAACTGAATCAACCAACCACCTGATAAATACTTCTAAACTGAAATATTTATTTGATGGATTTTTTAAAATAATTTCCTTAGAAGGAAATAAATTATCTGCATTGTGCCAAAATTGCTCCAAAGTTGTAAATGGGAGTATTAATTCAAGTGGTAATTTCCTTAGTCATTATAAAGTATGTATAATTTTAGGACCAGCTATTTATTTTTAAATTCTATTTACAATTTACAAGTCACATTTACTACAATATTAATATTTTAGTATAAACATGCTTCAATAATGTCTAAAGTCGAAGAATCCAGGAAAAATAATCTTATAAATAAAGATAAATACACCAATTATCTCATATTTATCTAGATAAAAATTATTACAGTGATCTTCATCTTTATCTAGATAAATTATTAGTTATCTATTCCCAACACTGGTAATATTCATGTAATATGTCGTAAATTAAATTCAGAAAGAGATCAATTTTGAAACTTAATAATTGAGTACCTATTGACGCGGACTAGGGCGGTGCCTGTACTTTGTACTGGTCGCCGTTGCGTATTGTGTCACTTTATACATTGGTGGACTTATTGTCTATTGATAATCCTACACTACTCTTCGAAATAAAGTTTAAAACCATCTTTTACAAAATACAACTAGCTCATAACGTACCTTCTTTATCTAGAATAATATGAAAATAATTATAAATAATTATCAAATATTCAAAAAATTGTAATAATAAAAAAAAAGAATTTAGCATCTATTATATCTAAAGACGATTATTATAGATTATATAGCTATTAGTGATATAAAAAATAAATAAATATACTTGCATCCCATAGCTCTTCTTTCTGTAAACAATAACATTTAATTAATTTAGAACTAATTTACATATATTTATACCTATATGTAAATAATATTTTCAATAAATTATATTATATTATATATAATATATACCTATAGATTTACATTATGATTAAAGTAAAAACTCATGATTTTCAGAAAAAAGACTTGTAGATTATTGTTTTATTTTTCATCCAGAAGGTTGGTTTCCAATTTCAAATCTCCAATCCAACAGATTTCTCACCTTTTCTTTAAGCTCCGTAAAAGTTCCGACTCTTGAATCACATTTAATTTATACTATATAAGAGTTTTAAGAACGTCTTTCCTTGAATCATAAACTCTAATATTAAATTATGCAACTCTTCTGGGTGTCTCAGGGTATTTCCAACTATTTTTTTTTCCACAGTTTTAAGTACCTCTTCGTTTGTTTTTCTCTCTAGTCTCTATCCAACTTATCCTTCCATACACCTCAAGCACCACATCTCTTAGACTTTTAGTTTATTTTTCTTTTCACTATCAATAACTACCCATGTTTCACATCCATATGTTGTGACACTCCATATACATATGTTTTAATGAGTCTCTTGTTGATATTGAGATATAACTTTTTTGAAGTGAATAATTGCTGATTTTTACTGAAGGCAATTTTTGCTTATAATACCTATACATTATTTTATCTCTCGGATGCTCTTGCTGTCATATGTGATTTTGGTATACTATATTGAGGATAAGTTTGAAGCACGTCGTGCATGCAGACTGAGCCACCAAACAGTGCCTGACCCCCCCCCCCATGCGACGTCTATGCTTTCTGTGATTATCTGACAATCATCGTCGGACGCCTGTTCAAACGCTCTCACCGATGTCCGGATTGTGGCGGGAATGCGCGAAAAAAAACTTGTTTTGGTCGAGAGAATGAATTTCATTAACTGCATTCTGTAGGACACCTTTACTCTCGGACATCGCCACAATATCATCCGCAAACCGTATCTTTTAGACAGTTTCTCCGCATATTTCAATTTCAATATTTAGTCTAGTTAGCTTTTTTTCGATAAGCTTAAAACTTTTTTATTGTAGCAATTCAAAAGTGGGAGTGATAACGTACATCCTTGTTGGACTTTTCTTTAATAGTGGTAGTTTCTCCTTTTATAATGTAAGCTATCTGATTTTCATAAAAACTGAATGACTCTTTTATTCATATTGTTCAAAAATTGTAGACATATTTTACAAGCAAAATGTACTCTAATGTTTCTGATCTTTAAACTACAATTTGTCTATAAATTGAGATTGAAGCTAATATACGAATGGGTTAATATTTAATACTATAATAAAGTCTAGAAATATCACACACAATAAAATATTATAATATTATAATAATATAAAAATACAAAATCTTACATACTTATAAGTTCTTGAAAAAAATATAATAATAATTAATTACTATTATACAACATAGTTATATAATTTTGATGGCATAGATAATATAGATATATATATAATACAAAGCCCCGATAGGATTTACCCATTGCGATATCTCCTAAGATAGCAAATACATAATTTTTTTTTTTTAGTAGACTCGCAGAGACAAGGAATATACTTTTGTTATTTTTTATTTAATACAATTTTTTTGGAAACAAGTTAAAACATTTTTTTTATAATATTATTTTATTTTTAAGCAATTGAAGCAATTGAAAAAAGACAGATTTTACCAGCAAAATGTACACTAATGTTTCTGATCTTTAAACTAAAATTTTCTATAAATTGATATTGAAGCTAATATACGAATGGGTTTATATTTAATACTATGATAAAATCTTGAAATATCACACAGAATAAAATATTATATTATTATAATAATATAAAAATACAAAATCTTACATACTTATAAGTTCTTGAAAAAAATATAATAATAATTAATTACTATTATACAGCATAGTTAGATAATTTTATGGCATAGATATATATGTATATAATACAGAGTATCTCGAGGATTTGCCCATTGTGATATCTCCTGAGATAGCAAATATATCATTTTTTATTTTTTATTAGACTCGTGGAAACAAGGACTACACATTTTTATTTTTTTATTTAATTAAACTTTTTGGCAAACAAGTTAAAAAGTTATTTTTTAGTTTATTATTTTTAAGCGATTGAAGCAATTGAATAAGGACCGATTTTACGAGCAAATATACTCTAATGTTAAATGTATCTGATCTTTAAGCTAAAATGTGTCCATAAATTGAGATTGAAGCTAATATATAGGTACGAATGGGTTTATATTTAATACTATGATAGAATCTTGAAATATCACACAGAATAAAATATTATATTATTATAATAATATAAAAATACAAAAGCTTACATACTTCGAAGTTCTTGAAAAAAATATAATAAGAATTAATTACTATTATATAGCAAATTTCATTGTTTGTATACAATATAATAATATGCTTTCAAGTTTCAATTAGCCACGAATATAATATGACACATCTTAGAGGTCTCTCTGAATTGCATGCCGTGTTTAATTTTACTCTAAAATAATAACTTAACTATAATTTAACACCCACTTCCACTGAAGAAATATACTTTTATTACAATACAATAAAATATAAATGGGGGACGAGGTGGCCGAGCGGTCTAACGCGTCGTCTGAGGCTCTGGCAGTCGCGGGTTCGACTCCCGGCCACTGGGCGGCATTTTTCTCCGGGCAAGTCACGGTGTCCAGAAAACAAGTGCCGCCATCCCCCACTCCGGGGCATGGCAGAAACCTACGGGTGCCCCATTCAAAATTCTGCCAAAATACACCCACGTGTAACACCCCCCTACCGTTAAAAAACCTACAGTACCAACCCCCTCTCCCAATGGCCTATGTTGCCGCGGGATAAAAATTAATAAAAAAAAAAAAAAAAATATAAATGTATTGCAAAAGGTGACACTTTGAATATTAAATATTAAATAAAAATATTATAGTTAAGGGTAATCCGTGAATGCATTTTACATGATATTTTAATTATATTATAGTAATATAATATAATTTGGTGGAATTTATTTTTTTGACATTTTGGGCATAATAAAATAATAAAGGTGATAGTTCATATTAATAAAATATTCTAATATGCCAAATATCTAAAAATATATAAATGAATGTATGTCTTACTGCCTGTCTGTGTGTCCATAATAACATGTCAACCAACCATGGTAACCACCCCGGGAGGTGCTCAAACAGGGATTTTGAGATTTCCGCTGGAAAGTTTTGTTTATAAATGGTTTCCGTGGTTTCAAAGCTATAATAATAATAATTATTGGTTGCCATTGATTTAAAATTATTGTTATGGTAACTCCATAATATTTAAATGGCAACCAATTATATATTATTTTGAAATTTCCGATGGAATGTCTTGTATATAAATGGTTGCCATGGTGATAATATGTAAAACATATTATTCATAGAGAGTTGGCAATTTTAATGGGCAATGAAGTACAAGGGATCAGATATTTTTATATATATATATATATATATATAGGTACATAGATTAGACCTCTATGCAGAAGATATGCTAATTTAAAAAAAGAGAAAGGACCGACCCCGGGAGGTGCTCAAACAGGTATTTTGAGATTTGTTATGGACATTTTGGTTTATAAATGGTTGCAATGGTTTTTGAAGCTATAATAATAATTATTATTGGTTTCCGGACAACGAAGTGCATGGGATCATTATTGGTTGCCGGCCAACGAAATGCACGGGATCATTTGGTACAGAGATAGGTTAGACCTAATTTAAAAAGGGAGAGGATTGGTTTAACATTTTTGCTATGGTAACCGTTATATTATAAAAAAACATATTAATAATAGTCATACAATTTTGTAAAAAAGTTAATAGTACAGGGTGAAGAGCTTAAAATTATTTAAGGTTCTAAATTCCGTAATGTTACAATATAATAATAATAGTTAAATAAAACATTAATAATAATAATTATGAAATACTTATTTTATTCTCTATATTGTCATATTATATATTATTTGCTTTGCTAATTGATTACATAATATAGTCAATATGATTATGGGTACCTATTGTTTTATTTATTTTGATATCTGCAACATAATAATATATTCTAACTTTTCTACATACATAATTCTATTCATTTCTCTACAATAGGTACAGTTTGGTAAAATATTTAGTTGGATATAAAAATATTTCAATTGTAACAACTATTTCATAAAGCGTTTTTTAATAAATTAGAAAAGGTCCATAAAAAATTTAAGTTGAGCGCATAAGTAAAAAAACCTAGCAGATACACGGCATGCAATTTGGACAGACCCTAATATAACGTTACATGTAATTAGGACTTTTTTTTAGTAATATAGTTAATATACCTATTAACCTATACCTACATAAATACACAAAAGGAACAATAAAAAAAAAATAATACGAACTTGCAGATAATGCTAGATAAAGAAAAAACAAAATGTGGTTGAGTTTTTATTTCTATGATATTTGGTTTAATTTGATACTAAACGTAATATGAAAAAGATGCGCAAATGGACACCGCACTGCTGTAAACTGTTTGTAAGGAAATATTGGTTAAGAATTCCTCACTTGTCAATTTTTGTAAGCCAATGGTACGAAAAATTAATGATTGTGGGTTTTACACTACCGCCTCAAAATGGGGAGACACTGGGGATTTAAGGTACCGTGTTATCGAATTTTTAGCAAGTTGATTATGGACACTACCTTGAAATATCATTCATTGCGTAAATTCATGAGCGGGGTCAACAATACTGACGCTCCAGAACTGATTCATACCTATATTTATACTCAGTGAGAAACATTTGAGGATTGTAATACAAATGTTATAACTTATAAGACATGAATTAAATAAATTGAATTGCAAGATTTATGAACAGATTTATAAAATATTAATAAATGCACTTACTTTCATTATCTAGAAATAAAATAATAAACATACTTTTTAATAAATATTATCTAATATTGTACCTTATGAAAATATAGGGATGTCCTAATATGTTTCATCTACGAAATATTCAATTTGTTTCACAGATATAAAGAAACTTTTAAATAAAAAAATAATACACACAAATTATTCTAAGGATTGAGTAGCTATTAGTATAGTAGTATTCTAGAATTTTAAGTGCTATAAAATTCGAACTCTGCTTATTACCATACTTAAATGACATATTACAACTAAATATAATATTGTACACATTTTTTGATATTTTTCATTAAAAGTGCATATTAGAGTAATGACTACAATATTATACATTTATTTGAAATAATGTAAACAATAATTGAAAAATATATGATAAAAACAAGCTAACAAAGAGTATCAAGAAGCTTTTCCAATATAATTAGATTTTAGGTTTTACCTTTGGATGTATAGATAGATATTACTATATCAGTTTTGTTTTTTAAATTTAAATAAATGAGAATTAACACTTAAAAGTTTTAATTTATCTAAATATTGTTAAGATGAAAATGAACAGTTATTAAATGACTTGTAGAACCAATAAACGATAGTTTCGTAGGAATCTTTCTACTTGAAATTAGAGTTTCAGCATAATAATTTTCAAAAAATATTTTTTAATTTATCCACAGATTCATTGTATATCTATTATTTGATTGGACAAACGTATTACAAACTATTAATTTGATGTAACTGCATAATATCCACTATTCCACTAACATTAAGTACTAGTATTAAGTACAGTCGAGCCTAACATTTCATTTTTGAGTCTATTAATTGATGAACGTATTGATACTCCCGCTCTACTCTCCAAAATAAATTTTAAAAACTTCTTTTACAAAAATTAACTGATAACATACCTAGTGTGTCTTCTAGAATAAAATAAAATAAAAATTATGATTATTAATTATAAAATATTTATAATATAAAAACGTTGTTTTAGGACCAATATTAAAATTTAATTATTTATAACTATTTTTTTTTTTAGAATTTTGAAATTTGAATTTAGGTACCTAAAGAAAAATCACATCAACTATCTACAATATTGTTTAATATAAAATATACAATAAACATTGTGTACAGTACATATGTAATATTTCGTAAATCAAATTTAGAAAGAGATCTGAATATTACTTTGAAACGTAATAACTGTTTTACAAGATCTGTCTTGTCTCCTTAGTACCAACATATTAGAGTCAAGACTCACTTTTTATTTTTGAGTACCTATATTGACCATAGACGGAATTTTAACTTTTGGCTTTGGGGTCTGAATATATTAAAGGCAAGCAGATCATTGCAATATAGCATATTCAAATTGTAAGTCCTAGGTTTTTGGGTGGGCTTAGCACCACCAAGCCCCCCCCCAATTTGAGCCTATGCTATTGATGTGGACTACGGCGGAGCCTGCACTTTGTACTGGACGGCGTTGAGTACCGGTACCGTGATACTATATTAATTGATGGAAGTATTGATACTCCCTTACTACTCTTAAAAATAAAGTTTAAAACCATCTTTTACATAACATAACTGATAACGTACCTTCTCCATCTGGAATAATATGAAGATTATTGTTAATTATTATTAAATATTAAAAAATGTTATTATAAAAAAAAGAGAATTTAGCATCGATTTTTACATTAATTCGACGATTATTACAGATTATATATCTATAAGTGATTTCACTGAAGACAAAATTCAATAGATTGAACAAGTACAAATATTTCAGTAGGATACCATATTTGAAATAGAATAGAATTTTGATCTACATAAAAAATGTGTAGGTATTCAAATAATTTCTTAGTTTATTGACTATTTTGTAGTATATTATAATTCCTATTTCTTCATTAATAAATACATGAAATGATTTGGGGCCATTGATGAGCATACATCGGTGTAGATAATCAAAACGCAATTTAAATATATTCATAAATACATAAAATAATGAATTTTTATAACTTAATATAATTACATAAATTCATAACCAACAACTCATTGATGATGCCCATATATGGGAACAATCAGAATAAGAAAATATCGTGCAAATAAATTATTATGTAATACAAAAAAACCCGTCAAAAACAAATCAACAAAAAGTTAAGATCACGGTACCTCACAACCGCCATTAAAGAAAAAAACAAAATAATGAGACCATTAATCATTTTTTCAATAACAAGGTAATAAAAAGTAATATTACACTATTCAGACCATCTAAGAATATCGAAAGAGATGATACAAATAGCTACCACATGACGTAAATCATCTATAATAAGTCACATCCCTCTCTATACGAAAACACACACCTTACTTCAAATACCATTCAAACGAATTCACGTCAACCAATGAGTCACAAAACAAGCATACTAGAATAATCAGAGTCTAATAAATAATAATAAGTCTCGAGAACAAAAAATCGCAAAGACATACGTTTCTTAAAACAAATTACATGCACAAACAAGCATAAGTAATGTGCATGTGCCTACCTCAACAATAATTTATAACAATATATATATATATATATATTCTTCAATTCGCGAATTTCAATACTAGAGTGTAAGACGCGCTAACCAGCGCTACCTAAACCAAAGGCTTATCCAGAATTTTATTTCAGGAGGGGCTGAACAAAATTTAAAACATAGTCATACAGTTAAACATAAAAATTATATTTGGTGATTTAAATCACAATGTATACAATGTACCAAATAAATATTCAAATTTCTTCAATTCTTATATTTTAAGTCGAAGTGGTGTCACTGATTAGTGATTACTAAGTTCGCACACGGTTAGCTACTCAAAATATCATCATTGTACTCCTTATTTTTATATCACATATTGTATAACATATTGTTGTATTCAAAATGAAAATATAAAAGAAATATCAATTGTTCAAAACTTCAAAAACTTGAGCCACGAAAACATTCCATTTTTTTTTATAAATTCAATTCCCAGCTTTTTGAATAATGTGTAGAGTGATTTGTAATTTTAACAACCAATATACAAAATAGATAGTATTTTTACTACAAATCACCCTAAATGTGGCAAATAAAATCAATTTTATTGTTCCAAAACACGAAATAAATAAAACACATTCTTGTTACTAAAACTTTCACACTCCTATTAAGTGTAAAAAATAAATAAATAATACGTACATAATACAGCTTTTTCTGTGAACAATAACGTTTAATTAATATAAAATTATATTTAAATAATATTTTCAATAAAGTATATTATATAATATTCATATAAACATTAAACTTATATTATGATTAAAGTAAAATTTCTAGATTTTCAAAGCCTTTCAGATGTTTGTTTTTATTTTTCAACCGAATGTTGAATTATAATTTCAATACTTCAATCCAACCGATAGCTCACCTTTTCTTTAAGCTCCTTAAAATTACTGACTCTTGAATAACATTTAATTTGTCATATATTATATGAGTTTCAAGGACGTCCTCATCTTCCCTTTAATCATACCATCTAATATTAAATTATGCAACTCTTCTGGGTGTCTCATGGTATTGCCAACCATTTGTCAGTGTATTGGTCTAATCACATCTATGAATGTACGTTTTTCATTTACAGTATATGTTGCTATACTACATATATATTTGTAATTTTTACTTCAGGATATTTTTACTAATGTGCTCCTAGTTCGTACCGTAATATGAGATCTTCCTACCTAGATATATTATATCCTCTACTTATTCAAGCTTTTGACTATCTATAATCTATGTTTACATCAGCTTTTATTCAGATCTCTGTCGCAGACAAGGATCTTCGTATTAGCACTATTTATTTTTATTTCTGATCTTCTATGTATTTCATTAACTACATTCTGTAGGCCACCTTTACTCTCGGCCATCGCCACAATATCATCCGTAAACCGTATCTTTTAGACAGTTTCTCCGCATATTTAAATTCCAATATTTGGTCTAGTTAGCTTTGGTTTCAATAAATTTATAACTTTTCAATGTAGCGATTCAAAAGTGGGAGTGATAAAGTACATCCTTGTTCTACTTTTTTTTTCATTAGTGGTAGTTTCTCCTTTTATAATGCAAGCTATCTGATTTTTATAAAGACCGTGAATGATTCTTTTAGTCATATTGTTCAAAACATTTTTTCTGTAGTGTGAAAAGTATTGTATTCCAATCTTTTTTGTCGAAGGTCATTTCCTGATATATGAAGGCCAATTACGTAACTTTATTCATATCAACCTGCTTTTCGATCAACACTAACAAATCTAGAATTGCTTTCTCATCTTTTAAATCTATAATGATCATTTTTTAAGTACTGTACCATTTTTTCTTCTATCCTTTGATTTATTATTTATGTAAGGATTTATGAGACATACGTTAGAAGACTCTGTGTTCTAAATTCTTTGAAGGAATTTGCTCAACTTTTCTTCGGTATAGTTACAATTATGCTTTTACAGTGTTATGAATGTCTCCACAACTCAGATTGTTCGTTAACAAATTAATGTGTTTTGGTTATCACTATACTATTATCAAAATAATTAAATCACAAGAAACTTATGTTAGACAGAATTTGACTCAAGTAACAGTGGTTCTTGACAATGCTCGGACAGTACTACGCTGTCGTATTGCACAGACAGCGGGACACGTTAGGCGCTCACTTGGCCTTAAAACTGTCCATCTTGTCAGTCCACAAGAGAAGAAGTAATAACATAACAATAAACATAAAATATACATACTGAGTCTAGCTGCAAACAAACAACTTATTATGTAATATACAATTGTTATTAATAATATAATTATATATGTTACAGTTAAAGTGTTGAATCTGCTAGTATATAAAATAACTAAAACGTGTAGGTAATGTATGTATATTTTAATTTATACTATAACTACTTATTTTATACATGCCCGAGGTTCACTTCGGTAGTGTGTCTAAATTGTACAAAATATGTACAACATAGTTATTTTGATGTCCAGCATAATAATAGATCGGATAACCTTAAGTAATTGTTCATATCATTTTCTAATCAAATATAGAAACATTGAAAAAAAAACAATATACGAGGTTAGGTTAGGTAAAAACAATTTGAATTTTAAATTGTATCTTAAAGAAATCCCTACTTAAAGAAAGACTTTAAGAGTAAATACTAAATTGTACTCTTATGATTGTGATATTTGTAATATAACTGTATATTTGTCTATACATGGACATTGAAGCTAATAAACGAATAGGTTATATTTAATACTATGATAACGTCTTGAAATATCACACAGAATAAAATATTACATTATCATAACATAAAAATATAAAAGTTTACATACTAATACGTTCTTGAAAAAATATATAATAATAATGAATTACTAAAGAGCATAGTTATATCATTTTGATGACATATTATGTGAAAATATTTTTAATTAATTTAATATACGTACTATAAATAACAAAACGCATAAAGTAAATCGATAGCACACAAAAATGCACTAATTACAATAAAAAAACTCAACAACTACTTACCAGGTAATTTTTCTAGATAAAAAAAACAAATATATGTGGTTAAGATTTTGTTCTTATATTAATTGGTATAAAACTTATTAAAAATAAAATTAAAAATATGGGCAAATAAACACCACGCTGCAAGGGTTCGCGCTGGTAGTGAAGGGAGGGGCCGGTTTTTTGGCAATGTGTGAGTATTGTGTATATATATGTATATCATGCTTCTGCCCGCCTCCCTCCCACGGTGAAAATATCGCAGTACATTAGGTGTCTAGAGATTTCAAACAATGTTATTATAGTAATTTGTTTATTAACCATTAAATTGCATTTGAAAATGTCATTGTTTGTATACAATATAATAATATGCTTTAAAGTTTCAATTAGCCACGTATAATATGCCACCTCTTAGAGATGACTCTCTGAATTGCATATAACTTAATAATAAAATAATATTTTAATAACTTTACTATAATTTAATTTCCATTTCCAATGAAGAAACAGGCTTTTACTACAATTCAATAGAATTTAAAAATATTGTAGTTTGGGGCAATCAGTGAATGTATTTGACATGGTATTTGAATAACATTATAGTGTTATATAATTTGGTTGAATTTTTTTTTGACATTTTGAAAATAGTATATCACAATTTAAATATACAATATATTATATAAAATAACTAGCTGATCCCGTGCACTTCGTTTTCCGTTAAATGTAGCAACTCTATATAACTCAAACTTTGTTCAATTCGTTATTTAAATCTTAACTCTTCTGATTCCTGGGATAAAAATTCTGATTCGCAGCAGTATATTATCAGGTACTTAATCTACCTGTGGTAGATCACGGACCCTGTGCTGTTTGTACGTAACTTTATAATTTAACTCTAAAATATCAAAGTTATCCCAAGTATGTCACTGAACTCCTAATAAATTATTGGACTAAGTGTGAATGCTGACCAATATTTCCTCCTCATCCACGAAGACGTGGCATTGTTTTATGTACCTACGTAACTTATATATGTGAGTAAAATAAGTTCAATATTTACGTAATTTCGATACATTGAAACAGTGGCCTTCTGGCTTGTTTCGTTGATTTTTGAAAAAGTCAACACTTGGGGTTTATGGTATCACTTGTTCATTTATTTCTATATTAATATTAATTATTTATAGTATAGATGTAATTGCGGGGCGGTTAAGCTAGTCCTGCAGCCGGGCGTAAAGCGGGACACGACGCACTATGAGTTACGTCCTACTATACATCAGGGTTTTATGTACAAAGGGGTACAATTTGTGGTACGGGGTCGACCACGGATAGTGTCCTGCTATGAAGCGACTGCTATATATCGTGAATCTGACCCGGGAAGGCAGGCTCTCAAAAGTGGCTGGGGGGGGGGCAGTGGGTTTTAGACGCGGCTAGTGATACGTCTAGTGGCAGCACCGTTGGTCCTGGATTGGCTGGTCCCTCTGTCCAACGCTCTCGCGTTCTCCTTTTTGCAATGAACCGGGGATCGCCTTATGCGTCTCCGGGCCTTGGGCAATACTTCATGTATTGTTTCCTGGGTGAAGGTGGCAGCTCCTAATGATCTCTCGAGTGGTGCGGTACACGGCTGTCCGTAGAGGACGAACTCGCTGTCCGGTCGGACCGTCCGTCGCCCTTGATATGTGAATGTGCTTCGATCCGTCGACTCGCACTCACTGAGCGCGGCGATGCCCGTACGGGTTACGTTCACAGGTGTGTGCGAAAAAATGTCTTCTGGGCACCGGTCGTCGATATCGACGCCCTCCTTGCGAGCTGGTCACTGCGTCGACTCATACAGGAAAGTGGGGCGATGCCCGTATGGGTTGCTCACGGTCTCGTACGAGGAATCAGGTTCGTCGTGGGTCTGCTTCGGTAGTCTCGGCTGCTCTATGCCGTCACAATCTCGTAAAAACGTAAGTGTGGCGATGGTATTTGAGTGTCCGAAAATGATACCTACAGTTTTGGTCGCGTTTATTTTGATTCGCCATCGGTGAAACCATGTGGTTGCAAGGTTAAGTTGGTGTTGTAACTGTATGGCTGCTCGTTTTTGGTTGTGGTCGTAAGTAAAGAACTTCGTGTCGTCGGCGAATAACGAGAGATGAGCTTTTGAAGTCGTCGGAATGTCGTTTATGTAGGTCAAGTAGAAAGTTGGTGATAGGCAGGATCCTTGAGGGACGCCTGCGAGAATGTGTCTGGTGGACGAGAAAGAGTCTTCGATTTTAGCGATAAAAGTGCGGTCGGTGAGAAAGGATTCGATGATTTTAATGATTTCGGTCGGGATGTTGAGTTGAGAAAGTTTGTATAGGAGTCCGGCGTGCCAGACTCTGTCGAAAGCTTTCTCCAATCAAGAAATATAGAAGCGGTGTTTATGTTGTTAAAGTTCTGGCTGAGTTGGTGAGTGAGTTTGGTCAGTTGTTGGGTAGTAGAGTGTTCGGCTCTGAAGGCCAACTGTTCAGGGCGAATTTTGTCACGGAGTATGTTTTGTAGGTGAGTGAGTATGAGTCGTTCGTAGATTTTTGATAGGGAGGAAAGTAGAGCGATTGGGCAGTAGTTTACGGGTAGTTTGTGGTCTTTGGCTGGTTTGGGAATGGAAATTATGACTGCTTTTTTCCAGGCAAGTGGAAAGTAGCAGATTCTGAAGGAGCTGTTTATAATTTGCGTTAGGGATAGTAAGATATTGTTCGGGAGAAATTTAAGAGCCGTGTTGGTGATGAGATCATCGCCTGGGGCTTTCTTCTTGCGAAGGTCGCTTATGATTTTTTGAACGGTGCCGGGAGTGGTGAACAGGTTAGATTTTATAGTATTGAGGTTTTGTAGTGAATGGTAGTATGCGGTCACTTCTGGTATGTCGGGACCGGGGTTTGTTTGGAATTGTTGTTCGAGAGAGTCCGCTATCAGCTCGGCTCGGTCTTTGGCCGGAAAGATAAGGCCGTTTGGCCCGGTCAGAGGGTGAGAAGCTGGACGTTTATGAAGGAGGCATTTGTTTAGTTTGTAGATGGAGTTGTCTTGTTGGTCAAGAGAGTTTAGGAAGGTGTCCCATTGGTCAGTTTTGTGAGTTAAAAGTAAGGTTCGAATTAGTGCGATTTTGGCGTTCAGTTGGCGTTTAACGGTTGGGTCACGGTTTCTCTGCCACAGACGGCGTAGTTGGTTTTTTTCAGTAATTTCTAGTTTTATGTAGTCGGGAAGTAAGAGGGACGAGTTTTTGCGTTTAGGAGTAAATACGCTAGCTTCGATAGCGTTTTGCAGGTTTTTGGTCAGACAATCGACTGCTAGGTCAATTGAATGTTTGTCATTTGTCGGTGGTATGGGAGAGTTAGGTAAGTTGGTAAGGATGGTTTTGTATTTTGTCCAGTTAATGAAGCGGTTAGTAGTAGGAGGAGACGATGAGATCGGAGTACATAGAGTCTCAAGAAGTATAGGGTTATGGTCGGAAGATAGTTCGTTGAGGTTTTCGATTTGGGTCGGGTATGGTAGACGTGCGAGGGCGATGTCGAGCACGTCGGGTCTGTGACGGGCGTAAGTGGGGAAATGTGTGGGGAAAGAGGGGGCAATAACGGAGTAGTCAGAAAGTTGGGTGTGATCAAATAGGACACGGCCGGCTACGTTTGTCGAGTGGCTGTACCACAGGGGGTGTTTGGCGTTGAAATCGCCTGCCGATATTTGCCATTCCGCGCTTAGGGTAAGTAAGTCTAAGTCAAGTGTCGAGAGAGTGGCGCCAGATGGTTTGTATACCGCTGATACATGTGCCCTCTGGTTATAATACGGCCGGTATATAACCCGCGCGCCTTACCGACTAGTAAGCTACTGCATTGGCCGTAGTTATGTTTGTGTTTATGGTCGGTGCGGGTTTTGGTGTTGCTCGTTGGTTTTTCGAGTTATTGCTGTGGGGAAGATCTTGTTGTCTTCCTCCTGACATCCCCTATTCATAGCCGTACCCCTTAGGTCATTGTTGTATCTCAGAGAGCTTTTATTTAGTAAACGGTATCTGATTACTGCTATTTTGTGTATGGTGCGTTCTGATTGGTTGATTTGTGTTAGACCTAAAAAGGACTGTTTTGATGGATGGTGTACCGTTACAACATATAATATCAAAACACAGCTTACATTGCGTACAAAAAAATGAAATGCATGGAATGAATACACTGATTTCACGAAAACCAATAATTATTATTATAATAGCTTTAAAACCCATGGCCACCATTTATAAACAAAAATTTCCACGTTAATCTCTAAATCCAAGTTTGAACACATACCCTAATTAGACCTAGGGGGTGATTTGTAGCCCATATGTGTTATTCTAATGTATAAGCTAAGTTAATGTAAAATTTCATTAAAATCCATTCAGCAGTTTTTACATGAAAGAGTAACAAACATACTTACAAACTTTCGCGTTTATAATATTAGTAGTATAAAGGTGATAATTCATAATAAAAAATATACTATTATGGCAAATATAATATAATATAATAATAATACTAATACCCACGAGTACAACAGCTTTTTTATTAATATCAAATTGTCATATAATTTTGTAAAAAGGGTAATAGTAAAGGGTCAAGAGTTTAAAATTATTTAAGAGTTTTAATTCCGTGATGTTTCAATATAATAAAAATAATAAAATAAAACAATAATAATAAAAATAATGAAATACGTATTTTATTGTTTATATTGTCATATACAACGCCATATATTATTTGCAAATTGATTACACAATATCGTCAATATTATGAGTTATTGTTTTATTTATTTTATAATCGTCAACATTATTATATATTTTAACTCTTCTACATACATAATTCTATTCATTTCACTACAATAGGTACAGTTTGGTAAAATATTTACTCGGATATAAAAGTATTTCAATTGCAACAACCAGTGACGTAAAATCAGAAAAGTCCATACAAAAATACAGAGAAGGAACAGAAATAAAAAATAATAATACGAATTTGCATATAAAAATCAAATGTACCTATGTGGTTGAAGTTTTATTTGTTTAATATTTGGTTTAATTTGCTACTAAACCTAATATGAAAAAGAAGGACAAATGGACACCGCTCTGCTGTACTGACGTACTGTTGGTATGGAAATGTTGGTCAAGAATTCCTCACTTGTAAACTTTGTAAGTCAATGGTACAACAAATTAATGACTGTAAATTTTACCCAGGTTTCTCACAACCACCCCAAAATGGGGAGACAATGGGGATTGAAGGTACCATGTTATCTAATTTTTAGCAAGGTAATTATGGACACTACCTTGAAATACTGACGCTCCAATAAAATTGGTCCGGAACCACAGTGCATTTCCTTGATGGGTCCACGTCTGGCTGAAGCCGTGTAAAGCCATCAGAAAATATTTTGTTTGTGTGCTTGTTTTGAGTGCTTTTGTTATGGTGCATGTATAGTCAAATATATACTGATTTAAGAATCAACCTACGTCCACGTGCTTCCTGCAGCGTAATAGGACCAGCATGATCAACATCTGTGATGGTAAATGTCAAATGGTTAAACTTGCTGGACTCGAAAGCTCGAGAGACTAACCAATCTTTTACAGTTAAGTAAAATATTTACCCGGATGTAAAAATATTTCAATCTAAATAGTAATCAGTTGTAACAACCATTTCATAGAGAATTTTTTTAAAAATTAGTAAAGTCCATAACAAATTTAAGTTGTGCACATAAGTGCATGATAAATAAACTTGTAGATACACTGCATGCAATTAGGACTTTTTTTTTAGTTATATAGTTAATATAGTGCCTATAAATAAATACAGAAAAGGAACAATAAAAAAATAATAATACAAACCTCTAAATAGTGCTGGACCAAAAAAAAACAAAAACAAATTTATGTGGTTAGGTTTTTATTTTTATAATATTTGGTTTAATTTTCTACTAAACTTAATATGAAAAAGGTAGACAAATGGACACCGCTCTGATGTACTGTTGGGTATGGAAGGGTCGAGCATTCCTCACTTGTCAATTTTTGTGAGCCAATGGAATGAAAAATAAATGACTTTGTAGATTTTATCAATAATACTAACGCTCCAATATAATTCGTCCATAATACTTTGTAGATTTTATCAATAATACTAACGCTCCAATATAATTGGTCCATAATCACTGTGAATTTTCTTGATAGGTCTGACTGAAAGCTGGATATCAGCCATCAGAAAATTTTCTGTTGACGAATCAAAACGTAGCTCTAAATAGAGTGCTTTTTTGTCGCTCATACGAACAGTCAAATACATGCTGATCTAGGAATCGACCTACGTCCAAGTGCTTCCTCTAGCGTAATAGGACCAGCATAACCAACATCTGTGACGATAAACAGTTAAGCTTGTTGGACTTGAAAGCTCAGGTAGAGACTGGCCATCTGGGGTTGAATTGAACGCGGCCTGGTGCGGAAACATGCAATGTAGAGCAGTATCTGACATCGAAGAACGTTCTGTACAGATGGTATCAAAAATTAACTTTTTAAATATGCTTGGAAGGATGCGGACCCTGGATGATCAGGCGCGTATGGTGGTATAATTTAAGAAATTATTTTTTATTTTATTTTATTTAAAATAGAAAATTTACAATCTGTAACATATGTACAATAAGCAAAAAGAATAATTACTGAAAATATTTACAAGAACATTTAGTATGAGGAGGGAGGCTGTTCAGTGACAGAACCCTCTTAAGATATATAGTTAAAATAAATACATTTCGAAATAATTGTAACATAATAGCTGAGATAGTTGCGTTATAGTGTTAAAAATATTATGAATCGAAGGCATATAGGCTATAAGATACAAAAATTACATAGTCATATTTGGCGATTAAAAATATTTTTATTTAATTATGAGATAAGAATGATGATCGGACTATGGAATAAGCTGCTTGTTTAGAAAATCCGTAAGGAGCGTAATGAGGGGAGTTATTAATGAGGAAAGTTCTGATATAAATTTAACTATAGTGTCTTATCATGAGCGTGGCTATTGGGTAGTGGGATATTATTGGAATAGGTAACGGAGGCATACGTATGAAGCTTTGGGAAGAAAAGTGGGAGTTTGAAGATAAAGAGAAATGAGTAATGAATTCGGATTTTGTAGTTTTGAATGAGCAGTTTTGTGACGTTTGAGAAGAGCTTTAAAAATTGGACTTCTTTTATTGTTGGAAGTCTGATACAGCCAAAGGGCGCACTTGGCTGGACTGCTTCTGTTTTTGGTGCAAATTTTTGTGGTGTGGTCATCCCCACATTTAACACACCATGGAGGATGATGACCATAATTTGGGGTGTGACCGTAGTTCTGGAAGTTTCAGCACTGAGGTGGACCATTCTTGGTCCTAAACGGTAATACAATTTTGATTTTGGTGTTCAAAATTGAAAACAAGTTTAGTATTTCTGAATTTTTATGTTGGGATTTAACTTCACGAGAAATAGTGGGCATGGGTGACTCGTCTGGTGGAGTGTACTAACTCTGAGAGTGCGTCAGATATATCAGAGATGAATGTTCTGTTTTGCAAGTTTCTGATTATTATCAAACATGGTCGATGTGTCCATGGCATGAAAGTATGAAAACAGGCACTGGTGGCCATTAGATGATCCACAATTACGTTAAACATTTGGCGTCAATGAGGTCGAAGAATCAGAAAAGAAAATGTAGATATACAAGAGAACCCGTTAGAGCCAGTGATTTGTACTAACGTTTTTTCAAATGCGGAGTAGATGGTGATGTTTTGAACATAAATTGGCAGAGCCCTGATGTTGTAGTATTGATGATGATGTGTAGATTAGTTGATTATATTAGAAGTATCTCAAGAGATGTCAAGTTGGATTTCATTGTCCTCTTCGTTAGCCAGGACAGCAAATTAATTTGGAGAAACAAATGACTTGATTTTATTTCCCTATGTGGATAGGTAAATTTGGAGATGATAACAGCGACTGTTTGTGATTTGAAATTTTCATAGAGGTAGTGTTATCCATATTGGAATGAAAACGTTTTCAAAGGAGTGAAACCCGTGAACTGTTAACTATTTTCAATACTAAAAACCTGATAGCAGAACGGGCAATCTTTTTAATATCACATATTTTCTAACTTCAGTTTTTTTTCTTGGCGTGAATTCTACACGTAGTTGACAGGGTGTTTTTCTTTGTATATAATATTATATATCAACAAAATAATGTTAGTTACAAAAAAGGAAGAGTGTGGAGGAGTCAGACCATGTATTCGTGATATCGCAATGATATAATAATAATATTATCTTATATAGTACATTTATTTTTGACGGTAAGTCATTTTGCTTAAACATCAGGTTAAATATTCAAATATCTATACTTCTCATTTTTTGAGCAGGAGTGATATCACTGATTTTAGTGATTACTAACCAATCTCAACACGTTATTGTTACTTATACTTTCTCGTTCTTATATATCAAAGTATATATATATATATCTCAAACTTTTTATAAGAAATGTTCCATACAAAATAACATTAAATGTAGGTAGGTATCTGTTATATTTAAAAAGTATATAAATAATACTTACGGACACTACCTGTAACCAATAATGTTTTATTCATTTATAACTATATGTAATTTATATTTTCCATAGACATATTATAATTAATAGATAGATTAAAATAGAGATTATCAAATGGACAATACACAAACCAAATAGACTATATTGTTAGGGCACGAATGATTGCAATATTATCCGTTGTGAGACACACTGTCACGTGTATTCGAGCTAAACCGACTTTTAAATATCCGTCAACGCTCCATTGTCCAAGTAGAGAGTTATCTGTAGTCAATCATTCACTAATACTTAAATAGGCTTTGCAGGTCCATTAACCTTTCTTAGTGGAATTCTTGGACGTCCAGGTAAAAAGGCATGGGAGGCATGTTTATTTGCTTCGCGAAGAAGGCAATTCATATTGAAGTGGTAGGGGAATTCATTGAAAATACCTTCATAGCCGCGCATAAAAGGTTTAGTACAAGCCTCTAATTTGAGTGATAACTGCACGAAATTTGTAGAAGTGCAAATTTGAATTAAGAACATACACTAAAAACATTGGAGCAGAACTAGCCAATGGAGGAATCAGTTGGTGCTTTAACACACCAGCTAGTCCACAATGTGGGAAGGTTCGGTAAAATGTGCCAAACATATTTGAACATTGTTATGAAGCAGGCATGTTTAACGTTAAGTGAGCTTTACACCTTACTGTGCCAGATAGAAACTTGTCTAAATGCACGTCTGTTAACATCATTACGTAGTGGCCCGAACGACTTGGAACCACTTACATCAGCCAATTTCCTCATAAGAGGCTGGAGCAGCCATAACTCTATTCCCTGAACCAGATTTTCCGGAAGACAATATGGCTTGGATCTTTAATTTCCAATTTCTATTTATCTATAAATGAACATTGGAACTAATGAACGATACTAAAAGAAATAATACTTAACAATAAAAAAATCTTGTAATCTCACACAGAATAAAATATTACATTTTAATAATAAAAAATAAAACAAAAATATACGCTATACGTACCAATTATGTATTCTTGAAAAAAAAATTTAATGATTATGAATAACTATTTACTATAAAAACTGTATTAAAAACCTAAAAATTAGACTTATTTTAAAATTGATAAACTAATAAAACTTTTCTAAAACACTGGTAATAAAAAAAATTGCATTGCGCAACATAATTGAAAAGTGCAATTAACATTGTTAGTCGATTATTTGTACAAGGTAGTTTAAGGAAACTACCGGGCAGACGACAGTTACTGTTCGTACTGCATGAACACAGACGACACCGCCGAACACACGCTGTTCGTCTGCCCGAGGTGGCAAGACGAGCGCTCTACCATGGTCAGGCTACTCCGCCGATCCCCGCATGCCGGCGACGTCGAGGACATTCTCTGTGGCCCCCGCCCCGACGAAGTACCAGACGAACCGGTGGCGCGATCTAGGATTCTAGACCAGGCTAAAACTAACCGTCGAGAATTCACCAGCATGGTCGGAAGTATCATGGCCTCGAAGGAGGAAGATGAACGGGAGGATCAACGATGAAGAACGGACCGAAGACGCCCTCCGCAGTCGCAACAGCGACACGTCGGAGGTGTCACCGACCACCGTTCTTCATCCCCCACCTGTGACACCACGGGAGGGACGACGATCACGGCATCGCTGGACAACCGGAGAACGAGGTGTCAAGGGCGGCGGACTCCGGTCGGCCCGCCAATAGGAACATCAGCACGAGAGAACTAGGGCGGCGGACTCCGGTCGGCCCGCGAAAAGGTTACGTCACCCTGCGTAAAATGTAAATGTTATATAATTTTATATGTCATGTATAGAGGGGGGGTAAGTCGGGGAAATGTCCCGTCTACCCCCCACGTATGTATAGTAATTATTTGTTATCCAAATAAACGATGGCGGCGTCGCGGCAGTAATGCGCAAGCAATTCCCGCGACGTCGTCGGTTCAAAAACGAAAAAAAAAAAAAAAAAAAAAAAAAAAAAAGTTTAAGGAAACTACAACAAAAATACAAAATAAAATGCCTACAAAATAAAGAGCTATCTATGATTTTAGAGTGACTATCAAACATTTAATAATAATAATAAAAGTGCAATAGAACTGTTTTTATTTATGAAGTATTCTATTTTGTATAATTTGAGTAACATTGGTGAAATTATCATTAATTGATATAATATACCTACCTACCTATGAAAAACGTATTGTATAAAGTTATACTATTTTTATATAGCACACAAACACACAATAGGTACAATACAAAACACAACAATTACTTACTTTTAAATTCGTCTAGATAAAAAAAAATCAAATTTGAGCGGTTTAGTTTTTATTTTTTTCATTAATTGGAATAGAAAGTAATAACTACAATATAAAAAAGATGGGCAAGTAGAAACTAGAAACCGATCTGCTGTAGAGTAGGTGTCTAGAGGGGTTGCTGAAACGAATGTGTTAAATTTGAATTCAATGAAATAAAATCATTACATTGGTAATTGACCTTAATCCCCAAGTTTTAACTAGATTCAATTTTTGGGAGATGGAAAACCTTATATTTTACTTATTGTAAAAGTCAATAAGTAAAATTTGGAAAAAAAATTGACATTATACAATCAGTGGCACAACCGATAAAATACATTATATAAGCTGCGCAATTTATTTTCTATTTATATTGTATGGCCACCTGTCCGTCTATTATTTTACTAAATAGGGATATTTTATGATACTATTCTGATTAAAGTGATTAATTTTAGTATTAGGCATGAGTATTATTACTGCAATAGCCAATAGGTTAAATTAATTTTTTCCAAAAAATTACATTTGAAAATGTCATCTAGTGTATACAATATATAATAATATACTCTAAAGTCTAAACGTTTCATATATCCACGAATAATATTGTTAAATTACAACAAAATAACAAAAATAGTTATATTATATTATGTCCACGTTTGAATTTACAATTTTTTTTTTTTAAATTACCTGAATTCTTCTTTTCTTTTAACATTAAATGATATTTAACAATACATTTTAAAATCGTACATAAATATTAAATATTATAGAATGATTGAATTTGAAATGTCTGGAAAAATAACAAATTATGAAAACATAAAAACATTCATCGCACCGCAGAATCTAAAACAATTTTTAAATTGAAAAATATTATTATGCGGTGTCGCTTTATTTCTTTCTTGTATTACATCTTATTCTGTATTTCTAGTTTGTATATATATATATGTGTCTACATGAATATCCTGAAGAGCATCTATAAATATAAATTACAGTGATGTATGATGATAGAAATATGCATTCAATTTTGAATGGAAAGATTCACCCTCATTATTTGTTATAAGTTATAACTTCCGATTTCGATACCCGCAATGAAGGAGGGAATCACAAAGTTGTACTATTTGATTTTTGGTTGCAAGTTTGAATCAAATCAATAATAAACGAATCTTTGACTTCATCAGGTTCAAAGAAAGGAAAACCAAAAATATAGTTTAAACATTTTATTTCATCTGTGTCTCGTTCAATATATAGTTTAGATTGACTAAAATTTTGTAATTTTCAAAACCATACTTGCAGGCCGAGATGAAAATTATAACCTCGAATGATATTGGTGACAAATATACTGAGAACCTCTTCGTGTATTCCGATTTCATAATCAATTACGAACATATTTGCGCTGAGCACAAAACCTTCGGTCAAACATGCTTCATGTAACTTATTAAATTAACGTTCATAAGTTAATATGTACGTTTATTGGGAAGCAATGGCGCAATGCACACATCATAGACGTATATATACCATTTTGTCATTTTGAAAGACATGCAGCTCAAGCAACTGATAAAAAATGTTAGTACTGAACTAGAATTATCCGTCCTTAAACATTAGTATTTTTAATTTGTGAGACATTTAAATATAATCATATCTGTCTCCTGGTCGTTAATTATCAAAAATTGTTCATTCTTGTTAGTCATACCTAATATTCATAGATATTTATTAGAGCTTCATGTTCTTCATTAATATCCTTAAGAAGTGGTGAGGGGGGGGTTTGATTTATAGTTTTTTATGTACATAATATATACATTTCTACGAATATAGGTATGAGATATAATTATATAGTCAATAATTGTGTATCGTTTCCTAAACTGGCTAAACTACGGAGTTCTTTTCTAATTATTTTATATGTAATTTCGTGTACCTATATTGCTTTTAGTCTTCATACATTTTTCGTATGATTTTAGTTATTATTAACTTTAGCTTGACTTTCAATTGTAGAATCTGATTCATGATTATGTATACCCACTAAAAATGATTTCCCTTGTAATATATTTTTTTCATTGTTGAAGACCATTTGACAGTGCATGTTTCATTAGAGAATTCCCAGTCTAATAACCACTTATTTTCGATTTATATTTAAATTTGAATTTAAAATTACTTAACACAATCAATTGTTTATCATTCTATTTTTCACATTGTTGTGAATTCCATCATGTTGAATTAATGAATTTAATATTAAACTTTTAGCTACTACTACTTACATATAATAGTAGTAAATAAATAGTAAGTAGTATTATCAAAGTAAAAGAATCAATATTTAATATTTTGCTTTAAAACTTCAAAATACATCTGGATTTACCTTACCAATTTGTATGCAAGGCGAAAGACGCAACATAACATAATTAATTAAACGATATACGTAGGTACATAGGTACACATAGGTACACATGATTCAGGTACGATATATAGCATATTATATAACATATAGTACGTATGTATATAAAATAAATTGACGCAATTTATGTAATATGTGACAGTTTTGTCGCAGATTGTATAATGTTAAATATTTTTTTTTTGAGGAATTTATACATCGGCATTTAGAAAAAGGTTAATTTTTCCGCCACTTACATACAGACCCCGTTTCTACCGTAAAAAGTAGGAACCGAACTACCGAAGTAGAAAATCGAAGCATTTTTACCGTCCTATAGGTGGCAACCGTCACAGAAAATAAACACATAATTTTAAATCAACATATGTACAGCTCCGCTCAGAATCTAATAATAATATACATCTAATTTATTTTCATAATCTATAAAAAGATAGAAGTAATATTTAGTTTACAATATAATAACTGTTTATAGATTTCAGACAGAATTCAAAACTATATTTTAGCTATGCCTTCAGTATGCCACTCCATAACTTAAAATGAAGACGTGATAAACATTTGACTTACCAAAGGAATCTATAAAATGTTAGAAATAATATTTAGTTTACATACAATAAAAGCTTATAGATTTTAGGCAGAATACAAAACTATATTTTAACTACCTATGCAGGTTAGTGCAAAACTTATGAAACTTAATAATATTATGAAAAAATGATAAACATTTGACTTACTAAGCATATCTATAAAATGTAAAAAACTCATAATTAGTTCACATATATAATAACTGCTTATAGATTTTGAACCGAATACAAAACTATATTTTAACCATGGCACTCTATAACTTATGAAACATAATATGAAAAAAATATTAACATTTAACTTACTAAGGATATCATAATCTATAAAAAGTTAAAACTCATATTTAGTTTACATATAATTACTGCTTATAGAATTTGGGCCGAATACAAAACTACATAGGTATTTTAATTATGCCACTCCATAACTTATGAAACATAGGTATTATGAAAACAGGATAAACATTTAACTTACCGAATCCAACTATAAAATGTTAGAAATAATATTTAGTTTACAACATCACTACCATTTACAATACACAACTACAAATATGACTGATTAAGATTTAATTGAGCTTGAGATAAACAAAATATCACGAACAATTTACAAATTAATATAAAAATAATTTATAATTATTATTTAATAGTTATAACTAGCAAACATAATTGTTATTATCGTGTAGGTACCTATCTAATCACTCAATTTGGAAAATTCTAGTCTTGTTAACATAAACATAAATAATTTTAAATCAATAAAAAAGGTAGGTAGGTACCTAGATTTTAGACAGAATACAAAACTATATCTTAGCTATGCCACTCCATTAAACTTAGGTCAGAATTTTTGTACGAACATTTCTCAACATTTTGTAACCATTTTGTAATGAAATGTAACTACGGCCTATAGAATAACATTTTTTGAAACTTATAAGTTCAGATTTTCAATTTTTGATACCCTTATATTATAAATGTTTTTTGTTTTCTTTTAGAAATAAAGTTTATGTTCCAATATTTTGTATTTCAATCGAGCTTAGTTAGGTATCATTTTCTAGTTAATGATCAGTAGGTTCCAACATTTTTCTTATGTTTATAAGAGCTCCCCTAATGATACCTACAACTCTATAGTTTCTATAAACATCTTAAAGAGGGGGGATTTAGTAATTTCTAGGAATTCGGGGGCTATCGGATCACAAAAAAACGGTTAATGGCTGGAGGGTTTAAACTACATGACCCTCCCCCCGCCAGTGAGTACACCCATGCCTACAACTATAGAAATTCGTTAACATGTTTCTTTGCAACAAATTGAACAAATGAAGCCAATCGTCACAAGGCATATGGTAACCATGATTTCCATGAAATATGAATTTTATTTTCAGTAAATATTTCACAATTTTAAATTTCATGAAATTTTCAAACACTCATAGTAGGTACAGTCCAATGTACAAACAAAATTGTATTTTGTGAATTACATTCATAGTAATACTATACGTCACGATAGTTATAGATGATTCCAATATTATGTTTATGTATTACATTTATATTTACATGAACTTTAGAATGTGATGAAAATTGAATAATTTTCAGTTCAGATAGTATATAAAGTATGGATAAATAGCTCTGCTGCATTATAATAAGTGTCGAGTAGGTATACCTACCTAGTCAGTAAGTAGGTCGTCATTGTGTATAATATTTCCATGATGGATGTGTTGAATTTTAATTCAATATTAAAACATTGTATTCGATAAAAAACGATTTCGAGTGAAGATAGTCTACATTTTCCAAAATATCTTGTTATATATTTATTTTTTGCTTATACGGAATTTGCTTTTCTTTTAATTACATTCTAGGTCACACTAATTATTTCGAAAAACATATCCCAAATGTTTAAATGTTATGCAGTTATGATAATACTATTTCATACAGGGCCGCGTTAAACAAGGGGGAGAGCTCCGGGAATTCAAATCCTCCCCCTTACATCATTGAAATTATTGGAATAATAATCTAACACTACCTCAATATTTTAAAGTATTTTTGGTTACTTTGATTTATTGATTAAATAAAAAACACCATTCTCGAATGATAATTTTTGGAAACCCGGAACCGTATAACATCATACATTTTACCATCCATTAATTGAAATTATTACAATGTTTTGGTGTCAGAAAATAACTCGTAAAAAAAAATACCTAAAATGGTATGCCCAAAAAATATCCAAGTATTATGTATTTATGTAAATGTATAATCGCTTACATTTACAATTGAGATCATAAAATCAATGAAAATAATTATGTCTAATTTAATTCAAAAAAAGGATCTATAACTATTATACTATTTACATATTATACAGTGGGTAATTATAATTAACTTACCAGAAGTCACTCCTGAGTCCACTATCATTTCTATTACATTTTAAAATTATATATTAGCTATGAGTGGGTAGCTTAACCAATTCAGTATTTTAATGTTATACTTATCCCTAATTATCCAATAAGGATAATCACTAAATATTGTATAAAAACTAATAGATCAACTGACTTTTTAAATATTTAGTGATTGTTTTTCTTTATACAATCCGGCATTGGTCAAACAAGCTGGTACTGTTATGGTTTATTAAATGTAAAATTACTATACGTTATAATTGTATTGATGATGGTATATTGGTTTAAAGACTTTGTATAATACAATTAATAATTTGCAAGGCTGGTCTTTAAAGAATTAAAATGTTTATTTTATTTTAACTTTTTATTTCATAGGGTGTTAGAACTGGGTATATTCAATAATCTCGTGATTCATGTTAAAATCTTTTATTTGTCACTTATCAAACCTACAACTCATTGTAAAAACAAAATATGTAGATATAGATTTTTTGAAGATATTTAAGGTTAAAATGTCATGTACTTCCAATGCAACAATATTCCGTAGGTTAATAGTGATTCAACTTACGCTGTATATCCACTTTTAAATTGGGCAAGGTTTAATATGGGTTATAGACGGTTAAATGTACAGATAAGTTTGAGTAATTTAGTAACTAGCAAATTTATATTATGTTGTGTCCATTTAAAGTGTCCGCTCGGCGCTCACTTGGTGGTGATGTAAAAATTGTTTTCACAAGAGCATGTGTTTCTATTACGAGTTACTACCGTCATCGTCAGTGTAGTGCAATGACATTATTTTGGTTTATTTTGGGGAAGTCATTATTCATTATTGCGTAGGGCTACCTGCATGTACATTGTATACAGCCATGCTACTCGCTAGGAGGTGGTACGCTCGCACAGCTCAGCTATGTTCTGTGGTCACCGATAACACATATTGTATTTGTATTATAGTTATTATTGTACAATTATTATAATTTTGTTTTATTTTAACCTAACCTAACCATACCCCCTTGATTATAAATATACCCAATTTTATTTTGTTCAATTATACCACACTCACAATCGCTATAGTTCATGTCGATGGAATATTGTTTTTATGAGCCATTTCATATGTTCAAAAAAAATATCCCAAACATAAAAAAACACACTAAATATACAAATTAATAAAATATTAATTATAACAGTATATGCACAAGATATAATAACATATATTCAAATTATCAAATAAAATAAATTAATAACGGAGGTTATGGGAGGTTTATGGATTATTAATGAATGAATTGAATCTAAGACATAACAAAAGTTAGATGGAAATGTGATCGTGTCATCTGCATTTCTTTCCCATTTTCCGTCTCCAAGAAGTTATAACTGTTTTGAAAATTTCTCTAAATTACTATCACCTGTTAGAAATACTCTCATATTATTTTTTAATGTAATTATTTTCACATGTTTCCATAAATAAGAATTTTTTAGACATACATGTATTTGATCAGCTGGTGTTCCTCTTGAAATTATTGGTAATGTTTGTTTAAAATCACCAGCTAGAATGAATATTACTTTCCCCATTATAAAATTATTTTTCTTCAAATCTTGTAACTTTTTATCTAATGCTTCTGGTCCTTTTTTATTTGCCATTGTACATTCATCCCAAATAATTACATTCGTCTGTTTGAGTAATTTGCATGTTGCAGGATTATCAATAATATTACAAATAGGTTCTTCTGTTAAATTTAAATTAATCGGTAATTTCAAGGCTGAATGAGCAGTACGTCCACCATGTAATACAGAAGCTGCTACACCAGATGAAGCTAATGTTACATTTCCACTTTTTCGTACTTCTGCCAATATTAAATTCAATAAAAATGTTTTACCTGTGCCTCCTGGAGCATCTAAAAAGAAAATGTCCTCTTTTTCTTCTATAATGTTTTTCATAATTGTTTGGAATGCCTTTTTTTGATCGTCAATTAATAATAATTTATTAGTTAGCATATATGTATTCAGTTTTTCAATATCATAAAACGTCTCACGAATGATTTCTGAATCTTTTGATATATATTCAGTTCAAAAAGGAGAAGTTATTCCCCATTGATTCAAATTTTTCCCTGTTATTATTAAACACACACATATCTTCTATAGTTATGAGAGCCTCATTGTATATTTCATCTGTATAATCTATATCATTACAACAATTTAATTTCTTATTCCGATATAATCCAGCTTCACTCATACTCTTTTATATTTTTCCCATAAAAATTGTGGATCCGATGGGTTACATGAAGTCAAGATAATTGAAAATAATGATCTTATACTACACGACTTCTTTGTTTCATTTGCTTCGGCTAATGCATCATCCCAATTTTTATAATCCTTGAGTAAACCCAGCTGTTGACATGCTTCTCTATATGATTTATATGTAATACCATTTACTGTTCTTAAATATTCGAAAGACATTGGACCAATATCATTATGTAATAAAATTCTAAAAAAAAAAACCCTTTGAATTACTTGGATGTATTGTATACATTCGACCAAGAGTGTCAGATTGGAATATCTCAGGACTGTGACTTATTCCTTGTTTTCTACTATTAATTTTTTTTTTTGTGAATTATCCCGTATAAAATTTTTCGGGATATCCTAATATAATAACGTTTTTGCGAAACCATCTGTCTGACATAAACTAAAAAATGCTGTTAAAATTATTTAAGGTGGTTTTCAACTTTTTTTCTACATTATCATTGTAAGAATGCAAAACACAATTGATTTTATTTGTATATAATTATGTGTTTTTATTCTCACGTAAATGAATTTTAATAAATAAATCAATGGTTGTACAATATTTTCTTTTGAACATTAATGCTCTTCGAGCTACAGATAGGTTTATTGATATTCAGATCAGATTTTATATTTTGTTAAGTCATAAATGTTACAGTATATTCTTTTATGTTTATAGATGCTCTTCGAGCTACAGTTAAGTTGATTTACTCGGAGGATAATATAAAGACTCACGTAGTAGGTAGTTGTTCTCCACGTAGTCGGCTTTTGTCAACGTAAGCACACTCCTCTGGCACTGGCACGGGGTAGGGCGTAGTTGAGTTCGTAAAATAGCGGCAGCGGTAATAGCAGCGGCGACTATATTAGTAACGGCGGCGGTATTTGTAATGGCGGCGGTTCTTACAACGGTGACTATAATAATACCGGCGACTATAATAACGGCGGCGGTTCTTATAACGGCGACTATAATAATACCGGCGACTATAGTAACGGCGGCGGTTCTTACAACGGTGACTATAATAATACCGGCGACTTTAATAACGGCGGCGGTTGGGGTAGCGACTCCCGAGAGATGTGGTATCTAGCCTGTCAATACGGTACACGTATTACTAGATACCACAAATCTACTACAGCTACGAGCCACTCCTCTGGTTTAGGTGTGTGCAGCTTGTCAATACGGAGTACGTATTACTGCACACAGTAAATTAGAGGAGGGTAAAACGGACAACGAACGGAGATTGGAACAACTGATTTTTCCTCTAATTAAATTCCGCGATACTAGACGAGTTACGATGCGATCGAATTTGATTTATTGAACTGGTGTTTTCGACCAGTATATCTGTGGTCCCGCGCCTTAAGATAGTAGGTAGTACCTGGTTTCCGTGTGTGTATATTACGACGATTTTCGTTAGTTTAGGTATCTCCTTGAATGTGGGCGGCTGCAAGTCTTTTACAGCAGGAATGGTGATGAATCGGTTGGTATAGTTTTTATTACATTTGGAAGTCTCGGATTTATACATATTCACGCCGATTATCATTACTTAAGAGTGAGTGCACCCGCACGCACTCTAGGTAGTTTATCATTACGACTTGGTTACAACGTATTATTATGAACATTGCTATTAAAGACTTAATAAGTTTCGCTGGTAGTGCAGGCGCTTTCTTTGAATAGTTACGAAGCTCCTATTAACTTCGGTATAGTTCTACAATGTTTCAAAGTCATGATCAGTCGTGCATGCTACCACGTGCATTCCGCACATCGCGCATGTGCGCACTACTAGAGCGCGCGCGTTGTTTCGTAATCGACATCATTCTGTCTCGTTACATCATTTGAAAAATAAACACATTGACCATTTTCGAGGTGTACATGTAAATGTTGCACATTTGGACATCGATCATGAATGTTGAAACCAAAAATTCGACACATTGCTTTGTTACTATTTATATATCTTCCAGATTGATATTTTTCAATTTCATTATTATTTTTATTTTCTATCGAAAAAATGGCTTGATCACTCAATTTGTGTATATACTTCAAAATGTATTTTACTGCAACTACTGAACTACAAAGTTCATCATTAATATGAGCATTCATTATTTTCGAGATTAGTGGACAATATGGCACAATCCACAGATTCTCAATATTCAATTTTTTGTATTTATCATTAACCTTAATGTTAATAGCAGTCTGGAAACCTCCATTTGTTATACTGCTTCGTCTGTACAAAGTATATCCATTTTTATACGATCTCGTTACATCAAGTAATTTTCGAGGGTAATTACATTTACATGACCATCTTTCATACATACTAAAAATGGATTCAACCGTCCACATGGTCCATTTATCATATTTTTTTTTATTATGTCAAGTAAATGAGGATCTTTTTCTGGACCTGGTAATTCAGCTGCAATGATATTATCAATTCGATCTGGATGAACTTTGTTTTCTAACCATATTAAAATATGAGAATGTGGTAAACCTCTTTTTTGCCATTCTATTGAATAAACCCAAGATATAACGTTATCAAAAATCTTGCACTTCGTTATCAAATCGATTAGCTTTCTTAATTTACATTTGAATACTCTTGCTATTAAGTCATGGCGATCACTTGGTTGCTGATCAGCCAACAATAAATTCGTGATTTCTGTCCATCGAATATTACATGTAAATGTAATGAATAAACATTGCTTTCCATTATGTCTAACGTAACAAAGAGCATCTTGTATATATGCATGCATATGTAGTGGACTACTTATAAAACTTCCTGGTAATATACATTTTTGACCCATATCTGAAACATTTTCAAATTCATTTTTAAAAAGAATATACTGTTCAACTTGTAACGTGCTTGTGACTTGGTGCCTACTATTGTAATATTAATTATAGACAAGTGGCTACAAGTACGTTAATGTACGTTAAGAGCTTTTTAATTGTATCGTATATAGCGTAAATGCTCACTTTCAATTTTGGCATACATATCAACTATAAATTGATTTAGCAATTGCATGCTTATTATGTAATAAATGATTTTCTGGATTTGCACGTATCATCATTCTGTATGCATAAAATTGCATTGATGATACTCGTTTCTTTGTTGACAAACCTGTAACTGGATTTATTTCGTATATTTCAAAATGATATCCATCTTCACCCATCAAAAACATCAATGTATATTATAAAGCATCATACGATTTGTGAGATTCTTGGACTGTTCCATACTCATTACTACGTTTTTGTAACACAATATCGCGTTTTGAAAATTCATTCCCATTAATTATTGCAGCTACTTCATTTACAACTGGTAAATTAAAACGTCTTTCATGTTCACCTGAAGGTATTTTGTCGGCTCGAAGTACAATTTGGCATTCATCACTCGGCATATTGTCTAATGATGTTTTGAAAAGTTTTATTAATGCGTTGTGTTCATTTAGAAAATGTTGTAAAGATTGAACTTTTTCATGTTGCACATCGGAAACGATCGAACATCTACGTAGTGATTATCATCACTATATATCATCATATATATATCATCACTATATATCATCATCACCAATAAAATATATTTGTACAAATGATGATTCACAATTATATGGAAGAAGAGATCCTATTCTGTGATAAATTTGTCCCTGAATTTTGAATGTAGTTTGATAACCTGACTCTTTCTTTCTGTTAACACCAAACGAAGTCATGTTGAAGCACGAATTATATTTTCTAACATTACTTAAAGAATGTTTTGATTCAATTGTTAATCCAGATAGATACGTTGATACTATTCGGGAGTAGTCAAATTAGGCAACCTTACCTTACCCTTTCCACTACACATGTTATCAGGTTCATCTTGAAATTGTAATGCTTTGCAAAACTTACATTCAATATCCATATGACCAATAGAAATACGATGATCCTTATTAAATACGTCACTATAATCATAATTTTTTTTTCTTTTGGGACTTTCTTCTTTCTGTACGTTGACTAATTTGTTTCTTATTGTCATAACATGATGATTTTTCTTTCTTCTATTATATCATCTTCAAGTTGATGAGATTTATTGAATTTTTTCTGTCTTTTATTTAGTAAAGAATTTTTTATAATATTTTGTTTTCTCTTAGGTATATTCAACTATTTTTTTAATGATTACAAATTCAAGAAAGTGTTGTGGTTTATTTGATATAAAAAAAAAATGAATTGATACTGTTATTTTGTTGCTATTTAATTTTTCGAATTATGAAACGACCTTCAGATAAATGTAAAAAAAAAACCATTCGTGTTAGAAAACTATAAGCTGTCAATAAAACTAACCTATTTAAAAAAAATTGAGAAATTATAATAAAAAAACCCAGAAGTTGCTAAAAAACACATCCGAGAAACTGGCAAACTTTTTTTTATTTTTCAAAATTCCATATTAGCGAATAAGCCAAAGAATTTACACTTTTTTACAGACATTCAGTAATTCTTGGAATAATTGCAATCTTTTATCATGAGTAATCCAGAAGTAATATCTTTTTTACCTGATCCAAATATAATTGAAAAAATCCTGAAGAAACAAATTACTTTCCAACTCCTGGTGAAATAATGACTAACCTAAATCCCGAATAATATGAAAAAAAATCACACCCACCTCATCCTGGTAAACCGGGAAGTAACGTCAGTACCTAATAAGATATTAATAATCTTTTCTCTTCACGAAAATATGTTTTTTAATCAAAAAAATCACTTCTGACTTCCTGGTGATCGTGAAAAAGTCCCAAGGCAATTTTTGACTTCAGACTGATACTTATGAGCTCAAACTTAATATCTATATTGAATTTCAAGTAAATCTAAGTAGTAGTTTTCGAGAAACTGCGTTATTCGAGAAATGGCCACTTTTTTTTATTATATAGATAATTTGTAAAAAAGTAGAAGATGTGTTTGTAAATATGGTTATGTATAATTTTGTTTTCAAATGTATTATTTTTTTCCGGTTACGGGTGGCTATTCTTGTTATGCCTAGGGGCGGAAAATGGTAAGTCCACCAATATGTAGGAATAGATTATTTTCCAATAACCATTATTGTATGATACAAATATCAATTTGGATTTTTTGAAAAACATCAATCCAGATGTATCAAGTCACTATTAGGGCAGTAGCATCAGCAAAGCATGCTAGTTTTCCTTTTAGGAGCAGTGAGCTAATATTAATTATTTGAATATTAAACAGGAATGGGGATAATGAGGTGCCATGAGAGACTCCAAATTTAATTACCTCAAGTGAATTGGCATAATCGAGTGAAAAAGTTAACGTTAGTAAAATTAAAAGTTAAGATAGTTTTAACTCTTTAACATAGTTTTTTTTAAATTTAAATTTCATTAACTTAATTTTTAACTTAATTGATTTACATTGATGTAAACTTAATAAATAACGAGTTACTTTTAATCAAGTCCGTGTTACGTTAATTTACAAATAATTAAATATAGGTAATGCAATTATTATTATTGATGATGAATATTGCATGAACATTTAATTTTAATTTTAGTTTTAATACCATAAAACTGGCTATTTATATATTTAAAAAATAAATAACTTAACTTAAGTTAATAAGTTACTTGTAAGTTTCCACATACATTTTAATACTTAACTGAGTTAAAAAGAAAAATTAGGATAACTATTAACTTTAAACTTTTTAAAATGTAAAATTAAAAGTACCATTTAAGGAGATTTAAGGTAGCATTTTCGATTATTATACCAACAAGTTATGACGTGAATTACTGCGTCGAAAGCCTTTGCTATACCAAGGTATACTGTTGCACATTTTGTACCATTATCTAATGCAGACTTGCGGTGTACAGCTTCAGTAACATCAGCAATAGCTTGGTCAAAACCTTTTATTGTTATGAACAAAAATTGAAATTTCTTTATTTTCAAGGTAGTCTTGTAATTCCTTATTTTTTTAAAGATTTTAACAACATTTGATACTAGAGATATTAGGCAGTAATTATTAATGGGGTGTTTATCCCCTTTTTTGAATACATACTGCTATTTTGAATATACCTATCCGAAATACATCATAAAATATTTATCATAATATTTTTAACACTAAAAATAAACAAAAATAAAAACCAACCATCGATTTTACGATTAAGTGCGATATGAGCCCATATAATATATTATATATATATATATTAAACTAGCTGATCCCGTGCACTTCGTTGCCCCGTTAAATGTATCAATTCTATATGTCTCAAAGTTTGTTCAATTCGTTTTATAATATTCGGTGTATGCGGTGTTCAAAATTAATCTTAACTTTTCCGTTGCCCGGAATAAAAATTCTGATTCGCAGCAGTAATCTACCTGCGATAGATCGCGTACCCTGTGCTGTTTGTACGTAAGTGTATGATTTAACTCTAAAGTATCAAAGTTATACCAAGTTTATCGTTTTTACTTCATTTCGCCTAAGGTGGATTATTATAATCATTTTATACAAAATCCTATCCTAACCTAACCGTACTAAAACCCGATGAAAAAAAAACAAATTTAACCCTTAGTAAATTAACCTATCTTCTTCCCAGACGTCTAATCTACCCACAAACATTAATTTATATATATAAATAACTATATAAATACACGGACTATAACTATACAGACTCTGGAACTACTTATTGGATCTTTTTGTATTTATTATATATATATGATATATGTATACCTATTGACAAAAATAATGATACAAATCAAAAACATGCCCGATTAACCAATAGCAACCGATATAATATAATACACTGGTGGATTTTCCTAACATTTTTTTTTCATTTAAACCTTATCGATGAAATACTCTTTCATTTAAAAAAAAATAAAGAAGATCTGATAAGAAGCTCCAGAGATAAGTAGTACAGAGATTTTCATTTCACATTTTTATAGTTAGATATTATATTACAATTTATATTTAAAAAGTAAAGCAAATAGTTTTTTTTTTTATTATTTTTATTATTGCAATAGCTTAAAAACCCATGGCAACCATTTATAAACAAAAATTTCCATCGGAAATCTCAAAATTCCCGTTTGAGCACCTCCCGGGGTTGGTCCTCTCCCTTTTTAAATTAGCCTATCTTTTAAGTTGGACCAAATTACACGCGGTGTAAAAAATTTCATCAAAATCGGTTAAGTGGTTTAGGAGTCCATTGAGGACAAACATTGTGACACGAGATTTATATATATTAAGATAGAATGTAATAATTTAAAAGTTTAATACATAGTTTATATACTTTATGCTTTTATATTGTTTGTGTAGGTATTAAATTCTTAAGCTTTATAAATTTGTAAGTTATCGTACGTAACTTTCCTAATAAATTGTGTATATGTAAATTCCATTTTAAATGTTTATCAAAATGGAATTTACATATACACAATTTATTAGGAAAGTTACGTACGATAACTTACAAATTTATAAAGCTTAAGAATTTAATACCAACACAAACAATTCGTATAGTATATTTTGCCTTATATCAGTCGATTTATCAGTATGGGTTATTAATATGGGGTGGACTAGGTGAATGTTTTTTTAAAACAGCTACAAGTAAATCAAAATAAAATAGTTAGAATATGTTTGAATAAGTATGCTCTTGAAGGGTCGAAACTATAGGGATTTGGGTGTTCTACCAGTAAAATTCCTCTATAAAAAAATAGTAATCATGTTTATTTTCAAACAATTAATAAAGGGGAAAAATAACACTTTTTCTGAAAATAAAAGAGAAAATTTGGTTTATAATATACCCGTCAAATATCCAAAAAAATCTTTCGGTCAATCATTTGTGGACTATTTGGGGCCTACGTATTTCAACTTAATGCCATATGAGTATAAAAAAAACATCCATCAGCATCAAAGTAGTGTTAAACAATGTGTTTATAAGTATTTATTCTTAGAGTTAGTTTAATTATTATTGTATTTTGAATTTATTAATAGATAGTTACTTTCAAGTATTAAACTTGAAAATGTATAATTTTATTTTAAAATTATTTTATTTAAAAAACTAACTAAACTGTACACATTTTATTTATTTATATAATTGTATATTATTATTATTTTTGATCCTTTATTAGAACAGCATTGTTACACTCTCTATCTCTAACTCAAGCTATGCTTAAAAGAGATAGATAATCAACTATTGTAAATTTCAAATTTTGTATTGTAAATTGTAAATTTTTATTGATAAATAAAAAAAAAAAAAAATATTACTTTTAGATTATTTTATTAAAAATTATTTTTTATTTTTTGTGAAGTAGGTATAGTATTTATATACCTAACAACTTCGGTGATGTAAATACTACAAATACACACTTTTGAAGAAACTTTCGTATAGCTATAATTTATGAATAAAAAAAAACAAACAGTGAGTGTTGTTGAACACTCGGCAGGAACGAAGTTCAGTGCATGTGATGCGAGACGCGGAAACATATATGGTTAGAAAAATATAAATAAATAGTGATAGAGAGAGAGAGACAGAGAGAGAAATGAATGCTTGTATAAATATATCGCGCGCATGGTAATAAAATTATAATAAATTTTTTCTGAGTATTATGAAAAAATGGTATTTTAATCATTATAAAAGTACAAAGCAATTATGAAATTAATCAGTAGGTCTAACGCGTCGACTGCGGCGCTGGCAGTCGCGGGTTCGCCTCTCGACCACTGGGCGGCATTTTTCTCCGGGCAAGTCACGGTGTCCGGAGTACAAGTGCCGCCATCCCCCAACCCGGGGCATGGCAGAAACCTACGGGTGCCCCAATAAAAATTCTGCCACCACAAACACACACGTGTACCAACCTACCCAATCTAAAAACCTACAGTTCCCTCCCAACACCCAATGGCCTATGTTGCCGCGGGTTATCCAATAAAAAGAAAAAAAAAAAAAAACCTATTGATGGTTAAGTCAATTCTACTGAAAGAAATTTTAATAATGATACGGTTGATACAGCTTGTACTCGATTATCGTTTTTCAAAAGTAAATTTTAATTTCATTTGTTTAATAGATTTGTATGTATATAGAGAAGAAGGTAAATGGAAATCACAATGGAATTTATAAATTTAAGGGGCAAAAATTATTTTGAAAATAAAATTCTTATCACTTTCCTTATCAATAAAAACAATATTTATGAAAATCCCAATAAATCCCATCAAAAACTCAAAACCCCGAGTTTCCCCTTGGCGAGGTGGGTGTTAGTACTCTCCCGGACCAAAATCCATCAAAAAAACAAAATCCAAAAGGGGGGAGGAGGTGCCCCCGTTCCCTAAAGAGGAAAACTGTTGTCTTCATAATAAGAATGGGTTCCCCCTTGGTCCGAGGTCTTTAACTTGAATTCCGGCCGAGTTACACTCAACTAAAAATGTGGGGGGGTGGGGGCTTTGGTTCCCTAATGTTGAAAATTCATCTGGGGCCTAAAAAATTGAGATGCCCATTGGTCCGGGGTCTCTAAGTCGAATACCGGCTAAGTTATGCTTCGTCAAAAATAATTACTCGTTTAATGGGTCCCCCCCATTCCGCCCGACGGTCACCTCTACGCGCGTGACGACCGATGTTGGGTAGCCTACGCGAATGGAACCCGGTTGCCAGATGGTACGATCCTAGTGGGGACATACGATAATATGAGAGGAGGGAGGGGATATGTAAGCCGGCAGCCGAGCAGAGCCGAGCCGAGCCGAGCAATTTTTCAGTGTTACGCTTTTCGGTGTTACGCTTTTTGGTGTTGCGATTTTTTTCCAGCGACTCCCATCCACCTAACGCCCCATAAGGAACTTCGTTCCAAAATTGGACTTTAAAATGGAAATAAACGCTTATCAAAAATAGATTCAGAAACGTATTGTATTCGTAAACGGACAGTAGGGAAAATGGTCATTAATCTCAAACATAATTTAAGAATAGACAATATAATACATCAACCTTTTCATTTTTTTAATTATATGGAATATCATAAATATTTAAAGTTAAGTATTTACTAGGTACCTATTCGTTTATTAATTATTAATTTCTAATATTACCATTACATTCTCCTAAAAATAAAACAACATATTTGTATTAGACCATCTTATTTATTTACAACCTACAAATTACGATATAATAAAATTCACATTATAATAACTATAAAAAAATTTATATATCCGTTTAATAGTTTTGTATAGCTAGAAAAATCATTCAATTTTTAAACAAATATTTTATGAATTATGTTCTAAATCTATGTAGAAAATAAATAAAATTATTGTTATAAAAAATAATATTTCTGTAATGTGTCAAATAAATTAAATGAATTATAGAATGTGTAATAATAATATTATATTAATATACTTAAGCTGGATATATAAATTAAACTACAGAAATTAAATGCAATGAAAATGTTATGTTTTCTCATAAATCAAAAATATATCTAATTTTTTTTTAAATCACAATATTAATTAACAATATTTTACTACCTACATCGTAGTATTGAACACAATTCAAATTTATTAAAAAGCATGCAATTGGGTTTTCTCTAAAGTTATCATAGGTAATATAATAGTATTTGGTTTTATAGTTTTTTAATGAATTATAAAAATAATTGAAAATCACTGCTTAAAATTAATATCGACACAATACAAAATTATAATATAAATATAATCGTAATTTATCAATAAATTATTTAACACTTACTTATGAAATCTTTATTATTTGAAGTAATTGGCATAACCCAAATTGCTACGCTTAAAATTATAAACGTCATTAAACTATTCTTTATAAAAATCATTTTGTTTTATGTAATAGGTATAAAAAAATAATTAAAATAATGTGAACGTTGAACAATTAATGAAAGAAAATAGTATTTCTGGATTTCTTTTATAAGCAATATGCACCTATTCCATAACCACTCAACACAAAATAAATAATGTTTACAATTATTAGTAGGTGGTTTATTTATTTATCATAAATGAGAATAATATTATTTTCCATATGCTATTAAACGTTATTCTCCGTTTATTATTTGTCTTAATACATGTGTATATAATGTTTATTTAACATTACATTCAATGCATGATTCCATACAGTGCCATAGACAGGGAATTAATGTGGGGAGTCGTTCGTATATGAAAAAAAAATACTTAAATTAAGAAATTCGTGAATTTTCTAATAATGAGTGCTTGAAAAAAATATTTTGGTAGTGTTAAACTATTAAACTACTAAATACTTGAAATTATAATTTATAATGAGATCATTTAAAATACAAATAAGGAATTATAAGCATATCTGTATAATAAAATGAATTATAAGCATGCTCATTGCTCACAATATTTTATGCTTAAATTAAATATATAATCAAATTCTGATTTTTAGAATTTTTAAATATATACACACGAAGACCATATTTTTGAATACTTATGATTTTTTACCAATTAAGGATGATCCTGCGATAGTACAAATTTCTGTCTTTCTAATATTAACCCCACTTTTTCACATTTAATGATTAAGCAGATATTCGTTTTGGGTATTTTGATGTATCTAATCAAAATTTGAACCATTAGTATTGTAGTTCTACCAATAACTTGAGTGTATTAAGGATAATATGACTATGGAAACGGGTTGGGTATATTTTGTTTCTTAGATGATTTGAACATTTTAGTAATTATTACTATTCATCTATCAATATATAAATAATTTGAAAAAATTATCCAAGTATAATGAATACCACATAGTACATCTACCTTAATATTATTTACACATAACTTATATTTTTCAATTTTTGTAAAACTATATTAAATAAGGATTATTATTCCTAGTGCAAACATTTTAATAACACAGAAACTACTTATTAGAATTTTGATTTAGGTACATCTACATTTTTACGAAAATTATTATAATATTTATAATATTTCAAAATCAATCTTTCAAATCGAAATCGGAAAAGATATTCCCGGTTTCAAGCCCTCTATAATACTGAATACAGTTAGTTCCTAATGAACTAAATTTAGTTTAAGAATTACTAAAATTTAAACACTAATATTAGGCAACCTATCAAAGTATGTATATAATATATATATATATACCCGCATTAATTATAAAAGCTAAAATTTAACCATTTACAGTTATTTCTATGCCAAATTCTGCTAGGCCATGTATAATATCGATTGACGATTAAACATATGTTTAAAAAGCATCTGTGGAGTGTATAATTGTATTTGCATACTAATTATTTACTCAAGTGATATATTCGATTCTTTTCGGTTGTTTTTTTTTTTTTTTTTAAAGGAAGAAACATGTAGTACAATATTTCTCACAAGTTTCATATTATTTATTCAAATTTAATTAATAAACTGCACTCAAATTGTCATATTATAATTAGAGTAACAAATACTTACTAGAAACTTTGTATTTAATTTTCAAATATTATGTATGAAAATTGAACACGCTTTGAATGTTTGAGTATAAAATAATTTGCAAATATTTGATATAAAAATGTCAATTTTCTAATACTGATCGATCAGAAAAAAATTAAGATTTTATCTATCTGCCAGTCCGAGTTGGACCTCAGCATGATGCTGTTGACCGCCTGACCAGTCTCCGTTAGGTGCTTGCGCAGCCTCCCCGTCAACAGTTTCTCAAACAACTTGCCCACAGAGTCGAGCATGCACAGGGGGTGGTACGCAGAAGGGTTGTCCAACGCCTTGCCCTGCTTGCGCAGGAGCACGAGGTTAGCGGTCTTCCATTCCGGCGGATAGTACGCATTCCTCTTGCAGCTGTTGAACAGCGCTGTAAAGAACTGAGGAAAAAGACCAACCGTGACCTTCAGCACTTCATTCGGGATTCCGTCAGGCCCTGGCGCCTTGCCGTTCGGTAGTCTCCTCGCTGCCGCTTTCACGTTGGCCACCGAGAAGCATACCCGGTCGAGGTCCTCCTGGCTGACCGGTTTGACGTCTCTCACGCACAGGGGTTTCATGGGGAAGAGTGCGCTGAGTCGATCCCTGGGATTGTTCTCCTCCAGTTCAGCTTCTTAATAACGATGCGGTACGGGAGGCCCCACGGGTCGTTGTCGAAGAGGTCACACAACTTTCTCCAGTTTTCCTCCTTTGCCACCCGTACCTTTGCTACCAGGAGCTTACGAACGGACCTGAAGGCCGCCAGCTGCGCCGCGCACCCAGCGTCGTCAGTCCTCTTCCTCGGGCAAGTATAGATTTCCCCAGCCTTGTGGAATCTCGCCCTCTGCTCGGCGAGGTCTGTTGTCCACCAGGGGACGGGACGTCGTCTCGCCTTGCCGGACTTTGGCATGCTTGCATCACACGCTCGCGTCAGCTAGTCGACTGCCTCCGGCACGCGGCCTCTGCCGTGGGTGCCAAGCGCTAAACGTCACGTTTTAGAGCCTCAGTCAGCTTCTCCCGATCCAGCTTCCGGTAGGCCCACCCCTTGCAAGCGCTAGGCTCCTGCCCTCACTGGCCTGCCATCCTGACGTTGAACTCGACGTATTTGTGCAGGCTCAAGGACTCTTCGTCGAGGAACTTCCAGTCGGGGACCCAGCACGTCGCAGACCGCGTCACGAGGGTGAGGTCGATGTGCGACTCCGATGCCCCCCTGACAAACGTCGGTTGGCCCTGGTTGCACACAGTCAGTCCGAGAGAAGCGGAGAGATCGGCCAGTGCTTTCCCCCTGTTGTCTTCTCTAGGGCTGCCCCACTCCGGCGATTTTGCGTTGAATTCACCGGTAATAATGGTCGGGCAGGGTGAGCTTCGAACGCTCGTCTCGAGCGCGCTCAGGAAGTCCTCGAAGTCGGATAGGATAACGTTAGGAGAGCAGTAGCAGCTACACAGCCGGTAGCCGTTCAACTGAATCCACCTAAAGCCATGTTGGTGTGATCCTACGGTTTGGATGTGTTGAGCAGTCAGGACGACGATCGCTGGCGTCCACTGGCGTCGGAGTACCAACAATCGTGGTTGAGTGGTTTCAGCGGCCGCCTTCACATCAACACTGCTAGCTTGGCTTTGCTGGCCAGTGACTTTGCAAAGGACAGAGAGTCCTCCTGGGTAGCCTCACAATTGTTAGCGAAATTACCATCGTGTCTTCAGCACCTGCAGCACTTGGTCCTATTCGGGCCTTGGCACGACTTGGTCTCACACCGAAAGCACCTGACTTTCTCGTAGCAACGCCTGACACTGCAGCTCACCATGCCCACCCTCAGCCGACCTTGACTTAGAATTGCCTGCGTTCCTTCCTTGGGGGCGGAGACCAAGGCCAGCTGTGCTCCGACGAAGCGCTTCCGCAGACTGACGAGCCTTAGTGTACCTGAGTCGCACCCTGAGGCCGATTCTATGGCTTCGTGGACCTCGGGTCCATCTGACCATTGGTCCAGGTCCCTGATCTCCAACAACTCCCTCTGCTGTAGGGTCCTGACGCCAATTTCGGCTCCTGCGGATCTCGCAATCTCCGCTCTCACCACGGACACCTCGTCGGGGTTACCACGCACCTCAATGAGGAGGCCGCCGGACTTTGCTTGCCTCATCCCCATAATACGGTTCCCAATAATATCACGACATGCCTCACCACGGATTTTCTTAGCCAGCTCAGGGAAGTCCTCCTTGCTGACGTCCACCAGGATGGCCGGGGGGGCGAGATACCCGACTCTGGGTCGACGCCGGCTCGGCTGGTTTGGCAATTGGTTTGTCGCCTTTTTCCTTCTTCTTGCTCTTGTTCCTGACAACATCCGTCCAACTGGTTAACCAGCTCAGCTATCTCGTCCATCTTAGCATTCTGCGCTTCGAGCATCGTCTGCAGGTTGGCTACTGCTGCCTTGACTTCCGCGCGGTCGGTGCCGCCAGATCTGTCGGAGTCGCCGGCCTCGTTTGCTCGGGTTAACCTTGCGCCTGTGCTTGAGATGGCGTCTAATACGATATTATTAGACTCACTGACTTCCGTATTCAGGTTCTGCGTGAGGATCGACACCACTTTCTTCGCGTCAAGGACCAGCAGCTTGCTGACTCCTTGCCGCTTGCATCTCAGTGTTGTTGCTTTTGATAGAGCCTGTGAGGATATAAGGCTTTTTTAGGGCAATATAAACCACCCACAGACCTGAGGGGGACACTCAGGCTGTGACCTACAAGCCGCAATTTCCTTTTTGGGCACCCGACAGCCCCGCTAAGTCGTCTTAGCGCATCATGGTTCAATTGTAAGATAGTCGTGAAATGGAAACAATCACGTCTGTCGTGTTAGCTTCGGTGTACACAAGGTTTGGTGCTGGAGCTTCGAAGGAACGTGATGTTTCCGACGCTTGGCTCAATCAGAGGTTGTGAGAGAAGTGAATTTATTTTTGCCGGACGCCGGTGAACTTTTTGATGTGGGGATCAGCAGTGCAGCAGATTATAGAGTTTTTTTTACAATTGTTGTGTCGTGTAATTTAATTTTTGTTTTTAATAATATGTGTTATAAAATGATTAGGATTCTAACACTAATAATAATCAACGAATTCGGATTGGTAAAAATATCAAGTGGACTGTATTATAATAGTACATCACACAACATCACAGACATGGATAATATTTACACATAATAATAATAATAATAATTACATATGAAAATAGGGATGTAGGCGCCCACCTACTATATAATATAATAATGCCTAATCGCTCGTCAACCGAGAATAATAATTAATGAATAATGCTAATACCGTAAAATTATAATAACATAATAAATGCCACAGAGGCTATAATACAAAATGATGATATAATATCAATCAAAACAAATATAAATAATGATACAAGTGATAATGTGATAATACAATAAATAAACCGCGTATCAGTTATGATATCGCGTTACCGGTTGTTGAATGTTGGTTACTGCCGACCGCTCGACTGTTCACACTCCATAAGATGTCCATATAACTGAATACGTGCAGGTATCTTGTATATGTATATATACATACACACAATGAAAACCGTACCGACGTCTGCTTACCCCGCTCAGGTCCCGCGACCCATACGCTGATGGCTGCCCGAATGTCCGACGTACTTTGGTAGGTTAACGATGGAATCGTGCCCGCGCACGATCACCACTGACCCGTTCGTTGAGCTTTACGTGCACCCGCGTGCACTTTAAAGACCGAACAGTTAATAATAACACACACCGGAGGACTGCTCGTTGCAACTACGGACCCAAAACCACATGCCGCTAACAACCGATTCGAACATAACGAATATTATATTTTTATTAAACGGCAACATATACCGCGGCAACAACGAACAACAATATTATGATGGCCGACGCAATTCGCGTCGTACGACGAAACTTGAGATAGCTCGCGAACTGTCCAGTGCGATACGATGCACACTACTACTCCCCGAGGCGGTGGCCTTTATTGCCGGCGGCGAGAGCCGGTTTATCATGGTACGGTGGCGGGGGGTGGGGTTCTCTTCTAGAACATTCTGTGCCTTATCGGCGGAAACCCATCACAACAATAACTATAGTGCGGCCAGCGAAACTAGGCGGGTGACCGTCGCGCGCCTTGTGGTAAATTTCCGTCAGTGTTTCCAAGACTACATTCCCGCGTAAAATAATTTTAAAAGCTTCGGAATTGTAATAAAAACTAAACATACGATATTTCTGTACATAAAACTTATTATTTATTAATTATCACATTCTCTAACAAGTAAATAATATAATAGTAAAACATAATATGAATATTTTAATTTTTTACGCAATTATATATGTATGTACATTTAAAAACTAATAACTAAGTAATGCAATTTAAAACTACTATAATGATATTTACATAAAAATTATTTTTCAGAATCAAAATAATCTAGTCCTCATCATCTTCATCTTCACTTGAACTGCTTTCGTCCGGATTAATGGTCAATATTATCGGTTCTAATATCTCATCCCTTAGTCCCGCCTTGGCATAGTCCTCCTCCTGAATCTTGACGCAATGTTCTCCACATTTTGCCCAATCGTCCGGAGTAACTGCATCGATTTCTTTATGCACAAGTGTCTCGACATCTGCAATTTTGAATGTTGAATTTTTTTCAGCCACTCTGCCTTTAACTTGGGCCCAAATTAGTTCTATTGGATTATACTGACAGTGGTAAGGGGGAAGCCTTACCACTTCATGACCCATTTGGAAAGTTAGTTCATCCAGTTTATATTTTTTCCGCGTGGCATCGAAAGTTTCACTTTTTCCCGTAACTCGTCAAGTGTTTCTACGGGAGAAAAATCTATATTTTTATCCCGTAACCACCGTTGAACATCTGCTTTTCTACTGTTGGACTTCGGATAGTTCTCGGCCAACGAAGAATGATACGACGCGTTATCCATCACAACGATACTCGGCTCTTCTAAGCTAAGTAACATTTGTGAAAACCAACTTTCAAAAATTGTGGCGTTCATTTGCGAATGGTAATCTTTGTCACCAGAATTACATCTAAAAATAAGTTTTGATTCTTTAATGAATCCGAAGGAAGGAGATCCGGCGTGGCATACGATGAGGCGACTGCCTTTGCCTGTAGGTACTTTTAAGCCTTCCGTATTTTCTTCATTTTGCCAAATACGTCCACGAGTATGATTTTGATTGACCCAGGTTTCATCTAAGTAGACTACCGGCCGAGTATCACCGTTCCTTCGAAACTCGTTCATTTTTCTAAGAAATTTAACGCGCGCAGCTACAATATCGGACCGTTCCATCAAGAATTTGCGACCGTCATTACATTTTTTGTACTTAAAATGAAGTTGTTTTAAAATTATTTTCACCGACGATTTTGATCCACGGTAATTTAATTTTTCACGCAGTTCCAATAATATTTTAGCACTTGTTGGAAACTCACCCTTGTCGTAAAAGCTATGGACAACTCTTCTGACCACTTCATTGTCAAAATCATCTAATTCAGTGACAGTTTTCTCACGACTATACCTCTTTCGTGGTGATTGAAATTTAAGGTCATTAGGACTTACGACGCATACTGATTCATCTTGATTTCCTGTTGTTTTGCTTTCATTACATATCCGTTGTACAGTTCTCAGACTTACAGCACAAGCATCGGCCGTCCTCTCCTGTGATTGTCGAAAATAATCGGCCAATTCCGGCTTGTCTTTGCACTTAGCTAAGTTTTTAAAAAATATATACACGTTGTATATTGTGTTTTTCGTTTGGGAATGTATATCGGGTCGAATTGACATTTCGAAAAAATAATTTATACAAACGATTAGTAAAAAAACACACAAAAAAATTAAAATATTGTACAATATTAAAACAGCCGTATGAAAAAATCACATTAAATTCAAACGATACCAAACAACACATGCACGAAGGGCAGAGGATCGCAGACTAACACATTATGAAAAAAACTGTTTCTGTACACAAATTGCTTTCAATAAAATAACAATAAGTACAATAAGGTCAATGGAATGCGGTCGCCAGCGCAGATGGCCAGTTTGAATAGAAAAACGCCGCGCTAAACGGTTACCCTCACCCTCACCAGTTTGTAGTACGACATATTATTATGTCTATGGATGTGCCTTATACGATAATAAAATATTTGTGTTGTAAGGTAACACAACATTTTTCATAAAACAGCTAAAACACAACTGCTCAAGCTATGCAGCTGTTATACATTTAATAAGCAATACTTTTAGAACCCCTGGTTTGCATGAAAACAGCCACCTGGCGCGCGACGGTCACCCGCCTAGTTTCGCTGGCCGCACTATATTGTCGCCGCCAGAGTCGGTACCGAACAACAATAATTTATGGCTTGGAAAGTACCTGCCAGTATGTGGTGGTGGCCACCACCATTAAGCCAGCGACGACAATTGGCAGCAGTGTCGGCGACATTTAGCCGGACACTACGTAAATTTTAACTTACCTAACCTAGCTCTCCGGCCAAACCCGGCTGAGTTATCCGCGAAAAAATGGGAGGGGTTGGGGCTTATTTTCCCAATAGGTTGAAAATAAGCGGTACCCCTTGGGAACGTCTTTGCGTTTACCCCCGTGGTGGAGGTAAATTCAAATTTCTCGCCGGAGGACTGTTTGGGGAACAAGAATCTTAATATACGGGTCTAACATCATGTTGGTGCGGGAACCAATTCCATGTTTTTCGTAGGTTTAGACTTCAGATCATAGGGAACCAATACCCCAATCAGCTGATCGAGTTTCGCTTCTATAATGTTCTATGATACCATCGACACTTGTTCCCGACAACTGGTCGCAAAACTACAGTTGTTCCCTAACACTAAACAGCTAACCTAACCTAACCTAACCTACTCGGAATTCTTGTTTTCACAAAGGCGGTTTTGGGCGGCCGTGTAAACATATAGGGAAAAAGGAAAAACGTGTGGTACTCACCCGCTAGGTGTCGGAGCTCGACAAACGGGGTGTCACCGGATTCGACTCCTTGGGCCGCAATCACCAAGCCACAGCGTGCAATCGTAAGTCAAGTATCTTGACTGTAATCTGATCTGCGGCGCTGGCGCTGGAAGGGCGATTTTTACGGCACCTGGGCGGCCAAGAAATGGCCCGCGATGCACTGAACCCTTCGGGGAAGATGCAGTGCAGGATTAATCAGGCCGACTCAACAACGACACCGGCCCCAATGCTCACTTTTTATCAATAAGTAGTATTGTGTGTAACACAGTAGCCAACAGGCTTCAAAAATCGTAAAAATAGGATTTCTCCCGGAATTCACGACCGATTTCGACACGGTTTGGACCGAACGACGTAGAACGATGTAACGTGTCGAACCACAAATCGCGAGTAAAAAACTGTCGGCTCATAAAAAAACTGTATTTACTCATAAAGAATTATTATTTTATCTGTATTTTAAAAAAGTAATTACTAATAAGGTTACAAATGTAAATCAAGCCATCTGGTTAAATTTGTTGTAATTTATGTATTGATACACATATTTAAGTAAACAGGAGTTTTCATTAAAAAGTAAGTCTAGCGAGGATCTAGAGCGCGGTACGTGCATTATAAATGCAATGGTGACAATTTACGCAATGGTCAATGTCAATAATGCATGGTCCCGCTCAACTAGACTGTTCGTGAAATTAAAATGCGCCTCTCCTTCGAGTACGCCGCGTAGGTCTCGCCACGGAGACAATGGGCGTGGTTACGCCCAGCCGCGACGGTGGTGATACGGCGCACAACGCCATCTCTGGAGCGTTGTATACGTAACACTTTTACTATTGCACACTCTAAATTGTCATAAAATAATTTTGGTAAAAAAAGTAATTAATGCCTCATACTTTTAATTTAATTTGAATTCCTAGAAAATGCAGAGCTTCCTCAGTTTTTTTTTATTGTAATTGCGCCTATGAGTACCTAAGTAATAATAACAATATTATAATCAGCCTCCGCGATAACTTCTGTGAATATTTCAGCGTGTAATTTGATTAATAAAATATGTACTTTTTTTTTTTTTCTAATAGTAAACGGGACAGGCCCTTGACATTTATATGACATTAATAATTAATAATAATAATACACTATTACATACATAATATTTAACAGATAATAATATAATACAAAATAATTAGACACAAAAAGTTGTTTAGATGCAATTGGATCCATTAGCTAATATCATAATACTCAAAATGGGTTCATTGTATAAATAATTTGTCGCACAGAACGGGACCCGGAAAGGAGAAAAGTTGTGCAAATTAGCACCGGGAACATTAAAATTAATGTTAGTTCGGAGACCACGGCAATTTTGGTAAAAACCAAAAGACAGTGAGTCTAAAAGAAAATTGGTACTGATCCCTTCAGGCCAAAAAGTTGGTTGAAGCACATCATCCAGTAGAGCAGTTGGCAGCCGGATATGGAAGGAAGCATAAGATGGGTGTTTGGTGCCCATCTGAGTAACAGTCACATCCAATATGTTAGGGAAAAGTTTACTCATTAATTGAACAGAAGTGACCTGCGGACAGAACCTGAATACGAAGACATCAGCAAACCTAATCACAGGCACAGCTGGGAGATTTGCAAAAGCTTTTCTATTTGTGCCAACAGTAAATTTTTGAGATGCAGACGGACGATCAAGATTGGCTGGTATTGATTTTATAACGGGGGAGCTGACAGTATTGACAGGATCAGTCTTCACAGATACCTGGGAGGCGGATTGTTTCCCTGCAGATGAGTTGGCATTAAGCTTATTAAGCTTGTCATGGATTTTGAGGTTGCTAGAGGAGATAGTTTTAAGTTCATCGACAACGGACTTGAGGATGAGCGCAACACTAGTAGGGTCGGCTGAAGAGGAGACATCAGGTCATCACTCAATTTTACATAAGGAGGTATGGTCCTCTTGAGGATATACTCAATGAGCATTTGTTTTGTCCATTTGTTGAGCTCAGAAGATAAATTCTCTTGGTTGCCACTCATTGTAAACGGAAGACGGATATTATGGTTCTTGAGATTTACAAAGGCAACCGTATATGTGAAACAAAAACTACGCCTTGAATTTAAAGAATACAACTAAATAAACACAACTGCAACACAAGGTAAGAGGCAGCGAACGGATCAAGATACCCAGCGTTAAAGTCGCCAGAGAGAAAAAACGCTAGGGCACTGGGACTGATTGAACTGAGTAACGGCGGAAAGTGAAAATGATAAGAATAAACGAGTGATAATACTCACTTAAGCAATTTTTGATACGAAGACAAAACTATGGATTAAATCTTGAAAACGGCAAATTGATGGTTGCAACGACCATAGATAATATAAGAATGGATAGGACATGCCTATACCAGTTCCATATGAGGCCGTGTGCTTTTTTGGGGAAGAGAGAACGTAAAGAGAGAAAGACTATATGAGGCTTTTTAAGGTTATGTGCAAAACTATTTTATTAAATAATAATAATAATAACATGATAGTCAGTTATATTTAGATATTTGTCAGTTTGTATTTTGATTGTTGTGCCACCTGTGCCTGGAAAATGGAAATTGGAAAATAATATTTTAATTTTTAACAAAATGAAATTATATAAATTTTATTTATTATTATTTATCAATTATCATATCAATATTTGCCTTATATAACCTTAAAAATAGTATCACTAAATTTTCATGTGATAAGTTCTTATGTCCTATCCATTCTTATATTATCTATGGCAACGACGCACAATAAACAAGTATTAAGTACTAAACTATAGAGATTAAAAACTGTCGTTCAAACAGCTGTCACACAAGGACAAAAAAAAAGTAATAATAACTAATACAGAGCAGCAGCACTGTTATCACTGTTGAATAATAACTAGTATTAATTAGCAAGTATTACTTAGCTATATTTTATTTTGTATTTATATATTGTAATGCACCCGTACTATTATACTTACACTTCCCATTCATCAAAATGAGAAAATATTTTACTATGATCCCTTCTTTTCTTGAAACACGCCAGTAGGCAGTATATACATAAATACCTATATAGAAATTCAAATAAAAACGACGGAAATAAACTGAATCTGTTTCGAACAACATTTATTGTTTGTTATACAATTGTATTTAATTTTAAACATAAAATATATGACATTGAATACTAATCAATACGTACATGCGTGATACATAATTGTATAAAGGAAAAAATACATTTAAAAAATAGTAGTAATAATAGCAATTATTAATGAGACAATATACAGACAAAGAAGATAATTGTGTTACAGTGAAGTTGGGCTTGAGCATATGGAATTAAATTAAGATGGAATTATATAATGTGGAAGGGATATTTATTACAAATTGCATAGGTTAAGACTATAAAATAGATGATAAATAATATGTTAAAAATTGGGAAACAAGTAAAATACATTTTTATTCACCTCCATAATGGAATCATTTTTTTTTTTTGTTAATCATTAAACAAGCAATATTCCATAATAATATGTATGATATTACCTAATTGTCTTAGATAAAATGTTTTTAGTCAAATTGAAAGTATCTTCTTTAGTACAGAATTCTATTCTCCGTATCTGAACTTCACCAAAATTTTCTGCAAAATATATGTGCATTAGATTCGTTGGTTGCGTACTAAAGATTGCCCTACAAACTTTACCCCAGAAAATGGAAAATCTTATTCAACATAAATCGATCTTAATATTAATTTTACAATGAAAAATGATTTGTCATATTATACTCATATAGGTATCATATTGATTATATCACTTGTAAGGCCTTACGTCTTCTGGGATTCATACGCCGCCACACCAAACACTTCAACTCAGCACCTTGCATTATAACCCTTTATTCTGCTCTCACTCGTTCAATTCTCGACTATGGTTCAGTCATTTGGAATCCTCATCTTAAAACGGAAATAAAACTTATTGAACAAGTCCAGACTCGATTCCTAAACTATGCAGGCTTCTTATTAAAAATTGAACACCCCCTACACTCATACCAACCTGTCATGGGCGCGCTTAATCTCCTCTCCCTCGAGGAAAGGCGACTAATTGCGGATCGTAACTTCCTTTTAAAATTAATCCAGGGTAAAATTGATGCTCCGCGTCTCCTTGAGCGTATTAGCTTTAGAGTTCCTACCGCCATTACCAGATCAACCAATTCCTTTCACATCCCAACTTCCCGTTCAAACTTTTTATCTCATGATCCTTTTGTTAGAGCTATGCGCAATTTAAATAATAATAATTTTGATATATGGCCTTAAATTTTGTATTCTCCTTACGTGTGTACTTTTCCTATTATAATTATTATTGTTATTATTTTTTAGTGTATTGTTAACATTATCATTTATGTATATTATTCTTATCACTAACGTTAATTTATGTAATATCGTTATTGCTATATGTAAAAAGCCGTTTGGAGTTTATACAAATAAATAAATAAAAATAAATGAATAAAATAAATAATTTATGACTCATGAATTATAAAAATAATTATAAAATTTCTTGATTTTGATAAATCTTAATAATACTTTTTACAGAGATATAAAAATATTATGAAAAAGTAGTGTCCAATACATAACATCCCGGAATTGATAATTGATATATATGTTCCCAGGGCCCAGGGATACCCTTTTCGCGTCATGCCATTTACTTGAGAAGTTGAGTTAGAAAAACTATGAGGTTATTCTCACATAATGCATTGTTTTTTTAATCATATAGATCTGAAATTAGTGGCACAACCAAGGGGGGTGTTTTGGGTGTCTGGACACCCCCCTTGAACTGTAGCTTTAGAAATAATAATGTGTTATAACTTATAAAATAAATGCGGAATTTGAAAATGTATTATGTTTAAACTAAATATTTTATTATAACCCACATATTATATGTATGCTAAACAGCACAGAGTAGTAAAGTATATAAACTTAGTTTATAAACAGCTATATATATCCATTGCAGTTCCCACAGTTTAAATTTAATTTTAAAGTTTTTAAACTACGGCTGGAAACCAACTTAAAAATGGTTACTGTAATTGTAATAAAAATCTATTTCCGAACGTTTATAAGTTACTGAAAATTCTTTTATCGTTACCCGTGACATTATGTGAAGCTGAGAGGTTATTTTCAACTTAAAAAAGAATCAAAACCAACCTCAGAAACTCAATAGCAGACAAAAGGCTAAATGGATTAGCAGCATTGAATATTCACCGGTAAATTAAAGTTGATACAGATGACGTGTTAAAAGAGTTAACTCAGAGAAAAGACGATTAGATTTTGTAATTTAAAATTATTATTATTATTTGTAATTAATATTCTAATATGACTAATATGTATAGTATTTTTGTAAAAAGCCTTAACTTTTTACAACTACCAAAATTATATGTGATTTTTATCTATATATTTTGGATATACATTTTTCGATGAATATTAAATAGCATACATCTGAAATTAAGGGAACTACTGAATACGCTATTGGCGGAGACCCCCCTGAAAAATCCTGGATGCGCCACTGTCTAAAATATAATCCACTGATATTCAATTGTGCTATGGTCGATGCCGTCAAAGTATTTACTGCAGAGGACGGACGTCAGAGGTACTCAAAAATTATTTGTTCGCTGAACCGTCATGTTTCCAATATAGGTAATTCAATGAAGCCCCAAATCTCAGAATACTCATAAAATATACATAACTCCAAAAAAAATTATGCATGAAAGATTTGCTTACCTATAAATTTGTTTTTTAAAGTTTTTTAAGACAATAAACAACATAAACGATAAAAATAATAATGTAACCATTAACTATCAACCAACTCTCAACTAATATCGTTTTCGACTACGAAACAAAATATGAGGTTTATTATTAATAAAATAAATGCGATAGGTAAATCAAATATTATTTCATTTTAATTTAATTCAGATATATCCACTGAGCACTGTGTTACTATTACGGAAGACTGTGTTTGAAACGCTAATTTACAGGATCGCTGCCTAATTCGGGCACTAACTTGAGTTGGGAAGCATACACCACTAACCGCAATTTATTTTTGTATTTAATAATCATAGTATATTCAATATAAACAGTAATTGTAACATCATTCAAACACCATATTATTACGTCACAATCCGTCAAGACTAGAGATATAAATTTTCATGATAATTTTTTGATGTGAACAATTTCATGAAAATGTTATAATAAGTTGAAAATTATGAAAATTGTATTATTAAATGATTAACATTTAACTTACATAGGTACCACAACCATGCTACCTCAAAAATTAATTATGTAAACAAAAATACATTTAATATAAAATTTTCAAAGAGAGTTGAAAATATTCAGAAAATATCAATGAAAATCAAAATGTTCTATTGAAAATGTTGGTCATTGGTCAGACGCTGTCCCTACTACGGCGACGAGTCGGGCGATGCCACTTAACAAAGCCACGCCCAAGCGCACTATTTGGCCGCCTGTACCGATCTCATTCTGAACAGACTATACATTGTTACTTTTACAGAATTTAAAATAAATTTTAATGTTTGATACACTTTACACACTTCTTAGTTATTACTCATTAGTTATTACTTATTAGTTATTATACATACGTTTCGGTGAATTTTTAAATGTATTTTCTAAAAAAAAAATTTCACTTAATTTTGGTTTATCTACATTCTAATTAATTGAATCTCTTAAAAGCCTAATTTTTTTATTTCTAAGGAAAGTGTTTAGTCAGTTACTTTGTAGAGTGTTTATTTATCATTCATTACCAGTTTACTTAAATGGTAAATAGATACCTGAGCTGGCCGGATACGGTAATGTTCTTCGCTAAATTTGTTAAAAACCAAAAAGAGTCGAAAGCATTGTTTTGGAAAGTCTTGCTATCAGTCATTATTCATTACTGGTGTAAATAGATACACAATTTGACCGTTCATATACGGTGGATTGGATACATTATCAAAAGTGAATGTTGAATTACATGCAAATAAGTCAGTGGTGTCTTTCCGGTGCTTTTTGGTATGGAAAAAAATGTAAAATCAAATGCCACGTTGAAAAATTAATAGAACGACAGTCATCAAAAGGGTAAGTCTATACTCAAATTTACAATCAGCTTGCGGCCTATTTAGTGCTATAATGAGTCATAGAGTAAATCCAAAAACCGTGTTCTTGCAAGTTAGTGAACATTTATTTATAATGTATATTATGCAACTTAGAGACATGTGGGTAATCTACAGTATTTAAAATCAATATTAATTTGTAATACACACTTCTTAGTTATTATACGTACCAAATTCTATGTATGATGAAAGTATCTCTGTAAAAGTAAATTACACTGTCATGTTTTCAAATTTATTTTGGTTTATTTTCATTCCACGGTAAAAGAAATCAACGACGCTCCAGCCCTTCGGGTATCGGATCGTGGTTGAACTAACAGGCAGGTAACCACATGACTCTCGAGTAATGAGCAATATGTCTATGGTTGTCACAGTCTTTTGGCACGAAAAATTGTTGATTGTATGTTGTATTCTTTACACGAATCATAGTATTGATTAGTTAATTATTCTTTACTTTTCATTTTATTTTACAGTATATATATTTTAGTATAACTCAAAGATTATTAAAAGCATGTTTTAATAATTTTTATGGTGAAAAATTAAACTCAATAATTATAAAAATATTTTACAATAAATTTAATTGAATTTATACATACGCCGGACTATTTCAACTTTAAAAAGATAAATAATAATAATTAGTCATTAACGTACATTTTTTAAATGGACCAAATGTAATATTAGATATAGAATAATGAAACTATTCCGGTAAAATACTATTGGTCCTCAATAGGTTCGATTTAGAAGGGAATTGTTATTAATACAATTGAAAACGATTGATTGGTTTTTTTTCAACGGTGCCAAATTTAATAATTGTTATTGAATGATAATTTAAGCTAAAAATTTGTAGCATATTGAAACTCAATCAAAAACGATTTTAAAATAATCTATTGTAGATCGTGGTAAACAAAAAGAAAAACAGTTAAAACAAATAGCAAAATTTTAAATATTCCTATTAAATATAAATGGTAAATATATATAATAATATATATATAAATATTTTTATATATATTATATATGAGCTAAGAAATATAGTTTTATTATAACGCATACATTATATATAAGATGTTACGAACAAATTTAATTAGATACAACTTCGAATTAGACTGTTAGTTGTAAAATAATTTTAGGTGTTTTTCACAAGTCACAAGTCTGTAAATATTAACTCCATAGAAAATCCAAACTAGATTGTAGGCGGCAAAGAAATTATCGGTGTTTTTTGCGATCGTAATGAAGCCACTCCCCCTGTGCACAAGTCGGCCTATCGTTGCGTCGCACCAAGTCTCCACCAATCAGTACGTCAGCAGCGCTTTAGTTACGCAAAAAAGGTAACACTCGAATAACGCTCGAAAAATTTCACTGCCCAAACAGAAAAGTCTGAACGCCACATAAGATGTTTTCACATCAAAAACACAAGTATAACATTTTAACGGAGGATTGTGTGTCGTCGAACGGTATTGAAAATGTTAAAAGCCTGTGCCATTGATCATTAGGTCCTCATACGGAGTACGATAGGTTTGACAAGAATGACTGAACTACACTGACAAGTTGTGGAGGTGTGTTGAGTTTGAGTAATTTGTGCAGTAGTCCATCGTGCCATATCTTGTCGAACGCTTTTTCAAAGTCGACGAAGACTGCGGCTGTTTTTTCCCAGCGATTTTTTGCATTAGTCAGGTGGTCAACTACTTGCGTCAGAGAACTGTTTCGAGGGCGATCAGGGGTCTTCTGTTTATCAGAGATTTGTTAAGTTTTTGGTCATGTGGTCTAAGGATGGCAAGATAGGTGGTCAATTCGGATTGCCAATAGTTGGTGCATCAGGCTTTTGACCACAGATGTCTGGTTGTTTAATTGGTTTTTGGCTTCAGGTTTTTTAGTGTTTTGCCACGTTATTCTGAGTCTGCATTTTTCTTCAATTTCTCTTTGGATGTTTGCCGGCAAGATGGTTTTGGTCCGTTGACTGTCGAAAACGGAGGTGTTATTGGTCATAGTTGTTTTCACGAGAGTCGTGAAGTTGCTCACCGCTTGATGGAGTTCGGCGATTGAATTGATGACTGGTTTGAACTGTTGATGGAGCAGTGGAGATCCACGGTGAATCTAACCCAGTTTGTTATTGTTCTCGTCATAACTGGTGTGAAGTTATTAAATAATATCTGATTACATTCAATAGAGTTATTTGTTTTCGATAATCCGTGATTGGTTGCTTGATAACGATTCCACATCTGAATCCTTGAAAGTCAGTACAGGTACATAATATAAGAACACCGGAGATGACTAAGATGATCATTTAACCTAGGTACAAAGAATAATAGACCAATGATCATAAACTCAATATTATCGAATCATCTTGAACTTATCGAATCCTACAATATTTTACTGTACTTTCACATAGTTAGTACTAGCTGAGAGCCTTGATAGAGATTTATTATCAAGTCACTATATAGTTAGTACGAAGCCAGTATAAAATATTTAAAGACGAAAACGTAAATAATAGACTTTCGCTCATATTTTTATTGGATTATTTTGGTTTTGCTCTTTTTCATTTGCGTGTTTTTAAGTTCGCTCTTTTTCTCTCGCTCAACTATCGGGATACCATCGACGCCAGACGATGCTTGACCACAGCCACATGTTAGTGACCGCGGCCAACCACCACACCACACCATGCCCCTTTTATAAGTATATAATTATAATTGTTACCATGGATGTTGATACCAAATTTATGTCAATCTTAAATTTACAAACTTATTTTTTATTAATTATTAGGTGGATGGTACCCTTATATTTTTATAAGATTATAATTATTACCCCTTATGACTTTTTTCAAGAATATTTTTGTTTCACATTTTATTTATACATACAATAAACATTCCTGATAATAACTAGATAAATGATATGACACCGTTGCATGTAAATTCGTTCCCAATCATAATGGTTTTTTGGATCAGTGGTAAGGCCTTTGTTAATTTTAAGTGTTAACATGATTTAAAAGGTGCATACAAAGGCAGACAATTTTTTAATAAAAATATTATTATAACATTATAATAATATTATTCGTGATCGTAATATTATTATAATGTTATCATTCCAAAATGCTGTCTGGGTAATTAATACTAGTGGCATCCAATATCTGATGATAAGCGCCTTTAACTGAACAGTGAAAAAATGCATACATAGAATGCTACTCAGTGAGTAAACTTTTGAGGATGGTTACAAAGGTTAATTGTATGAGACATAAATTGAATTGAAAGATTAAACACATTTAAAAATTATTAAAAACTGTAGGTACTCACTTCTATTATCTAGAAATAAAATAATAAGCATACTATTTGATAAATATTATCGAATATTGTTACCTACCTTATGAAAATATAGGGATGGCCTAATATTTTCCATTTACGAAATATTTCATTGCATACAATTTTACAAAAATCTATCAACGAAAGTCGAACACTTTCTTGACTTAAATTTATGTTGATACTATATTTGTTCAATTCAAGCTAGTACAACGTTTAGTATAAGGATACTACAGCAATTAAAAAAAAAAAAAGAATATGGACAAGTGCGATGAAACGAATTCTGGTGTAAAGAAAAGGTCGAGTATGACGATATTAAAATGGATTTTAAATTAGATTTTAATTTAATGATAAATTGAAGTCTATATTAGTATACGAAAAACGGTTCTGTGCATAAATACTTTACATACATTAAAACTAAACTTCCAATATTTAATATTTTTGAACTTCTATCAAAAAACCTTATTTGAAAACTTTCAATAAATGTTCAGGATGTTTTACCAACTGAAAAATTAACTACCGACTATAATTGAAAAATAAATTCATATTTTAGTATTTTTTAGTATTTTTATTTAGCCATTTCATAGCCATTATAGTGCCATTCCCACCACTCGGCAACGTGAATACAGTGGCTGATAAAAACACAGCTAATCAATTACGTTTAGGGGGCGTTGTATGATTCTTCATATTTAATAAAAAAACTCGTAAAAAATACGGTATAAACTTATAACGTAAACGACACAAAAGACCAGTTATAAAAACGAATTCGTTGAATTACTCGAATTTCGTAAAAGTGTTTACTGATGTCGCTCCGTATACATGAATGTCAACGACGCCTGTTGGCGATCGTTGCCAGCCGGCTTCCGATCGATATTATACTATGGAAGATAAATCTGCATTTTGACACACATTTTGGAATAGACTAATGTAAATTATCAAATAGTGTGTTGAATGTCCTTTCCAAATCAAAACTAGAACCATGAAAGAAAATATATCATAAAAGTTACTTTTACGAAAATTGTAAAATGAATGACTACTTTTATCATTTGAAGGTTTAAAACTAGAGAATGTAAGTGAAATGTTTAAGGGAAGATGATATGAGTCAACCGGTACTAGCGGTTCAAGCGATTTTCGACTACGACAAAAGCATTACAGAATACAAGATCAAGAATTTAACCATGAGTTTCATTGTTAGATATATTTTATAGCATACTTCGGTACTGTGGGCCTACCTTAAAGAAGTCAATTCTTATATAGAATATGTCCAAAGCATAGACCTTATACTCATGCACGGAGCATCACAGGTCGGCGAGGTTGGGTGGAGCGGAACCGATCGCTCAACCTGAAATTCTAATGCGCAAGTGTGAAGTGCGTAGTAATATCATATAATAATTTTTAAAACTCAGTCACCAATCGCTCTAAATAAAATTCTACTACATAGTAGTTGAGTAATAGTTGAACAGCGCACTCACGTTGGTTTGTTGGAACTAAGCCCGTGCTGTGTCTATTAGTATAAGGCAGGCTCGTAATTAGGGGGGATTAGGAGTATAGATCCCCCCAAAACTTTTTTTTTACTGCTAAAATTTTTATCAAAGTATTAATAATGACCATTCATGTTTGCTAAATACGTATATCTCCCCCCCCCCAAAACCAAATTCCTAATTACGACACTGGTATAAGGTCTATTGTTCAAAGGCTATTTTTAAACTCTGCATCAATTATATTTTTAAATTATTGATACGACTACCAGACAGTTATATATCACAAGTTCGGTATTGTCCCCTTAGTATATGGTACATTCGAGGTTAACTTTTTATATTTGAGTATATTAATTGACAGGCATATTGATACTCTCACTAAACTCTAAAATATAAATATCAAAAACATCTTTTACAAAAAAATAACTGATAACATACCTTGTGTTTCTTCAGTTATAATATAAAAATCATGGTTATTAATAATAAAATATTTATTTAAATTAATTTCTTGTTTCATTAACCAGAATTCTTTAAGAAATATAACTCAATTAAATACATATAGATAAAGCCATAGCCAATTATATTATTACATATAGGTGAATCGTATATATGAATATATACCATACCATACTGCGGCATACATTTAGTTCTTAATATGTTTACTCTATTTAAGTATTATTCTTTTTTTGTATTTATACTATTTAATTACTATCTGTAAGTAATTTGTCGCTCTCTACCTTCAACACAAGCATTTCTTTTAGAAGGTAGATAATCTATAAGTTTATTATGTAATTTTTATATTTATGTAATAAATGGATAATCAAAAAAAAAAATACAGGCATATTGTTATTAAAATAATTAATAAATACTAATAAACAATATGATATTATTTTATTTATATAGATACAGATCAAAATGTACAATTCTCAAGAACATATTGTAAAGTATTCTCGGCATAAATATATATTTATTAAATTAAAACTAATTGGGGTATGCTCATGTATATTTATATTTCAAATGTTTATATTCATAAACAGTCAATATTGTCAGTAGACAAAATAGTCATAGCCCACATGGGTTCACTTTTCGTTCTCGGCTCTCTCAGCACGCAAGATTTACAGTACCGTGTTACAATTTTTCTATAACTATGATGTGATAATCAGTGTCCAGTGAAAATAGTGAAATACGTTTATTTTTATTTTTTTGATTAAATTATTAAATTATAGAATTTTTAATTTTTAATTCTCTCAATTCATTCAGTCTAACTGGTGACTAGGCCTGTGTAATATGTATAATACTTATCTGTATTAATAAATCAAAAGATTGTATTAATTGTTTCGGAATTTTCAATTTTGTATGATTTTCGTACCTACTACATAATTCTATTAATTCAGTACATATGTATAGAAAAGCTATTGGCTATTTCCTGTGTTCAATAATATTTATGATTTTTATTATTTTAAACCGTATAACTGGGTATTTAAACAGATAATATAAAAAAAAAATAACTTAACTTAAGTTAATAAGTTAATTGAAAATGTGCATATAACTTTTAACTTTACTGAGTTAAAAAAAAATTAGGTTAACTGTTAACTTTAAACTTTTTAAAATGTTTTCTATTAACTTAACTTGACTCAGTTAAAAATTATCATGAACTTGCCCAGGCTTGAATTTAGGTACTTAAAAAAACACATTAACTATCTAAATTATATTGAACATAATATATATAATAAACATTGTTGTCTCTAACTCTGTACACTTGTAATATTCATCTAATGAGTCGTAGATCAAATTCAGAATTAGATCAACTTTGAAACGTAATAGTTGTATAAGCTCTATCTTAACCCCATAGTATCAACGCAGACACGCAGTAGAGTCAATGCTCACTTTTTATTTTTGAGTACCTATTGATGCAAACTACGGAGGTGCATGTACTTTGTACTAGTCTCCGTTGCGTATCGTGTCACTATATTAACTGATGGACGTATTGATACTCACAACACTACTCTTCAAAATAAAGTATTAAACCATCTTTTATAAAACATAACTGATAACTTACCTTCTTCCACTGGAATAATATAAAAATAATTGTTAATAGTTATAAATTATTCATAAAATGTTATTAAAAAAAAGAGAATTCAGAATTTATTATATCTATAATGACGACTATTACAGATTAAATATTTAAAAGTGATATAAAAACTAAATAAATAATACGTACATCCTAAAGCTCTGTCTGTAAACAATAAAGTTTAATTTATTTATAACTATATTATGTAAATAATATTTTCAATAAATTATATTATATTATATTCATATATTTATTATATTCATATTTCCTCTACTTGCTATAGATTTTGACTATCTATGTTTACAACATCTTTTTTTCGGGTCTCTGGAGCAGACAAGGGTCTTCTTATTAGCACTATTTATTTTTATTTCTGATCTTTCTGATCTCCTTTTATAATGCAACCTTATTCTTTTTATTATGAGTTATAACTCATTATAGATTTCTATCTGGTCAGTCTAGAAGAGAAGAAGTAATAATATGACAATAAACATGAAATATACTTACTAAGTTTAACTGCAAACAAACAATATATTATTATATTATTTACAATCTTTATTGTTGCCGCTTTTCACAACATCATGATAACGTCGGGTATGCGCCGGTATACGACACTGCCGCCGGGTGAGCTAGCGATCCGTTAGTCGTCACGTGACAGCACTTTATCACAGGTGGAATGTCTCTCCGTCTTAGACATGAACTAAAGGGGGGTTCACACTACACCGTGTCACGTAAAATAATCACGGTTACCACAGTTACCAAACGATACCACATAGTTGAATATATTCAACGTTTGACCGTGTGGTTACATTTATGTGCAGATAAAACCGGGTTCATACTTAATATAACCACACGGTCGTATCGTTTGGTAACTGAGGTAACCGCGATTTTATTACACGACACGGTGTAGTGTGAATCCGCCTTAAGATATAATGGACTAGAAACGACAAGGTCGTGACGGTTGACGGACCGCAAAATGTTCCTCTATTAGTCTATTATCATCGACACTCATAATCGAATGTTTTCAGGGCTACCAGTGGATTTATTTAGGGTCACTTTGTATCTCAGTCCGTGTTTTATACACATGGCATTGTAAACTCTCGATTATGATGGAACCCCCCCCCCCCCCCATTTGCTTCTTGTACATACTTTCAAGGCCACTGATAAGCTGCTCGTTTAAAGTCCATTATATCTTAGACCGTGGTCATAGATCTAAGCTCTCCGTGATATAAAAACATAATATCGCTCGTTGTTGTTTTTTCGAACGTCCGTGTCCGAGTGCGCGTATTATTCGCCGTCAACACCATCATTGCGTAATTAGTATTTACGAGGGCGTGTTTTCTTCACCATTGTGTTCATTAAAGCTATTATAACTCTGCGTATGCGTTTCTTCATTAATTCGTCGTCGTGGAAGTCTCTACATTACCGGAAAACGGTCGCGACGACACATCAATCCAATTAACGACTACGTCTACACTGCTGGCACTGCCCCGTTTCCTGCTCTTTCCATCCACGGACGACCAACACCAAGAATAAGGTCGGGTCATACAATTGTTATAAAATGTATTAAAATAAATCATTTATTTAATTAATTGTGAGCCCGGTGTCGGAATTTGATACAACATATTAATTATCTCCCTTCCTCCCCTTATTAGTTAAGGTACTTATTGTCTGCCAAGCAGGCAGTGATTGTACTACGAAAATACAGTCCACTTCAGTTATCATCAAAATATTCGTTGTAAATATTTTTCGCCCCCTCACTCACGTACAAGGCAATCATCCTACACCGTCCTGCGTATTCTAGGACTTTCCTGTGCGGAAACATTGGTCCTTCGGGTTGGATTAAATCTATTACTTCCTTAGATCCGTCATCATGCCGCTTTCATTTGCGGATATTGAACGTGCTGACCGTGCCTTGAAGCGCATAATTGCAAAACGCGATGGAATCGTTACCCAAGTGTCACTGTTACATGATTAGGCACACAATTTTAAGTTAGATACAAGCGTTCTCAGTGTGTTTCGTGCAAGGAAGAAAGATGTCGAATCTCTCCGTAACCAATTCCTTGTCGATCAATATTCTATTTTTAATTTGTTGATACAACTCAAACGGGAAGATGAATATTACCAAGACCACTCGCCATTGGAGGCCATCCTGACAGAACAATACTATACCATCATTGCCATCACTGATGATGTATGTGACAACAACCTTCCATCAGTACTTACAGTACATCAGAAACCAAGGATCAGTCAAACCATTTACAATTGCCAAAAATAAAAATTCCGATTTTTGATGGTGATATTCTCCGATGGATAACGTGATACTTTTAAGCCGTTAGTAAACGACAACGACCATATTCCAACAATCGTGAAGTTTCACCACCTATTGTCTACGATTACGGATAGCGCAGGTGCTGTAGTTCGTTCTATTCCGTTGTCCGAGGCAAATTATGAGGTTGTGTGGAATGCTCTTTGGGAATGTTTCAACAACCCACGCTTGAATATCAGTGCTCATATGATTACAATTTTTAATTATCCATCGATAAAATCAGATTCGTTGTTTCACTTGAAGGCGTTTCTCGACACCTTTAAGGAAAATATTGGAGACCTCCAAAGTTTTTATATTCCAAATAAAGAAGGTTTTTTCCTGTTTTACGTCACATCACGCGTATTGGACTACACCACTCGATGTCATTTCGAGTCACAATATAATAGTGATGCATTGCCAGTTATAAATGACTTGTTAAAATTTATTCGGACAAGATGCCAAATGCTACAAAATAGTTCAACTTCAATTCTGCCAGTGTCCAATTTACATAAGCCGAAAGTTGTAGTAAAACACAGGCCTTCGTATCCTCGAACTTTATTAGTTGCTTCGTCCACCAAATCCGCAAAGTCCTGTCGTATGTATAAGGTTTCACATTACATTGGTAAGTGTGCAGCATTCTTGAATTTGTCTACTGCACAACGTCTCCAAAAGATACAGTCACTCTGCATGTGTACCAATTGCATGAGTACTGTCCACACTTCGTCGAAATGCGAGTCTAAATGCGACTCTTGCCAACGTTGCTCAGCTCGACATCATTCGTTATTGCATTTAGGCGAGACTGAGGAAAAGACATCGTCGTAAGCAACATCAGGCAACCATTCATTGAGAAAAAACAGACCAAATCCTTCTACTTCGTCCACTTACTGATTCTTGTTCCCAAATCTCAGCCATTTCACATACAAGTGCAACTATGCTCGGCCTCAACAGACGTCATACTGATATAACTGTCGTGGGCTTATCTCAAAGTCCGATTTTACAAACAAATGGTTCAGTAATTTGCCATATTATTCCTCATGCATCATTTGCCCTTGAGTTAATATGCGAGCCCGTCATTTTATAAAAAATCACAGACCTCATGCGTTCAGCAGTCTTGAGTCCTTCAATACGATTCACATATTACTCAAAGATCCGTCCTTCGATTTCCCAGGTCGCATCAAGTCCTCCACGAAGATGGCCTTCCTTCGGCTTTTGAGACTTCACTTGGCTGGATTTTTGTGGGAACTTCCAGTCAACGCCATGCTCAGCCACGAGTGTGCTTAAAGCTATCCTCGGAACCGTCGATAAAGGAGTTGCTACATCGTTTCTGGGCCTGTGAAGTGCCAAAATGGCAGTATATCCCATTTACTGAACAAGAGAAGTGTGAGGACATCTTTCAACGGTTTACCTGTCGAGACAATACACGCCGTTATGTTGTATCTCTGCCATTCAAAGTGGACCCATCAATTCTCGGTGACTCACGGAGTATGGCTTAATCATGGTTCTTCAACTTAGAACGAAAACTACAAGCTAAACCTGAAGTATAAGCTGAATATCAATCACTTGGGCACATGAAGGTTGCAACCACACCGGGGAAATACGTGATTCCTCATCATGTGGTCATAAAATATTCAAAGGACAAAATGAAGTTAAGAGTTGTTTTCTACTTTTCGGCTCGCACTTCTTCAGGTGTCTCATTGAACAATACTTTATTTGTTGGTTCAAAATTACAATGCGACTTAATAAACATTCTACTTCGTTGTCGCTTGAATAAATACATGTTAAGGCCGATATATGCAAAATGTATCACCAAATTAACATTCACTCGTCACATTACGTCTAACAGCATATATTATGGAGAGACGATCCTCCAAAGCCACTGGTGGAATATGACTTGACGACCGTTACCTATGGAATAACTTCATCGCCTTATCAAGCTTTGCATGTAATGCACCAACTAGAAAGGGATGAAGGACATCAGTTTAAAAAGGCTCTAAGCGTTCTCACTACAGAAACCTACGTCAATGATATCATAACAGAGGCAGAAACAATCCCGCTAACCTTTCAACGTAATTTTACTAAGTTGTTGGGTGCAGGTGGTCTAGAAATGGGCAAAAAAGGCGGTCCATGTAGAGGTTGTGTCGGATCTATCCACTCCCGCGTTCATAGCCGTACTGCATATTTTCGTTTCGTGCAGTGGTGTTCCGATTAACATTTATTCTGCTTGTTGGAACAAATTTTCAAGGTGTTGACAATGTTTTACGTTCTCATCCACTAGACACATCTTCTCTGGGTCTTTTTTCAGCTGCCATACCATGTCAATGGCATTTCAATCCTATAGCTGCTCCTCATTTTGGAGGTTTGTGGGAGGCAACCGTTAAATCGGTGAAGTATCACCTACAGCGAGTTATTGGAAGTCAATTACTTACATTTGAAGAGATGACCACTCTGACACACTGAATTTAAGCAGTCCTGAACTCCAGACCAATCACCCCCATATCCACGAATCCGAATAATTTACGTGCTCTCACTCCTGGCGATTTTCTCATTGGTTGACCCATATTTTCACTACCTGCCTCAGATGTAACTTCAACGCCGATCAACCGTCTAACGCGATGGCAGTTATTGAACCAACTACGACAGTCTTTTTTTAACCGGTGGTCTGCGGAATATCTAATCACCTTCCAAGGTAAATCAAGGCAAATCTGAGAGTCGGAGATATAGTATTACTGCGTCGTCCGAATGTCCCACACACAGTGCGAAAGATGGGACTGGTCGTGAATACTCATCCAGGGGACAATGGAGTAGGTAATCAGGGTGGTGAGATTTATTTTTCAAACCGAAAGTTAGTTATCAATTTAAATTCTCTAATCCAACCGATTGCTCACCGCTTCTTTGAGCTTCTTAAAAGTACTGACTCTTGAACCACATTTAATTTGTCCTATATAAAAGTTTCAAGGACGTCCTCATATTCCCTTTAATCGTACCATCTAATAAGTAATATTGAATTATGCAACTCTTCTGAGTGTCTCAATTTATTGAAAACCATTTGCCAGTGTATTGGTCCAATCGCATCTATAAATGTACGTTTTTCATCTACAGTTTTAAGTAAATCTTTGTTTTTTTTTCTTTCTATCTAACTTAACCTTCAATATACCTCAAGCTCTACTTAGGCTTCTAGTTTTTTTCTTTTCGCTATCAATAATTACCCATGTTTAACATCCTTAAGTGGCTACACTACATGCATATGTTTTAAGAAGTTACTTCTTGATATTGAGTTGTAACCTTTTTGAATTTCACACAATTTGTAATATCTCCTAAAGGCAATTTTTGCTAATGTAATACACTGTTATGGTTCTCAGATTCTTAGCGTCATATATTATCTTGCTATTTAGATATATTATTTCTTCTACTTGCTATAGCTTTTGACTATCTATGTTTATATCAGCATTTTTTCGGGTCTTCTTATTAGCACTAATTATTTTTATTTCTGATCATCCAAGTATTTTAATAATTTCATTAACTGCATTCTGTACGCGACTTTCACTCTCTGCCATCGCCACAATATCATCCTCAAACCCTATTATTGAGAGTGCTTCTCCGCCTATTTCAATTCCAATAGTTAGTCTAGTTAGCTTTGGTTTCAACAAATTTATAACTTTTATAATGTAGCAATTCAAAAGTGGGAGTGATAACGTACATCTTTGTCTTACATTTTTTTTTCATTAGTATTGATTATTCTTTGATTTATTATTTATGTTAGTGTTTATGAGATATGCGTTAAAAGACTTGGTGTTCTAAATTCTTTGGAGTAATTTGATCTTCTTTTCTTCGGTATAGTTACTATCATGCTTTTACAGTGTTATGGATGTCTCCACAACTCAGATTGTTTGTTAACAAATTTATGTGTTTTGGTTATCACTATACATTATTTAAATAATTAAATCAAAAGAAAATTATATTAGACAGAATTCTACTAAATTAACAGTTGTTTTTTACAACACTCGGACAGTACTACACTGTCGTTGTTGGAGATACTCCGCATCGTATCGCGTTGCACTTTCGACCGACGCATCGCCAGCAGTAAGTGGTACTCCAGTAGTGGGGTTGGCTATCAGCCGCCGCTGGGAATGTTGCCGTTTACGCCGCCGTAGCCGCAGCAGCGGCTAGCAGTGGTTCCACGTTCGGGTGCAAAGGTTTTGCATTTTTTTTTGGTTTTCAGATTCCGGTCGTACACAAACATTTTGATATAATTGTACATAGGTACGCCTATTCTTTATTGCGAGTGATATTTATTGTAATTTATCTGTTGGTGTGGATTGAGGTGTGATCACCACCGTATTATTATTATCATTATAATTATCCTACTAACACTAGTCGTTAAGAATATTATTTGCAACAAAAGTACAACATCGTATTTGTGTTTACTATCAAAACAAACGTTGTTGTTTTTTTGTAGTTCGTAAGGAATCATACATTTTTTTTTCTCTATCACATTCCTATCCTCCCTCGCGTGCATCAGTATCTCGTTAAATTATTATTTTCTTGAGGCTGGAGCTCGCACAGTCGTATTTCACGGAAGGTCGGACACGTTAGGTGTTCGCTCGGGCTCAATACTATCCACACGGCGAATCCCTTTTGGTCAGTCCAGAAGAGAAGAAGTAATAATATGACAATAAACATAAAGTATACTTACTAAATTTAACTGCAAACAAACAACATATTATTATATAATTTACAATAGTTATTAATAATATTATAATTATATATGTTGCATTTAAACTGTTGAATCTGCTAGTTTATGAAGTAACTAAAACGTGTAGGTAATGTATGCATATTTAAATGTATACTTTAACTAGGTACTTATTTTATACATGCTTGAGGTTCACTTCGTTAATTTGATTAAATTGCAGAAAATATGCACTATATAGTTATTTTTCTGTCAAGCATATAATAGATCTGAAAAGACTATAACTTCCTTTTCCATATAGTTTTCTAATCAGATATAGAAACATTAAAAAAAAATATATGTATAAACAATAAATTTAAATTTTCATATTGAACGTTACGTTTTTTGGAATAGAACTTCTCATACCTACTTAAAGAAAGATTTTACTAGTAAAATGTAGGTACTCTAATGTTTCTGCTTTCTGAACTTCAATGTGTATTTGTCTATAAATGGACACTGAAGCTAATATACGAATGGATTAATATTCAATACTACGATAAAGACTTGAATTATCATACAGAATAAAAGATTACAATATTATAATAAAATATAAAATACAAAAGATTGCATACTTGAAATTTCTTGAAAAATATATAATAATAATTAATTACTATGTAAAACATTGTTATATAATTTTGATGGCATAACCATATTATATGTATAATACACGGTGTCCCGCGAAGATTCACCCATTACAATATCCCCTGAGGTAACAAATATATAATTTTTTTATTAGACTCGCAGAGACAAGGACTACACTTATTTAATATTTTTTATTTAATTACAATACCTATTACTAATTTATTAATGAACAAGTTAAAAAATTATTTTTAAGCAATTGAAGATAGCTATTTTATGGTTTATTTTTGTGACAATTTTAAATTCTCAATATTTTATTTTCATTAATCTCGTGATTTTTAATTATTTTTCAGTTTATAGGTAAAACGGTAAAAAACTGGTATTCGGCCCCCTCTACGGCTAAGGGATATAATATGGTATATCTTCACGGGCAAAGGTGGGCAAGTTAATGAAAATAATTAACTGTCTTATTAAATTATTTAAATTAATTTGCCTTCAGTTAAGTTAAGAATTAACAAATAAAAAATTTTTGCTAGATAAGTTTATATATTTAGTTAAGATAGAAAAAAAATTAACTTAACTCGGTTATAAAAGAGTTTTTTCAAGTTACACTATTTTTAAGTCATAACTGCTCTATTATTTTGTTAAACACAAACATTTACCAAGACGTTTAACACTTTGTAAAAAAAGTATAATATTATAATATATAATTCGAAAATTAATTACCAAAATTAAAAAAACTGTCAATGAATCGGTATTGACTAGTTGATTAGGCATGCCACGAAAAGAAAACTAATTTAACGCAGCACGACAATGATAATTAATTGTAAAAATTTAAGTTACAACATTAAACATTTTAATTGAATTGTTATAAAAAGTTAAACACAAAAATAATTAACTAGTTAAGTTAAATAGTTAAAAAAAAATAAATTTTTTACTTAACTTTAACTTTTTATCAAGTTAAGGCCCACTTTGCTATATATATAATTAATATACCTATTAACCTATACATAAATACACAAAAGGAACAATAACAAAAAATAAATAATACAAACTTGCAGATATTGCTTGATAAAAAAAACAATTTGTAGTTGAGTTTTTAATACTATAATATTTGGTTTAATTTGCTACTAAACGTAATGTGAAAAAGATGGGCAAATGGACACCACTCTACTGAACTGCTAGTATGGAAATGTTGGTCCAGAATTATTAACTTGTCAATTTTTGTAATAAAATTGTAATAACTTTGTGGGTTTCACACAACCGCCTCAAAATGGGGAGACACTTGGGATAGAAAGTACAATGTTATTTAATATTAAGCAGGGTGATTATGGACACTACCTTGAAATATTTTTGATTGCGTAAATTCATGAGTGGGTCAACATTACTGATGCTCCGGTTCTTAATCGATTGATACCCAAATATACAATCACTTTTAAAAAATGCAGTTAATTAGAATAATTTGAAATCTATCAAAAAATAAATGATACATTTTAAATTTTGGTTTGTTTTTAAATTTTATGAATCCATTAACTATCAGTAGTCAGTAGTGTCAACATGATATAGAAGGTGAATAAATACTAGTGACATTCAATATCGGGTAACTGAACAATGAACTGACTCATACAACCATGCCTAAAACTATTAATTATACTCAGTGGGAAAACATTTGAGGTTGGTTACAAATTTTAGGAGACATGAATTAAATAAATTGAAATGCAAGATTAAACACATTTAAAAATAATTAAATATGTACTTACTGCTATTATCTAGAAATAAAATAATTTACGTACTATTTAATAAATATTATCTAATATTGTACCTTATGAAAATATAGGGATGTCCTAAAATTTTCCATCTACGATACATCTCTTGACTATTAAAGCGTTACGTTCCGGAAAACTTTTTTTTTTAAGTAAAAAAGTGTGGGTCCGCCTTAAATAGTAGTGCATTTTTATATAGAACGGGTCCAAAGGCTGTTTTTAAACTCTACATCATTTATGATGAATACCTATATTTTAAAACTATTGACACGACTTCTAGCAAGTTATACATCATAAGCTCGGTATTGTCATC